>JASEVX010000016.1:6725694-6925694 GCA_031761405.1 Serripes groenlandicus
AGAGAGAGAGAGAGAGAGAGAGAGAGAGAGCGATGATAGAGAACGAGAGAGAATGAGAGAGGTGCAGAGAATGGTTTATTATCAGCGGGTTGTGTTAACATTTTGAATGATATTTAGAAATGTGCACAGATTTTTCCGTTTTACAGTCATGAGGTCTTGAAGCTCGAAAGACATATTAGTTATACTATAATTGTGTTTCATATAAAAACCTTCGCGTATTGGTTGAAAATTAATCTTAGATTAAAAGATGGTTATTACACATTGTAATATTTACTATTACTTGTGAATAAAAGGAGGCGGTATATTCTGATAGTGTTCTATTATGTATGTTCCGTTTTATACATACGGTAACTTGAACAATTTTAGAATGATATCTTAAGACTTGTAAAAGGTTTGACTTGTCCAATTGACATACTCTTAATAAAATAAACAGTGCAAATAAATTAATTCATTATGTAACGATGTTTATCACGATTTGTAATACATGCTATAGACCATTAATTCGTGTTTACTATAAGTCAAGGATTCGTTAATGCATTGTATGATGTGTACTTTTTTTAAAAATCTAAATACTGAATTAAAAAAGTAATTTCACTGTAATCCTTAGTAAACAAAACCTCAAACATCATAACCGTGGGTTTGCATTTACAGATAGTAGCATCTAAACAGATAATCTGTCTATCAACACGTAAGTCTAAATTTCGTACGTTTTCGTTAAGGATCTGGAGACATGAAACATCTTCTTCGAAAACAGGATGTTAAGATTTGTACATGTATCTACGAATTAGACTAACTTAATTCCAAAAAAGTTATTATTCATCAGACTATTTCTGAATCTGCGAAAGCTTTTGTTTCATGAACTTCAGTATGCATTACACGAAAAATAGAGTGAGTGGAATACAATAGAGGATACAAATTCTTTGAATTGAATTATCAGTTTACGAACACCAGAAATATTGCTTTTCGCTGTACATTGTTTAAACATAAGATATTTCACAAGGTAGATAGGTAAGCTCCTTAGCTCCTGGCATAGTACAAATGCGACATATTATCATTGATCACAATTCAGAATTGTATTCCAATTTACATATTGTTTACAATAGTCCCCAAGAATGTTTTATATAAATAAATATTTATAAGTGGAAAGTGTTTCCCTACACCTCGCTTGATTTTTATTCATAAATTATTATTAATTTCTAAAATAAATATGTAATTTAGTATAATAGTGAATGGCTTTCCAATACAACATAAAATAGTAATAGGTATGTCGTTTTGAGCGTCAGTGCTAATGCAATTGTTTTTAAAAAAAGGTTAATATAAAGCCTATAAGTCAATTATCTTACATACTTTCAGTATGCAAAAAGATATAAAATGACTTTTGGTATACTGGCATAAACTTATTACAGATAGCTTTGATATATTAATTCGAAGCAGTGTCAAGGCCAAAGAGTAGTCTTGTTATTTTTTGGTTTCGTTTTGTTTATCAATTTTAGCGGTAAATGTCTTCAACTCTTACATTTCCATTCAAAGTAAGGCAAACTGTTATATTTGGGAATCCTGTTCCATCTGGTTCATCTGTTTCAACAGTTCCCGATTCAGAGTGTGTAAACAGTTTCAAAATGAATCAACATCGACATAAGGACGATTTCATTTCTTATTTAGAATCTTACGAATCATGATAAGATATTCCCTTTATTTAAACCATGTTGCTAAACATTATCTCTTATAAATAAAGCTATATTGCCTATTCTTTTTTTTCTGAGGATCGGTTTTCGATTTTTAAGAAAGCACACAAATGCATCGATGTTAATAGAGTCATAATTGTCGCAATCAATTTTAAGACACGAACACACATTAAATAATTGGTATGGTTTAAAATTCAGGGATATTCAAGGTTTTGTAAATCAAGTTTCGAGACAACACTATTGTCGCGCATTTCACTGCATAATCTATCTTTTAACTATTTATCTATTTTGTTTGAATTAATTATAAAGATCACAAATATACTCTTTGACACGTCTACTATCAGCATGTAAGATTTTGAGTAAGTGTTACAGTCATAATCTGTTCTGCCCAATTGTAAGTAGGTTCGTTGCTCTTTGGTCCTTGTTTTTGTCTATTAGAGTCTTTGGACTATAAAGTATAATTTAAAGTTCTTTTCCTTATACATTTTTTTTTTCAAATGCATCTTAATACAGATTTTATGAATTTTATATTCTATAATCCAATTTAAAACAATTTTCAACAAAGGGTCATAGGTCCAAATAAATAAAGGTTCATAACAGGGGAGATAAATGCTTCTGAATTCCTGAAGTTTTCGATATCAGAATTATGTCCCTTTATAGGGTTTGTTTACCCAGAAGGCCATTCCAAGTCAGCTTCCTTTTTCCTGAAACTCTTGAAGGGCAAAGCAGTTTAAATTTAAGATCCAAGCCATCCGTGTTTATAGTGGCACACAAGAGAAAAATAGCTTTAACGAAGGTTGAAAAGGAGCCTAAGAGGTCCAGGGAGGCGGATAAGGACCAGTTACCCGTGGGAAACCAGGAACATTCGGGTGAAGTGTCGAATTTGTTAAGTTTTCAAAGAGAAGTAATGGCGCCAACAGTGGAACTCACTGACGAATGGCAGCCGGTGCAGGAAGCTAGTGTTTTCAATAAAACAGGTAGTAGTATACATTTACAATGTTAAGAGAACATTTGGGAAGGGCAATATATTGATATTGCATCATTGTTAAAGTTTACAAGAGAGCTGCAACTCATAACAGATAATGGTCCGTCTGGTTAGATCACCATACATGTCATGTGGCGGAAGCCATCCAAAGTCAAGTTGCAGACAAACCAAATAATACAATAAGCTTAAATGAAATAGGAAAAAACACCGCAAAAACAAATCATTTACTTGAATCGTTAGAATACTACCAGCATACGGAAACAACAAGTTACAGGATTCCTGCATTGATCGATAGGCGAGAAAATCAAAAGTAGAGACCTCCTGCATTCTCTAGACAATTTTTATTTTGAAATGGAAAAAGCTTTGAGTTCTAGGCGGGGTTTAAATATTATTCCAATCAGTGTATTCAAATTTCGGATTCCCTTCAGATCAAGATAAAACAGTTCAACCTACCTACAACATGTTTAACTTTTTTGGGGATTGAAATTGATTCCGGGCTGCTTTCTCACTTATATTCTCTGGTCTGTTAGGAAAGGAATAATTTACAGAGGCCAACATGCAGTCACAGGACAAAAACGTAAATAAATATTCAGCCATTAGGATGTTTGAAAAATAAATATATTTAACAGTATGATGGTCAAAACCTGACCAGTGCGGGAAATCTGTAACCCTTTATATTCCAGCAAACGGCAAGTCATACTGCCCATTTCTATGCATGAAAGAGTACTATAATCTTCGCCTTAAAACAGAAAATGGAAACCTATTCAAAGTATACATACATTTCACCCAAACAATCGGATATTTCAAATATCACAGTTTCAGAACAGGCGGGGCTACACAGTTAGCTTATTTAGGAATAGAGGAAAGTAGACTCATGGCAGCAGGCAGGTGAAAATCAAATGCATATGCTAAATTCGAAAGACTTTAACGTTACACATACAAATTGATACAATTGTAAGTTTTCCATTAATGCAGAGTCTTGTGGTTGGTCGTTTCGTATAGTGTGTACTGGGTTGGAATGGTGGAAAGAAAGTCGATTCATCAGAACTTGGGCTTATCAGAGTTTTCAACCAGATGGAAAGGGGAAAACGGTATGACACTTGACACCCTGAATTCGACGATCTACAATTAGTTAAAAAAAAAGATAAGGTCCGAAATCCCTTTTTTCCACTGTGGATCGAAAGATCTAACCACAGAAAGCGCTTGTTATCTACTGTGGATCAAATAATCAAACCACAGAAGTTGTTTCAGGCAAGGACATTATACAGAACATAAGGACCTTAATCTTTCGCTATAAAGCATTATTCAAAGACGTAACAACTATTTTGTCAACACTACTCGCTAGGAGATATTGGCATTTTCCTTTTATCGGTTAGGGGTCCAATATTGACAAAAAAGAGGAAAAGGGTAAACGCAGCCATTAACTATTTAGATGGGAAATTGATACATAATGGAAGTAATATAAAGGTAGACGAGACTTTTCGTTACAGGATAGATGGGACCAACCTGTCATATTTAGGAAACAACATTCTTCTAAAAAAATGGAAAGCAGCCTTAAACATGTTTTTAAAACATAATGGCAATCTGTACCCTGCTGGTCAGTAAGAGCAAAATAACATTTTGTGGCGTGGCAAAATATAGTTGGATATTTTACTGTGGCGGTTCTGGGGAGACAGAACGCTTTTGGGGGTTATCAACCTGGCCCTTACCCTGGCCTGACACGCTCACAAGCTGCAGCTTCTTTGTCATATTAACTTATATGTAAGTACACGTAGGTTAGGGGCCTACCTCTGTGTAACTTGGGCTCCCCCTCCACCTGTATCTAAATACTTAATGCATGCTATAAATCGCCCACAACTTGAAGTATTACGGTCGCCATAGAACTTAAAATATGAATCAAGTAATCTGCAGTCTCGTGGAAGTATTAGAAGACTAGATTGTATACACTATCAATTTAATTGTACTCGCTTTAAAAAAATGTAAAACCTAAATTTATAATATACAATTGAAAAAGGGTAAACAATATAGTTAAAATGATAGATGTTTGGTAATTACATTTTTGAAAACAGTAAAGGTTGTCTTAAATATCATCTTGAATGGACATCACGAAATCTTACTTGACACTTGTGCAGGTTTCTTTTGTATGAATATATTTGAATATTCAGTGTCACCATCTTCTACGGTTGTGTGAACAGACCTTTTATCGGATATACTCTCAACAACAATCTGTTGTTGCAAAAATGAAAAGAAATAACGGTGAATAATTATTTTCCTGATTCAGATGACCTGTAGTGCCGATTGAATCGGACGACTTGTATGCATTTAAACAATAGGAAACAATTCTAAAAATTGCTAAATATGAAACTTTGCCACAATTGGTTCAGTTTTGTATCAATAGCGTTTTTTCTTCAGTTTTTAGACATATTGACTTTCTGTTTCTATTGGTTAAAAGGTCTTTCAGCAAGAACACAAAAAGTAATCGTTGAATGTTAACGCTGTTCAACAGGTTTCCAGTTATATCTCAGGCGTCAGTTGGCTGTACACAATATGTTTTCCCAGGCAATGTGCTACCTTCCAAGATTGACTTTTGAGCTCATCCGAAGACAAATGAGTATGCTTAACACAGTGGTTTTGGTAAATTGTTGGAGGGAATGAACGGCCCAAACGGAGTTCAAACTCGTGAACCCTATATGCATAATCCTCGTCGTTACCAAATAAGCTATCACGAGGGTATGTTTAAACACAGTTGTGTCATCATAGTTTCATCATACGTTATTTATTCACAGAAACGATATGTTGAAATATGTCCTCATTCAACTTAGAATGAACATGGTCCTGTATTTTATGTCATTTATGTCAATACAACAATTTCCCATTCACAGTTTGTTTTAAGGATAACTTGGATATAGTTTATAATATAATGATCCGGATTCGTTTAAATATCAACCTTAAAAGTAACATATCTTCAAAATACATATGATGCATCAGGAACAAAATTTACTTTCACATCATTGGAAAAATATAGTCATCGAGTCAATAACAACATTCGTATAAATTAATCAGGATTTCAAAACGAGATACAAACAATAATATCTCTCAGGTTGTAGAAAAGTTTCCGATAGTTTATCAAGTTCATACTAACATTGAACTGAATCTGTAGTCTTGTAATGTACGATCCCTTTTCCTTTTGAGAAAGAAAATCATACGCATCTTCAAACTGCGAAGACCAAATAAAATGGGTACCGAATAGAAGGGCGTCAGCGACGGCTTCGTGAAGATACACATACTGGTCCTGGAGTATAAAACACAAAGAAACCACGTTATACGACAAGTATGCAATCAGTGTCGACGTAAACAACCTGCGTATAGAAGGCCCTTACTGTCCGTCTAAATGTAACATCTTTCTAGATGAACAAAATCCGGAATCTTCCGTACCGATGCAATTATGCTGTAGCTTTACAAACTGTATCTGTCCTGGTATAAACCTAAATATTTGAAGCTGCAAGTGAATATAATATAGTCGTGCATAATCCGTCTAGTTACATACATCGTATTTTAGAGAAGAACTGATAAGAACAACATGGAACCATTACCTATAGTTGGAGATTTTATAAAAAATGGCCAGCACAGTCAATTAAATACTGATGAGTCGCACTTAGAGATTTTTGTTTTATTGACTCTCCGTAGAGATATTATATGAAGGGAAATTGATGTTGATCTAGTGGGCTTATCCTTCTACTTCCTCTGTCGAAATATGCATCTAAGACTCAAATAGATGGAGACGGACAATGAGGGTTCATGCAAGATTGTGCGGACAACATGCTCGCATGAGTATTTATTGTACCTTGATGCATTAACAGCCCCAAATCTTTAGACCCGAAGGTCACCAGATGACTCTGGGATGCATGAATAACTAAATGTAGATCAGTCCCAAAAGGTTTTTCGCGTTCATATGAGTATTAATACAATAAGCTGATAAGTAAAAAAGAATGATCAACAAATTCGAATGTCTTACATGGGTTTGTACCATGCCAATGCGTTGTTCTCTTAACGACTTGACGACATTAAGTATCCGTACAGTCCCTTCTTTCTTCGCCTGATAGTACGCATTGTCGAGAGCTATGTACGTTCCAGTTCTTCCGATACCAGCGCTGACGCAAACATGTAAATATTAGATATATGTATTGTTTATGTAAAGGTAGCATTCCATGTATTAGTATTGCATTGTATAATCTGATAATAAAGTCATAATTTGCACAGTTATAGACGTTGCTAAATTGCAATATTTAAAAGTTGAAATGTGACAATACGTTTTTTAAAGTAGAGATAGATAAATATGCATATGCGACTCGTTTTGTGATTAAGGATATCGCTGCATTATAACCTACACAGTCTTCACTGTCCGTATGTACACAATGTAATTATAGATGCACCTTTTGAAAAAAATAATAAAACTGCAGCCCAATAACATCCAAAGTCGTTTGACTACTATGCAAAACCCTCGTAACCGAGAGATAATAATACACAAGATTGCGATACCTTGTAACATATGAATATAAAATACGTATTTCAATGTGATAATTGTTGCAGCATTATCTCAAATCAAATTATGCCAATTCATTGTTGATTAGATGAGTGTTACATCTGTACAACTGGTTCAAATTACCTGCAGTGCACGACAATTGGTCCACTGTCGGTCACACTGGACGTGTCTTCTTCAACCTTCAGCCAAAATTTGACCAGCGACCAAGTGCTATCTGGATAGGACTTATCAGGCCAAGCCTTGTAGTGGAACTGGGTCACTGGCAGTGTGCTGTCTTCTCCTTCCTAAATATGCAAACATTGTTTTAAAGATATTTGCATCTACAGTTGCCTGCTTTGTTTCAGGCGACAGTGTAATATTGTAATAACATTGAAAACGTGTCTTTATTATCGAAAAGGGCCAAATTTATTGTGGTAAATGGAGCAATTACTCATTTTGAGTGTTGTCTTATCTTGTAACAATGTTTTCAAAAGTTGCGGATAAATTTGCATGTAGCAAATTGTAAACCATTTTATCAAATTATCAAAGGTTTACAGTATAAAATTTAAAGGTGCGATCTTCTTCTAGAGAATTGCATTTGTCGAAACAACATATTGTCAATCCGAACCGCATTTAATCAAATAGATAGAGATTAAGATCCCTGCTCTTTTATCGGACAACCTGCGTGTTTCCAATGCGTCCGATTATGTTTTAGATTAAATCCGATCAGAAAACGGCCAAACGATTTGATTATATCAGTGTGTGACGAATGCATCAATGTATTAACGATGTGTTAATTTACCTTGCTTATCTCCATTTGACGTATTGCATAATCTACAGTCGAGTTCTCAGACAGCAGAGTAATTGTGATTTTACCGTAGGTCACAGTTTTTTCATCTATTGGTGGCCAGTATAAAATACACTTATCCTGCAATAACAAGACGATTTTTAATGCAAGGCATCAAAGACGCCGCGCATGATTTTGAAGCATGGGTAAATGAAGCAGATGCAGTTCAGTACATTTAAATAACATTTTAACAGACAGGATGTTAATATTTCGAAGAAGAAGGCCAACTGTCTCTTTATTTAAAAAAAGAAAATAAAGATGTACATACATTGCTCATCTGGCTACCATAGCCGATACTAAAAAGTTACCAAGAGCAGAAGGGGTCAATTTTGACGTAGAGATAGACGTTATGCTACGATCTGTGGGATATTCAGCATGTGAAGTTTAGTCCTGAAACCATTTGGTTAGAGTTTGCTTAACATTGACTGCAACAATAATGTGTCATACAAGCTGAAGTTTCTTAATTTCTTACCAATGAAGGGTTTTATATCTGACCTAACTAGATCAATAAGTTAAAAAGGCGCATATATAGGTGCTTAAATATTAACATAAATTAAGGTTTAATGCCTCTAGTTATAAGTTAAGTATAGCACAAGCTTTAGAAGGAGAGCGGGAAGTCTGTTCCCCTTCCAGTTTAGCAGAAGTTTGATAACAAAGACGGGAGTAACTAAACACAAAATACGAAGTAATTGTAAAAAGTTTGAATGTAATTTTATATACGTGTATTAAAATGTTTTACGTGAGCTTTAAACCACTATCCTTTTAAGATGTAGTAGAGGTTGCAAATTGGGAAATGATTAGAGTTCCTTGTTCGAACATGCCAATGGGATTAACTTCCCGAGTCTAACGTTCCAAGTGATCTAAAGCCTTTGTACTCAAGAGTTATCTCCCTCCTAAAATTCCATTCTAAAAATAGTCGATTGTGTAAGCAAATTAAAAGAAAATATAAAAATTGACAATTTATGAAATTAAAAGAAACAGCTCACATGTATAGTCAACATATATAGCAAGAATACAATGGTCTGAATGAAGAACGTTTTAAGTTTAGAAATACAACAGACACAAATAGGAAAAAGACATCCCTCGAAACCTTTTTCTGAGCTTTGATGAATCGAGTCGTCAAGGCAGTAAACCAAACAATTAAAAACTCGTAGCCTAGGAAGTTGGTGGTAAAGTTAACTCCGTAAACCAAAATATAAAAACGCGTAGCCTATGAAGATGGGGAACAGTTATTAAATACATATTAAATATGTCTAAAGTTTTGTAATAACGGTAGAAGACATACGAATTTTGTATCGTTTTGTCTCTTAAATAATTTTTTACAATTAATTGAGTCATAAAGGTGTTGTGTTTTTAAAAAATTACGTCACCCCATGGTACACAATTAAATCCTATCCCATACTAACGCCGCGATTCCACGCTGCGTCAATAATACAAATGCTTTTTCATCTGAGAGGAGACCGGGCCAGAATGCAACTTTTTTTTTAAAGTTAATCAAATATTCAGAAAATTAAATATGTTATCTTAACTGCAATTGACGTGGCTACAAAATCAATGCAATTATTAAAAGTATTGATCTAAGCCTATAGATCATTCGTATACAGATTTAAACGTGTATTACACTTTTGAAAAATGTAGCTGCCTTTTGAACAAAGTGTTACAAACCCCGGGGCAAAATGCTACATATTGACCATATGCCTTATGCAGGATCAAATATCTATGGTTAAATGCTAATGAGACTAGAAAAGTGGTGTATCAGCAAAACAGGATTAAGCACTCGATTACTCGGCACAAGAGTATTATCTGCATATGACATTTCCTTATAAGAGACCGTTCACAATTGTACACTGTGCAACCAACATATGAGCTAGCTTATTGCTTCATTACCGTAGTGTTCATACCGAGTGATGTTTCCGATTATACATGATAGAAGCTTACATTTACTTTGCATGCCCGTGTATGATGTAAAATATTGTCCAAGCGTACATGAAGAAACGAAATATTTCTACATTAAACAAAACGCGAAGGCTATCGATTACACTTACATGATGTAATACAATGCCTAGTAAAATATTATATCCCTATTCAAGTCTTTAATTTGAAAGAAATATACTATTTCTAGACTATAACAAAAGTGTCGCGCTCGAAAAAGAGTTGAACCCTTAAAACCTTTTAATTATCACCTGGAACTTACCGATATAGAACAGGTAGAATGGCGACCTCCAAAAATGTAAATATATGCTTTTGGAAGTTGAAGTGTAATACTTTACTCCGTGAAACCCAGCTTTCATACCGATAGCCAAGACTTAAATGTCATTACTTCAGCCATTAGTTAAAGATCAAATTACTTTCTTAATCAGTGTTTGAACCGTTGCATTCTAACAAAGCTTTATTACATGTATTAACATGAACAGCAGTGTGCTACACAAATGTTTAAAACAACTTTAACACGCTAAGTACTATATTCCAGCAGGACAAGTGGCCTAATACTAATAACTTACCGAACCATTTTCAATCAAGTTGGTCAACATGACAATGTTCTTAGATTTCTGTTGCCAGACCATTCTCCAAAAATCGTCCCTCATACTTTCAATTGGACCTTTTGACGTATTAACATGCATATGTAATACAGTGTTTCAATATAATAATAAAAGCCACATCTAACGACGGTCTAGTGAATGTGTATTTATGTACAGAAACACTTAGAAAAAGGTTCATTTTTGCTCGGTGCTGTTAAGAATATCATTCCCATAAAGCGTAATAATTAGTGGTGTAATATATAATTTTGCTAGTAAAGGGTTTTAAGAAAATGCACAGAGCAAATCATGTTGCTGTCTACAGCAAACCACCCTCACAATCATTAATGTTCATATTGTTTGGATAACGTCATGATTATATTAAATGCTTCTGTCTTGTGAACTAGTTGAATTAAAAAAAAAGTAAAATATTTCATATGGAGTACAAGATAAACACTGCTGTAGTCACACGCGGATATGAGTCTTCGGTAATATTAATTTTCTTTTTCGTGTTTCACATTATATATTCTGATTTGCTGCCATTAAGTGTATTTATCAATAGGTTTACCTTGGGATGCTATGAACTTATGAGGCTTATCATATCCCTGAAAATAAAATAATCAGGTAAACACATTTTGACATTTTAAACATGTTTTTATGTAAATCTGAAAATTACATTTTCAATTGGACATAAATCTGTGTAGGTTATCTCTGTGTATTTAACAATATGTTTACCTTGGGATGTTATGAACTTATGAGGCTTAACATATCACTGATAATAATCAGAATGGAAAACAGAAAATGAAATTTAAAAATTGTTTTATGAAAATCTGAAAATTACATTTGCGATTGCACATTAATCTTTGTAGATAAACTCTGTGGGTTAATAGACGGACACAATGTTTTCGCCACGAGGCTTAATAGGTTCTGCGTATTTCTTTTGTGTTCACAGTACAGAAAGACTGTTCAATCTGAGTATAGTTTACCAACGTTTCTTCAAACTTTGAACACATCAGCATTTTGACTTTTGTTGTCGTTGGAGGTTTTTTGTCTTTTTTTTTTTTAAATCCAAAATTTTAAAAATGAACGTACATTGGATAAAATACAGGTCCTTTTTAAAAACAAATCCCCAACATAGAGCAATTAATACCAGAACATATCAATTCAAAACGCTTGATACAGGTTTGTAATAATGCGTTTAACATGTACGTGATATATTAAATGGCACACTTACGTCGATAAACGAAGCGTTGATGTATTCGACCTCTTTATTGTCTTCTACAACAAGTGGTACCCGGGAGTGATCGTCTGTAAAGATTAAGCATGTATGTAAGGAAACTATTTCTAGCAATTTCACAAATATTTCATGAATAATCGGATTAACACATTACCGTATTTATCCTCATATCTTATCCAAATTCTCAGATATTTTAGAACAAATTAGTTCAAAGGGACTGTCTCATAGTTAGCTTAACAATTTGATTTCTTATTCATTACATTGATAAAATAATAATATTTAATAATTATTATTACATGTTCCATATAAGAAGCAGTACAACACCTATGATGGGATATCGCAAATAAACCATTTAATCG
The DNA here is from genome assembly GCA_031761405.1 of Serripes groenlandicus. Taxonomy (NCBI): domain Eukaryota; kingdom Metazoa; phylum Mollusca; class Bivalvia; order Cardiida; family Cardiidae; genus Serripes; species Serripes groenlandicus. The sequence goes on from JASEVX010000016.1 coordinate 6,737,846, forward strand.
CTCAAGTTGAGGAGCACCTACAATAACCAAATCTCACGAGTGTCAATATACCGTTGCTATACAAATGTAATGAAATATGGCGTCCCAACAAACCTTTTCAAACGATAAAGTGAGGAGTTTTGCAAAAGTTGTGCTTAAATCAGTTGTGTGAATTTCAAGGATAGCACATTTTTGGCTCGAATTCTGTATGTTATTGTGAGAGAAAATATAACATCCTACATGCAAATAAGCCCTTGTATCTGTTTTTTCCTCGATTCTGTGGTTTCATAGCTACGTCGTAAGAATACTTCAGTTTATTTGACAATCGCTATAATGTAAAACACACAATGATCATATAAAGCTGTCTGTCTCCAGAAACTGTTTAAAGTCAAAACATAATTAAGCTGCCAAACTTCAGTACATAATTGTCGTCGTTACATTTGGCAGTTTAATTATTCGGAGGTTGTTGTTTCCTTTATCAGCAAAGTGTTACAGTAACCATCATTCGCGGATTGGACTCGTGTTCAATATTGCATTTACAAAATGCTAAATGCTAAATTCTTGCTCTATTCATCATTTCCGATGACTGACACAATTTAGTGCGTCTCCCACCAATCGGCGACATGTTTATGTTGGAAATTAGGCAGTTGCCTCGGACGAATAATGTATGTAGGCTTGGTGCAAGAGCCAGAAACCAATGCTCATTTGAACAAACCGCCGTGATATAACTAAAATACTGTTGAATATGCCACTTAATGTCAATTATTAAATTATTTTAATCGTTCATAATTAAATAACACACATGATTAAATGCATATTGCATAATGTGTACCGGTATGAAAACTTACACTATATTCTTGATAAAAAACAACGCAGTCCTCTGTTTTCTTAAAGTTAATGTAGTCCCAAAGTTGACAAATCTTCAAATCACTTTTCTTTGACAAATACGCGTAGTAAACATTCTCTGGTTCTGCTTCTGGTTCGTTCGGTATACTGGGTTGATGATTAACGCTGGCGATTACCTTCTTCTTCACTGAAGAAGCATTTTCCTTCCTTTTCACATGAACTGAAAACAATATGTGCACTTCCTTTATTATGGTAAATTGCATCGGTGAAGTAAAACGTTATGACAACAAATAATAACAAATGGTAATTGATTATTTTTTTAAAAATTAAATTAGATTCAGTTCCCGGCCTAAATATTGTGACATATTATACAATAGGGTTTTATAGAATGTTACGCGATTTTTTTGGTACATTGTTCTGTTTATGTTATCGTGTAACACCTCACGGAGGAATGTGACTATTGTTTTCTTCAAAAGCTTGTTTTATGAATTTACACAGCTTTAATAATGTGGCTTAATTTTAAATTTGCATTAGATGTATAAACTTTTGCATGCTTGAATATACAAACTCAATCAAAAACAAAATCACATGTATGTATTCTCGCACCCACCATCTTTGAATCCATAGTGTAACGTAAAAAATGCAATTCATTGAACATCGGTTAAGTTAAAAGCGAGGTATGTTTGGAAATCCCTATAAACAAATTTACTTCAAAATGCCAACGTTACGTCAAAACCATGCCCAAACATTCTTAACAAGAGGGCCATGATGGCCCTATATCGATCACCTGATTTAATTTTCAAAGGTTTTACGCTGTACGAATAAGGAAAAAAGCAACTACCCTAGTGGCCATGTTTTTCAACGAATCAGAATGAATTGAACAACCTTGGCAAAGGGTCACACAAGGAACATGTGTGCTAATTTAGTGATTTAGTACAAGAAGATTTGTTCAAGTTTTCACTATATTACATATAAGGAAAACAAGCCCAGCCCCATGGTGGCCATATTTGTTATCTGATTGGAATAATTTCAACCATTTAAGTAGAGTGTCACCAAAGGAATATCTGTGATAAATTATTTTTAAATCAGGCAGGTACATTTAGATTTTAAAGTTTTTACGTATATACGTATAAGGAAAACAAGTCCCGCCCCTGTTTTTTTTGTTTTTTTTCAATGGAACGGATTCATTTGAATAATCTTTTACGCCAAATTATCTTTAAATCTGGCTGGTTATCTAAGGAAAATAAGCTGTTTTTCAACGGATCGGAATTATTTGAACAGTTTTGCTAGAGGGTTACCCTAGTAACAGTTGTACTAAATTATCTTTAAATCGGGCAAATACTTTTGAACAAGAAGATTTTTTAATGTTTTAACAATTGAAATATAAGTTAAACAAGCTCCGCTTCTTGGCGGCCATGTTCTTTATAGGATCTTAAATATTTGAAAAATCATAATCAAAAATTCAAATAAGGCCAGTACTTTTGGAAAAGAAGATTTTTAAAGTTTTGGTAGGTTTTTAAAGATTTTACAATGCATATCTAATACAAAATCAGCTCTGCACTCTGGCGGCCTTGTTTTTTTAACGGTTTAGAACTATTTCAACAATCTTGTTAGAGGTTTAACCAAGGAACATTTGTGTCAAATTATCTTTAAATCTGGCCAGTACTTTTGAACAAGAATATGTTTGTACATTTTAGGAAAAAGCTCCGACCCCTAGTGGCCATGTTTATAAACGGATTCGAAATAGTTGAACAATCTTGGTAGAAGGTGACCCTTAAAGAATATTTGTGCAAATTAATTTTATAATTGAGACATTTGGAGTTTTTTTAGAAGATTTTAAAAGTTTTGGTAATTTTCCCCTTTTCTGTTGCCGCAGCAACCAAAGTTATACTTGGAATTAAATTTTTTGAACGGTTTTAAAAGAAGACCACCTAAAGAACTTTCATGTAAAGTTTTTTTTAAAATAGCCCATTGGTTTAGTAGGAGAACTCATTTGAATGAAATTCTTAACAGACGCACGGACGCTCAGCGGATGACGACGCCGGACGCCGGACGGTGAGTGATCACTTCGTGTTTAGGTGAGCTACAAAGGCAACGCACGAAAGTCGCTATATTATAGATTCTCATTTGAATGAAATTCTTAACAGACGGACGGACGGACGGACGGACGGACAGCGGATGACGACGTCGGACGCCGGACGCCGGACGTTGAGTGATCACTTCGTGTTTAGGTGAGCTACAAAGGCAACGCACGCAAGTCGCTATATTATAGATGCTACGAAAGTTCCAAATAGCTAGTATTCATTCATATTTGGAAATGTTCCCACTGATGTGTCGAATTATTGGCTATTGTATAGTATACATTATACATGACATATCAGTGAAAAAAATACGTAGTAGTGCCAGCTTGTGGATATGGATTTTTTCATCTTGGCTTTCTCATGAATATTTTAAAAAAGACAACAACATTCCTGAAAAAAAATATTTATTTATTAGCTGTACATTTTAAACTTCATGCATACCGATCTAGTACAGATTGACAACAAAGGGTGTAAACCAGGACACGTCGGCTGAGTATATATATACAAATCTAACAAGCAGGTTCATTGAAGTAAAAAAAATATATGTTGTCTTACGTGAAGCCTCTTGCTGTTCTTGCAATGGTTTATCAGGTACGTCATCATCGTGGATGTATTGGAAAGACTGATCTGAACTTGACAGGCCATTTTCCTTGCGTCTGGAATCGACAGAATTCGTTTATTTTATTTAGTTATCATATCCTAAATGTCAACCAGTCCTACACACGTTGTTAGCTGAATACAATAAATCATTTATTAGAATACATCGATGATTCACTTTACACGAAAACCAACCTTCGTAGGTCTTGAAATTGACGGCAAAACATTATAGGTACATACTTTGTATAGTACAACGAAATTAACAATAACCATTGGTGATGCATTTACGACTGCTAGACTGTGAATCTTTAGGATTTTGATCTCACTTCAAAGGGTTGCAGACTGATTTTTGGTCTTTGCTCATCGCATATTTCTAAACTATGTTATCATTAGACGAGGCTAACAAGTTGTCATGAGATATTTACAACATACTGGAATTCGTAAATGGTAGTCGATATAGTTACATTGATAGTAATTGTTTGTGTCGTGTCAGATTGAGATTTAGTTTCACTAAGTGAGATCAATACTAATAGTTTAACAAGTAATACAGTTTTTTTTATTCGCGAATGGTTAAATCTCGACCTTACATTTAAACAACAAATATAATATGTATGTCCTGCATCATGTGTCTTACTAATAACGTGCCGAAACTAGATAAAGAGAGAAAACACTAACAGCTTTTGTTTGATAAATCTCAATTTTATAAACCATGTGTACTTTTGCATTAGGGGAACAATAAGGCATATTGAGCTAGTACGTGACAAGATGTAGACATTGGCATTTCTTTAAGATGTAGGTGCAGATCATCTTGTCCATCTGTAGAGTCTACTCAAAAACTACAAAAAGTGAAATGTTAACAAGCCTGTGTAAATAATATGTGAAAAGTGTTTATCTTGCTCAGACTGTTCGGATGCACGGGCTGATATGGGTATATACCTTTATAAAAGCCAACTGTACCTTTTACAACGAACGGGCTCAATGAGCTGTTATGTAATTGATGATATCACGTTTCACACGATACTGTCATTCAAATTGTTCTTTTGCCCAAATTGTTTCGTTAAAATAAACAACGTCTTTAATATTGTATTACATAAATCTGAATACGCCCCTTTTGTACAATATACTTTATAATAAACTATAATGTGTGTTTGCGTATCGTTGTGGATATATCATAAGCGGGGTATGAAATGTGCAAGTTTTATGAAGCAGTAAGAAATGTTTCAAGAACACTGAAATTACACAATAATCTTGCCCTTCCATGTACTGCGATTGTAAAGAAAAGAAAGGGTTAGTTATTTAATAGATCACTCACCTTCGTTTAAGTAACAAAACAGCTACAACAGCAACTATAGCTACCACAACTGCTCCAGCAACTGTTCCGGCAATAGGTCCAACTGGTACATTCGATTTGTCGACGCGAAGAGCAACAGCTGCAATTGTACTCGAACTTTAAAAAACGGACATTAACATGCATATGCACATAATATCATTCTAAAGCTTAATTTATGTTAATACTGATAACTCATAATAATATATAACAATGATGATAATAATAATGATACTAATAATTACAAACGTTTGTTTTTTCTAAACTACGTTTATACAGAAAAGTGTACGATACTCAGTCTTCATATTTCATCAAAAGCCAAAATCCATTTCCAAGATAAATGATTTAATTCCAATGGATACATATTTGTAATGTGTAGAGACTAATATGTAGTTACCCTTATATCATGCAAGTTTCAACGTGGATTTAATTTAACTTCAAGTGGATATAAATCCATTAGAAAAAGCTATTACATAGTTTGATAAACAAGATGGCGATGATGGCACTAGAGCGCTCACCTGATTAATGCTATGTGATTTGGCATGCCAATTACAATAACGTGTTGTTTTACCAATCAACAGGGTTTAGGGTCATCTCGTAGATGATCACCTCAAGTACATTTCTACAGTATTACTTGGAAATTGGTCAGATAATTGTTCAAGTTTTCACTTAAGACACATGAGGCAAAACAGCCCCACCCCCTGTTTGCCATGTTTTTGCCCAATATATATGGATTGAAGGAATCCGATAGTGGTTCACTCAAGGAACATTTGTACAATATTATTCAGAAATTGGCAATATGCTTCCGGAGGAGAAGACTTTTAAAGTTTGCACTTAAGCCTGGTGGTCATGGTTTTTTTTACCAATCAACATGTTGTGTAGGAATATGATAGCGATCACTTAGGACACATTTCAACAAAATAATTTGCGTATCGTACAGATACTTTTGGAGAAGAAGATTTTTGAAGTTTTCACTATGGCCATATAATGCAAGAAAGTCGGTCAAGTTTTTCGACCAATCGATTTGGCCTCTGATAGAAGGTCATACAAAGATATTGAGGGTTTATGATAGAAGGTCGTCTAAGGAACATTTCTACACAATTATTTGGAAATCGGACAATTTCTTTTGTTAAAGAATAGCTTTCAAGTTTTCACTATAACCATATGAGGCAAAACTGCCCCAAACCCTGGCAGCCATGCTTTTCGACCAACCAGCATGGCTTGAAGAAATTTGATAGAGGCTTACCTAAGGAAATTGCATACACATTTATTTGAAATCGGCAAACTTTTTAAGGAGGAGAAACTGTTTTAAGTTAAGATTTCAGCATGTATCAAAACCAATTTGAAGGATTTTTGGTTGGGTTATTGATGGGCTGCTTTCTTCTATGAATTATTATCCCAGTTGACGGATGGGCGACGTACGACGCACATATGGCTTACACAATAACTCAACTTAAGCACTTCGTCTCCTCAGTTGAGCTAACAATAATCATTCTTTAACATTCATGCTACGTATTCTATTTCGTCTGTATTGAGTCTACTTTAAGACATAAATACCATTTAAAGGTGTATTCATGTATTACCATACATGTATCGGCATCTGCTCTGTTGGATCTCACTGTCCGCTATTTACACCGATTCTTTAACCATTTTGTGTTAATAGCACTTCCACTATCAGAAGACTTTCTAACTAATCAGAAAACATACATTGTCGATCGTAAAGGTTGTTTCTAACTTTAATAGTTAGTGTATATAACTAGTTTGGTCATTGTTTATTCTACTGTTACCGTATTTAATCTTAATTATGCATTGCCTTGCAGCTAAATGTTTTCTCCTACCTTCAATGCAATACGGGGGATGGAATCCATGTACACAACCGATTTCACATTCTCCAGAAGCAGGCTGACAGTGAGTCTCATTTAGGCAATTTCCGCATGTTTGGCTGCAGTTTACTCCGAATGTGCCAATTTGACAATCTGAAAAACATTTTCTTGGTAAAGTAAAGCTTTTTCATATAATAGTAGTTCTCATAATATCGGCAAACATCGGATCATATTTAGACAAGATAATTTTATGTTTTGATTTGTATTCAATCCGTATGTTTAAAAAAAACCTTGGAAAGAAGGCGTTTTTGTAGACATTTCCTTGAGGCTAGTCTATGAAGTGTCCTCTTTTATATAAGAAACTTATGAATCTTATCATATACATGAAATTACGACATGTTAATATACCCAGTACATTAAGAAGTGCAACACTCGATCGGTAATAAAACATATTTTAACACGCTATGTACATACACATTTCTGCAATTTGCTTTATTGGAAGTATTGGTGCGTCTGTCACATTCTGTTTTAGGATGCAAATGCGAAAGGAATAGCGAATATCTTTATAAGTATCTGTCTTATTTCAACAAAAGAAAAGTATAATTGCGATTGTTACCTTATTTGTCTATGCAATAGGTTGCACCTATAAATCCTTAGTTTACGTAAGAGTATAATTATCATAATTCAAATATACGACATGAATAATGTTTAGCACGAATATGAAAAAGTCAAGGTCCAAAATGTTGCAATTATAAATCAACTGAATATAATATGCCTATACCAAACAAGGATTTACCGAGTACTATTTCATTTCAAGCGACTTTCTTTCTAATTTTTCAAATTGATTTAACGATGAGCTTTCATACTCACCGTCCACACATGTGTTTCCTTTATATCCTGCAGCACATGTAGCACAACTACCATCTGTCTTGTTACAGGTCTCAATAAAAGAACAGTTTCCACACTTTTCTTGACAGCTGAATCCATAGGTTCCATCCTCACATTCTGTCATAATAACAGTAAATTCCATACATACATATTGTATAAGACGAATATGTATGTATGGAATTTACTGTTATTAAACGCGGAGATGTTGCAGTACACCGAGAGTTATCCATAAAAGAGTAAGTTCTTTGTAAAAAAAAAAAGGCATATTGACTGCAATAAAGAAACACGACAATGTAGATGTAATTAAACATTTATGTGCTGAAAAGCTTATTATATCGGGGTTGGAAGCACATGCCATTTTAATTATACATGTTGTGCTTTAGCATTGAAACATTTCTAGTGTGTTTTCAACCTTTCAAATATAATTCGCATAAACGACCGGATATTGTGAAAAAACAAACACGATATTGACATATCAAAATAGTAAATATGTTATTTCGTATTATTATTATAAACATTTAAAAAGAGTTTTGCTTTTCATTTTAAACATGTCAAATCATGAGTTATCATGTTCAATTCATGAACCAAAGGCACGATATACATACTATAATAGTGTCAGACGGCTAACCGTACTAATCAAAGGACATGATTCCAACAGGAGGGTGTTTTTTAGAAAAACTGAGCAGATTGGTATGTGAAATATGATTACCGTTATATTCTGTTTACACTTACTCTAACCGTTTAAAATATATTGTTTGATCATTTTCGGCAATCTACGCACATCTTCAATAATCCATATTCAAAATCAATGATAATGCATTTATGTTCGTTATAGGTCATTGCACAAATATTCTATACAGATTTTTCATGAGTTTTAGATTTATCCTGGATTAATGTATTCTTACTATAATATAAAGTGCGGGAAATTAATTGCTTAAATGTATCATGCTATTGGAATTTATTCCTAATTATCATATATGACTCAATCAAAAATATACTATACCATACCTTCTGTACATGTGCTCCCTTTATATCCAGCAGAACATCCACCAGGACAGTTACCGTTAATTTTGTCACATACATCAGTGTTGTTACAGTGACCACATTCTTCACAAGTTGTACCATATCGGCCGTCATTGCAGTCTAACAACAAACAGACTATCAGTATAAAATCCATCAGTCTAAGACTGTTTCACGAATATTTGAATGCTTCACAGATGTAACGGTCTTTACGATAGAATTTCGAATAAATTGCAACTACAACAAGCTTTGTGTTGCTTAGCGTCTTTTCCACACATTGAAAGACCGCACACATGTTCCACAGAAGAATATTGTTACTTAGACATACAGCCTTTACGCTAATATGTGGATGTCGAATACTGTTTGGTACAATGTCTTTTTTCAATGGTCGGGTCAAACCCGAACTTCTATTTGATTTCCTTTGGGAAATTAATATTTTTAATAAGATTTGATTATTTCTTAAATCGTGCTTTTGCCCATTCATTACTCTTACTGATCCTGTTCCACATTTTCTCAGATATTATTTATCTTTGTGTTAAGTATTACATAGTAATGTTGGACTTGTTTGCCTATATCTGATTTGACATTGGCTTACATGTTATTTTATATTTATGTTAGGTATCGCATACATCATGTTTGATTGTTTTGTCTAATAGACTGTTGTTTATGCTTCAATTTTAATTATTTCATCATTTACAGTTAATAGATTATTAAGCGCCCAAAGTGATGTCATTTGTCGACGGGCCTTAAAACACCATTTATTCATTCATTCATTCACTGTCAATTGTCGGGACGAATAAATGGTCGAACCAATACACGCTACATGATTCCTTTAACTACAGCTCTCAATACTACCATGACCCAAATAATATCAATCCATCAATTATATTTACCAGCCTATAGCATTGAGATCAATATACACGATACTCAAGCGTTTTAAGTACACTCAAACTTTCTGCCAGACAGGACTTTAACCATTAGTATTAATACCCAGATCATACAAAGCAATTATTCAACCTATATCATCAGTTAACGCATGTGATAATAAGTTTATGTATTTATTTGTATACTGTCTTATAACAACACAGTTTATAGATTTAACTCGGGTAATTATGTCCAATAAAGAAAATACGCTACAGAACACGCTTGAAGGGCTAACAATCAACAATACAATACCTTTGCACAAGGGAGCAAGGTATCCAGGTATACACTCTGTACACTTGCCGTTTACATTGTTACAAGTTGCGTTGTACTTACATCTACCACATCGGGTTGTACAATTCAGACCGTATGTTCCCCAACTACAAACTGTAAAAATACAGTTGGTGTTATATATACACTGATCCCAACTTTACAAATTACGTTTAGTTTTCAAACACATGCAATACATTTATTGTATTATATAAAAGAAGTTTAACATCAGATCTAGAAATGAGAACATTAAACACTGTGCCTGAAAATATGGACATAAAAGGATATAGCTCACACTGTGTTAAAGCCAACTCAATCGTTGTATGATAAACGTATGTATATATGACACTATAGCATAGGTTGCCTTAACGTCAAATCATGCCACTAAAATGCATTTCAATGGCAGAAAGGGACATCATCTGAAATGTTCACCTGTTTTCCCGAAATTTCTTAAAAGCGAAAACTCTATACTATTATTCACATGCAACTCATATCTCATTTAAATGAGGATATTTTTTCTTTGACAATTCACACGTTTATTAAAAATTTCTAATAAATAAAAGGTAAGCCGGGGAATAATTGTATTACAGTATAACAATTCACTAAAAGTCAGCTACCTATCATGAATGGTTTCAATGTTTTAAATATGAATGGCCATAACCAAATCAATCTTGATTATAACGTGTCTTAACTCTATTAAATAAAAGTATATCATAAGCATAATTAATCCGTTATTGATGGCTTTTAAACGCGGAGATGTTGCAGTACACCGAGAGTTATCCATAAAAGAGTAAGTTCTTTGTAAAAAAAACAAGGCATATTGACTGCAATAAAGAAACACGACAATGTAGATGTAATTAAACATTTATGTGCTGAAAAGCTTATTATATCGGGTTTGGAAGCACATGCCATTTTAATTATACATGTTGTGCTTTAACATTGAAACATTTCTAGTGTGTTTTCAACCTTTCAAATATAATTCGCATAAACGACCGGATATTGTGAAAAAACAAACACGATATCGACATATCAAAATAGTAAATATGTTATTTCGTATTATTATTATAAACATTTAAAAAGAGTTTTGCTTTTCATTTTAAACATGTCAAATCATGAGTTATTATGTTCAATTCATGAACCAAAGGCACGATATACATACTATAATAGCCGATGTGTCAGACGGCTAACCGTACTAATCAAAGGACATGATTCCAACAGGAGGGTGTTTTTTTAGAACAACTGAGCAGATTGGTATGTGAAATATGATTACCGTTATATTCTGTTTACACTTACTCTAACCGTTTAAAATATATTGTTTGATCATTTTCGGCAATCTACGCACATCTTCAATAATCCATATTCAAAATCAATGATAATGCATTTATGTTCGTTATAGGTCATTGCACAAATATTCTATACAGATTTTTCATGAGTTTTAGATTTATCCTGGATTAATGTATTCTTACTATAATATAAAGTGCGGGAAATTAATTGCTTAAATGTATCATGCTATTGGAATTTATTCTTAGCTATCATATATGACTCAATCAAAAATATACTATACCATACCTTTTGTACATGTGTTCCCTTTATATCCAGCAGAACATCCACCAGGACAGTTACCGTTAATTTTGTCACATACATCAGTGTTGTTACAGTCACCACATTCTTCACAAGTTGTACCATATCGGCCGTCATTGCAGTCTAACAACAAACAGACAATCAGTATAAAATCCACCAGTCTAAGACTGTTTCACGAATATTTGAATGCTTCACAGATGTAACGGTCTTTACGATATAATTTCGAATAAATTGCAACTACAACAAGCTTTGTGTTGCTTAGCGTTCTTTCCACACATTGAAAGACTGCACACATGTTCCACATAAGTATATTGTTACTTAGACATACAGCCTTCACGCTAATATATGGATGTCGAATACTGTTTGGTACAATGTCTTTTTGTTTTAGTGGTCGGGTAAAACCTGAACTTTGATTTGATTTCCTTTGGGAAATTAATATTTCTGATCAGATTTGATTATTTCTTAAATCGTGCTTTAGCACATTCATTACTCTTACTGATCCTGTTCCACATTTTCTCAGATATTATTTATCTTTATGTTAAGTATTACATAGTAATGTTGGACTTGTTTGCCTATATCTGATTTGACATTGGTTTACATGTTATTTTATATTTATGTTAGGTATCGCATACATCATGTTTGATTGTTTTGTCTAATAGACTGTTGTTTATGTTTCAATTTTAATTATTTCATCATTTACAGTTAATAGATTATTAAGCGCCCAAAGTGATGTTAGTTGTCGACGGGCCTTAAAACACCATTCATTCATTCATTCACTGTCAATTGTCGGGACGAATAAATGGTCGAACAAATACACACTACATGATTCCTTTAACTACAGCTCTCAATACTACCATGACACAAATAATGTCAATCCAGCAATTATATTTACCAGCCTATAGCATTGAGATCAATATACACGATAATCAAGCGTTTTAAGTACACTCAAACTTTCTGCCAGACAGGACTTTAACCATTAGTATTAATACCCAGATCATACAAAGCAATTATTCAACCTATATCATCAGTTAACGCATGTGATAATAAGTTTATGTATTTATTTGTATACTGTCTTATAACAACAAAGTTTATAGATTCAACTCGGTTAATTATGTCCAATAAAGAAAATACGCTACAGAACACGCTTCAAGGGCTAACCATGGTTCGTCTTTAACTAGTATTTGCTTCCCCAACTTGGCATTCAGTGTTGAAATGAATAATTGAAGAAGTGTGCATGTAAATCACACTGGGAACATCTAGGTATAACAATCTTGTTATATAAAACGGCGTTAAACATTATTCGTTTTATCAGTGTATTGAATGGAAGCATGCTTGAGCATTTGCTTGTAAATAGCAATTTTGTATTGAAACTTAACTTGATTGATCTATTTAAATATTGACAAATATATATACTAATATACCTTTGCACAGAGGACTTTTGTATCCAGCGATACACTCGGAACATTCACCGGTCACACCGTCACAAGGTTTGTTGTTAAGACATGTACCACATTTATTTACACACTCTGGTCCATATGTACTCTCGTTACAAGCTGTAAAATATACAAAATCAGACCTTTTACATTCTATCTTCTACATGTACTAATATGGACACAATTCATAAGTATTTATCATGAAAATATAACTATGGACGATCGATGATGCTGGTCATTCTACGTATGCTTCTTTGTGACAATTGTGATAATTTACATTTGAACGAATTTTATAATGTGTATTCCTTTGAAGTGAAACATTTCCTTGGTTTGTTTACACAAAATATCACATTTTAATCCATTTTTATATTCATGTCCTTCAGAAATTATTTATAAATATGCCTGTTTTTTTTCTCAAAACTTAAGAAAATATCGTCAAATGCAATGGGCCAAATGTCATTTTTTATCAAGTAAAGCGTTTTTATTTTAACCGCACATATAATTCGAAAGGAATTTAATTTGCAACAAATCCACACTTAGGAAGTGGTTTACATCAAACGGAAATACATCCACGTATTAATATGCATTCTATAAATATTTGAAAAGCTTATCTTGCGAAAGTGATAGACATTGTGTTTATTTAGCCATTATACCATCTATGAAAACACTCACCTGCGTAAATATATAACTCACAAATAACAAAAGCATTCATTTTAATAGTATGCAATGTAAGATTTATAAAGCGGGCGAGTTCAGGAGATGGTAGTGTATAGTCAAACTCCTGAATATCTGTAGTAGTATTCACTCCCCGTAGAACAGTTCCGTCTGATTCTGTGTTACCCATCTTTATTTCCATTGTACGTAGATAATCTGTAGGGAAATGATAGCATAAGATAGTTCTTTCATCTGAATGCAAATACACTGTATAAACGACACATGGTAAGGGGGAATAGATTATATCAGCGTCGTAGAAAACAGCGTTTTGACACAGGTATAACGATATACTAGTTTAAAAGACATAGAGAAAATCGACTACGACGAATACGACGACAAGAAGGATAATGACGACGACAGTAAAGATAATGACGACGATGATGAAGATTATCATTATGTTGATATTTCAATCACCACGTGGTTTTCTCCTCGTGTATAAATGTTGGTATTATAATAATACGATGAGTTAATACGATGATACTACTTACGTTTATAATCTGTTTGTCCTAGTACGTGTATGCGCTGTATTATATATTCCTTACTTAGGTCTATATTAAACCAAGGATATAGCTCATCCTTGGTTGCACCACAACATGTACAGAGTTTAGCACTGGTATTTGCATTCCCATCTACTATATGTTTAATATCCCAGGTGCCACTTGTATCATATTGACTGCTTGCAGTAACAATTACACCCACTCTGTCAGAAACGAGCCACTGTCCTGGATATATAAAAAGGGCAATTGTACGTACACGTCCATTTTCATATATTAATTTCGCATTCCATAATCTATCAAAGTGTCGTCATATTGTGCTGTAATTACCAATTGGTATGTGTTGTTATGATTTCTAAGACACGATATATGTTTGTTAAATGTTTAAAATCAAAAATATACAATAATACATACAATATACTTGAAAATAGCACGGTACATGTATGTCAATACAATTGTTTTATATCCAGATAACCAAAGAAAAGACCAACATGAAAGTGACATACCAATCACCGACTTTCCAAGTAAATAATTAAGTGTGATACAAATGCAAAATATGTGTGTTTCTATTCTGTGAGTATACATGTAGAAAGACAAACCCTCGTATCAATAGTTCGGATTAGAAAATACATTGCATTTACACACAACACAGGCAAATACTACACAGTGATAGTGTAGGTGTACAGCGTGCTTGAAATATACAATTTATGATTCTAAACATAATAAAGCTTCAGAAAATTAACCTGTTGTGTTGAAGTAGCATAGCTTAATCCATGTAAGAAATTAATTATATGCGACATTTTCAAAACTATATAGATGTATACAGTCATAATGCTGTCTAAATATGTATTTTTACAACACAATGCTCTTTTCCATTGCCCTTCGTATATATGGCAGAAATCTGAAATTAATATTTGAATTATAACATTGTTAGTTTGCTTATGTTTGCTCATTAATTTAAAATCTGTCTCATTTGAGATTTCGATTTCTCAATGTGTACAGTAGTTTTCGAAATGTTAAATCTTTACGTACAACGATACACACATACTTGTTTTCTTACAACGATTTGTTGTTTATTTAAACTGTGTTCATTTGCAGATTCATTGAATAATTAATTTGAGTTTCATTCCGTGTTCAACGGTATGTTAGCTCTATCAAGGCGAACAATTCATATAACATGTGTTTCCTGCTCGCATCATTACGCCACAGTTATCCTAGGTCACTTGTTTATAGTTGTATGGCAAACCATTGGGGAAACAGAATAAACCGCATTAAATAATCAACATGGCGTTAAAGGAATAACTAAATTAAATAGTGAAACAACTGAACAAAAAGGGTGAAAAAGCCTATATATGTTTGTTGAGAGAAGGTGGATAAAATAATTCGATACTGTCAGTTGTATTAGTAATAACAGAGTGGACATATTGTAGACATATCGTGTTATTGTAATCTATATTCATTACTAATGCGTTAGTTTTTTAGAAATAGTATTTAATATGGAGAAAACGTGTCAAGTTTGTTATCGTTCTAGTTGCATATAAAGGATAAATGTGCAGGGTTGAAGACTATAAAGTACGTCACACTGTGAAACATTATCCTGTAAATTCATCAGCACATGTCAGTCATCTATGTACATTATGGCTATTTCGGTATACATGTAGGTTACAATACACCAACACAAAATCCTTCTTTGTTTCCATGTAAATCGACCAGTTTCAGTCCTCAATTGTCACTCTTTCTCAGCGTTTCTCATGTAGAACACCATATATCATTGAAAAGATTTACCTCCTAGCTTTAGAACAATCCAAAGAAAATGTAGGGTCATGCATTATGCAAGAAATAACTCACCAGGCGAAAATGGTAACCGTCATTTTGGACCAAATCGTGCCCGGACAAAACCGGTGTTTAGCATTCTCTACTTTCAGTTTCAAACAAGGTCAAAATACTAAAAGTGATCAAATCAATAATTTCCAGTGCATCCTATACACATTCACGATGCATTTAAACTCAATGTCATATATTCAATACATTCTGGAGATGGTATACACTCATGTATACGCAAAGGTCTTTTTGGGAACTATTGTATTGTAGATCAGCAAGTCAGCGGATATAATTAGCGTACTTTGACCTGTATATGTACCCGAATATTAAAAACAATCACCATTTAGTATCATATTTAGATGTGGCAAATCGTTTACCCTTGATCTCTTTACACGCAGCTTCTGCAATTTTTGGCCATAATCTACTACACGACATTTTACGAGAAGATTAATACAAAACTGTGATATTTTATCAAGAAGAAAACGACGTCATGTCTTCATAATTCATTCATAATTTAACACAAGATAAATGATTTCATTTTACAATATCACGCTTCACTTATCTGTAATAATTTATCGTTTTATCTTTGGGTCAATTCAAGCTAACAATATATATTCATATGCAGCGTTTACACACGTTTCATTGGATCAGTCATGTACATATATGGTTTCTACTGCCCATTTCTCTGATTTGAAAATATGCACAATAAATATGTCGTGACAATGAAAATTAAATTGGCGTTTTTCAAAGTTTGGATATGATACCCTTCGCATTTTTGAAAGTAAAATAAACATAAAAAACGTGAAACAAAAACGTTAATTAACATCACATTCCTTACAAGTTTAAGACAAAGAGTGCTGAAGAGGACATATCCATCAATTCTGATGTTCCAGTGTTTTTTATAAAGAAACAATTATTTCACTTTATCTATCTCATAAAACATAATATACAAGTAATACTTCATTGTATAACAGTTACTAGTTTATACTGATTTATTTTAAATCGATTGCAAAACAATAGTTCAGCTTATATTAAAACCTCCCAATGTCTGTCTTAGTATCGCATACATCATCGACCTCTGTATGATAATTTTCTTAACAAAAATACACTTGGCCATTGTATCTGTATATCAAATGTGTCCTATCAACCCCAGCGACGAAGCCAGTGATGTGTAGATGATACACCATATAAAGCATTCTAATGTTACAAGAAAATGACAAATACTGGATGTTGTTATATTAAGTATTTATCACTAAGCGCACTCAAACCTTCAAGCTATTCATTAACCATGACTATGTTGGACGAACTCTTTCTTTCATTTCCGGTTCGAATATAATTTTCTATATGGTAGATATGTTTTTTTTAGACACATAAAATGAGTCCCCCGTGGAAAACAACCCACAAGAGGTTCGCTAGTGCTAACATTGAATCAAAACGGCTGACCATATCCTAGTTGTGCCAATTTATCTCCATTCAGTTTTTCTCATCTGAGCTTTAATATATGGCATATTGAGACCAGTTTTGTAGATGATATGTTTTAGTTATAAGTCTAATGTCGTTTAGGTTAGGCGATTGCTACATAAATATTCTGATCTATTTTATTTCTGCACATACAATTGTTGATAAACTGGTTAAAGATAATCCATCCAACATTTCTTCGATAAACTGGCAGTTAAATCAATTTTGGAATTGAATTATAACAAACAATATAATTGAAACATGTGTGCTAAAACACAGGATCATACATTAGTTTTGCTAATAATCTACAAACATCTTTTTGTAGTATGTCTCCACCTTGTTAAATACGTTTGACATTGAAGCAGGGGTTCTGGTCGCACCCCTGGTGCAATTACAAATCTGGCAAATTATATATAAATCAAATATTCTATAATATGTCATTATATATCCATGAGAAACAACAAATATGTCAGTTTCAAAAGTTGACAAATTGACATTGAAGCAGGAGTTCGGTGTACAACATAATGTCGATGCAAAGCGGCGCTTAGATATGTTTGTAAACTATATTTAATTACTGTTTTGAATTATGCCTCAGGAATAAAATTAAAGTCAGGCTTGTATTTATGATTTCGCTACTGACTGAAACAGCTTTTATCTCTATTACAATATCTTCCCCATATGATCGCCACAGAAGAAATACACTCGGATCTATCTCGATTATTTGCCCTAACTCTCGCCTAAGAGTCTGATCTCAATCGCACTTTAGACAAGATGTTGTTCTCATGCTCGCCTTTTCTTCTTCTCGCGCTCTCCCCCCGAGGCGGACCTGCTTCTATATTCATAATTGGCCATTTCACAACTTCTTATATTGACGAAAGATGTGTGCTGTCTGTATCTAATAATGTCTTTGTTCTTCGAAGTTAAACTGAATCGTCGGACTTCGACGGATGTTGACCCAGCTTTGTTCCTAACATGATGTTTTAAGCGTAGCGGATTCAACAACCGTGGGTGAACCACTGACTTATACGGACATTTACGAAGTTATCGTATTTACCTATTTCCAAATGCATAGGTCCGAGTTATACGAATAAATAGCTTTGTTTTTCTTTGTATAACCCATGAAGCTTTTCTGAAATGGAACTCGCTAAATTCATGAGAGTCGCCATTTTGGTTATGTATAACTCTCGGTCTGTCAAACGGCTTGAAGCTAAATTGCACTTTTAAGTTAAACTGCATCGTCAGACTTCCACGGTTGTTGACCAAGCTTTGTTCCAAACATGATGTTTTAAGCGTAGCGGATTCAACAACCGTGGGTTAACCGCGGACATTTAGGATGCTATCGTATTTACCTATTTCCAAATGCTTAGGTCCGTGTATTACGTATGTAAAGGTGACATCGGTCGATTTTTAACGACAAATCTAAATAATTGAAAGGCCATAGCATCTATATTTAACCCTTTCTCATATACAGCAAATATGTAGAAATGACTCAGGCAACACTATGGCGAAACTTTTAAATTAATGTCTTATTATTGATTAACTTTGAAAACGTTGTGGCAAATTGAAAATTGGTTATTATAAGTTTTTCCGTATTGACGTAAACATTATAATGACCGACAGATTGAATCACTTCGGTAACTTCTTATAAAACGAATGTGAACACTTATATACATTTAAAATTCCCATATCGTGTCACATCGTCAAACGATTGCAGATACGCGTATTTATAAGCTCATATGTTGCTATACTGAAGATAATAGAACTGTGAGGTCAATATTATATCGTTGATTATACCATGCACACATTTCAATCATTGTAAATCTTTATCAACACACGACACATCTACGACATTTGTAAATGTTATCTCTTGCACTTGCGCATTGCGCATTACATTTTATTATATTTTCAAATCGTATCTCATAATGATAAGTTTTTTGATTAAACATATTTGCCAAAAGTAAACGTATTTATGGCAGGTTCAACCTACTTGATTATTTCAACAACTAAACCCCCGAACAAAAGCCACCCCGTCCCCAACCCTTTCGAAATAAAACTACTAAGGAGTGGTGTATTCCCTCTCTGGCATATCGCATTAAGGTGGAATCATACCTTTGAA
Organism: Serripes groenlandicus; assembly: GCA_031761405.1. Taxonomy (NCBI): domain Eukaryota; kingdom Metazoa; phylum Mollusca; class Bivalvia; order Cardiida; family Cardiidae; genus Serripes; species Serripes groenlandicus. Next base: position 6,757,215 of record JASEVX010000016.1, read on the forward strand.
ATAACGTCGTTTTTGACGTCAAAAAGTACGTTTTTGCGACAATGACAGTGTTGTTAAAGAAATCACCATTACTTCCTCATTTCAATTTGGATTCGGATAAAATGAACTTTAAACTGAAGAAAATACAATAACCTGAATGATAATATCAATTACATACATCTGTCGTGACAATTAACGTAACATAAAGCGACTTAAAATAGAATTTTCGCTAGAATATTTTAACAATAATTTGATTTTTTCTAATTTATTTAAAATTCGCCCGAGAGATTATTTTTAAAATAAAATATAACATAGAACACCTATTCATCTACCATTTGCCAAACTTTCAAGCAAATCTATCGTTTCAATTTTTAATGAATCACAATGTCGTTAAACCTCTTGTGTGCGTCGTAATGTTTACTGCGGAATTAAACATTGAGACGCATCCAGGGTAATTAAAATGAATACTTTCATTCTAAATTTAAGCTATCCCCTAAAGAGTAATGGTAGGTAGTATATATGTGTTTCTATTTAAAGAATTAAAGTAATTACGGTCGTAAATAATTTAGCAAAACACAACAAAATAATTGTCATATGTATAAACTGACTCGTTAACTTTTCTGTTCAACTGTTGTTCTATATATATGAAATATAATTATCACAAATGTTATATGTCGCCCTTGGCTTTTTGTATCGTATTTTTGAGATAACAGTATACAAATGTTGTTCTCAATATGCAATTTTGAGAATTTCGAAGTCTATACATCTCATGCAAAGCTTTCTTGGTATTTTATCCGTGATAATGTTGTTGTCGTTTGCGGCAAGTTTTTGATTAAATTGCAAATTGTGTTTACACAGCTGCGCAGTAATGTGTGATTAAAGGAATGACCATTACTATCTCATATTATATAAACATTGATTTGAAGCAAATAATATAAACTCCGTCATGATATATAGTTCACAATTTTTCGTTAAATAATTTTAAAGCAAAACTTGGTTTATTTAACGAACTCGCTGACTAATAATACAGTTATTACCTACGTCTAATTTACTAACAAAAAAATACCCTAGATATTTATTTTAAAAGAAATCAATATAATTCAGAAAACCATTATTTCTCCAATTTACTCAAATTTGTTGGAAATATATCGGGCGGACTTTTAGTAAAACGCTATGCCGTAATAATGCTGACGTGCACCGGTACGCGCATTGTGGACCTGAACATGAAACACAGCCACCCACCCCTTCTTCTATCTTTCTTTTTTTACTCCATATTTCCCCGTTATTTTAAAACTACCGGTACTTCGTTTTGTCTTGAGAATTGTTTTTTACCCTCAACCCAAATTTCAAGACAAACTATCGGATTGATTTTAAGTAAATCACAATGCCATAACACCGTAGAAGATCACACCTTTGGTCACATGTTCGTACCTAATTACTTGTGTTGTCGACACACTTCCAATAATAAAACAAAATGTATCATTACCCGACTATAACCTGTCTACAATTTCTAGACACCTGTGCAATGACATCGAAGACTCACTACATAGTGCAGACAACGATGTGATAGCACTCCATGGGATATGTCTGTAGACAATAATAGTGGGTTATTTACCCAAACTATACCGGCAAATATTGTCAATAAACACCTGTTTTCAAACAGCTCTAGGTTGAATTGAACTGCGGAGCTGTGTGAATACAATCAAGTCAAAACTTTCATAAAATCTTGTACATAAGGTTTTCCAAGGGGAAGAAAGTCAGATAGTTATTCTGGATGTTTTATCATATAAAGTGTTTCCTTAAATAACAAAAGCATGATCACGGATAGAATAGATAGAAAGTTTTGCATGACAGTTATAATCTTTGAAGTTCTGAAACTTGCTTTTTGCCTGATTAAGAGAAACGCATTTTGTATTTACTGCTATCTGAAGACAAAATACCTAGAGTGACCAATATGAAAGTAATAATAACACATATTAACAATTTCTTCCATGATAATTCTGACGATGCTCTTGTTTGAAGAATTTCGTATCGGAAATGTTGGGTTATGTAAAATCATGAAACTTCATATTATATCGAATTACTATTTGATGTTCCCGTATCAATGTGTGTATGTAAATGACGAATTACATGTATTCGAATAAGTGAAATAAAATCTATCTATAAGAACTGCAAGCGACGGTTTGAGACTAATACTAATACATTGAATGTGAAAATGTGATTTAACAGATAAACAGCGAAGTAGACAGGTCAATTTATATAAAACATACTTAATATTTAAAGGAGTATAATAGATACAATTTACCACTTTCGTAAAAGAATAAAATTGATTATTTTTATGAAAAATCGGGAGTTCATTTTAATAACCCTGGGTACGTTTCAATTTAAATTCCGCAGTGTACGGTTTGTCGCGTGACAGAGCTTTAACTTCATTGCAATTTACTAAATATCTGCACGATAGATTTTCTTGAAACTTTGGTAAATGGTAGAAAAAAGGTTGTTCTAAATCATATAAGTTTTTTAAAAAAATCTCTCGGGCGAATTTTAATAAATTTGAAATAACCGAATTACTGTTTAAATATTTTAGCGAAAGTTTCATTTTTACTCCCCTTATGTGACGTTAATTGTCTTGGCAGTTGTTTGGAAATTACATCACTACGTAGGTAATTTTCTTTTCTTCGGACTGGTGTTAACTCTTTCAAAATACCACTTCAAACGAGAAAGCCTTCGTGATTTCTTTAACAACACTGTCATTGTCGAAAAAAACGTACGTTTCCACCTTAAACACGAATGTAGACCGGTTTGTAAGTAAAAACAACTTTATCGCTTTCAACGAGCTTGCTGATATATTCAGTCGATTGGAGTTACTATTAGCAGACCATGAATATAAACTTCACTTTCTATCTTCAAGAACTAAGTATTTAACATTTTCCCGCTGCTTTATATTCTACTACTGATACCCAATCTGCGAAAACCTCATTATTACCAACAACATTAGCTTTATCAACTTTTTAATATTAGGGAAACGACTTCCAGTCGCAATTTCCAGCCATACGATAATGCCTTTGCTTCACCAGGCTAAACATAGATTTTGTCAAAAGAAACCGATTCCCGTCTTTTACTGTCAAATATCAAAGAAAAATCACAAACATACAGTGCTTCAACAGGATTAAAACAAAAGTTATCAAAAAAGTATTGTATCATTGATCATTCAATAAATCAAATATGAACTCTAGTCTCAGCATAGATTACTTCCATTGCGTTCGTTTGTATCAAAATAAATTAAAATTTGTCAAATTTAAATGGTGTTACCCGTTCACTTATACTTATATTTTCGAAGTTATCGTATTTACCTATTTCTAAATGCAAAGATCCGAGTAACATTTTCAGTTATTTACCAAAATGTCCATATAATTAAAAGACCATGTCCTTATCATTTAATCAAATATTTCTCTTTAACCCTTTGCGTATACAGTAATAATTAGAAGACAACTTTAATACGATTTAGGAAAAACATGAAATAAGCCTATAAATGAAATTTTTATTATTGGATAGAATTGAGACGTTGTGATAAAAGAAGCAATACTCTATTATGAGTCTTTCTTCCTGTCGCAATCATTTCAATAGTGGTCTGCTGCAAACACGTCAGAAGGCATATTCATGAGGGAAACGGTATGTTTCCATGTACCTTGGGTATGAGTATAAAATATTGTTCTGTGCGTGCACGTCTATTGTGCAACAATATTTAGAGGTTGTAACTTACATTGGATCCGTCTTGGGAGAAAACAGTGTCATATTCCGCATGTCCCTAGTTTGAGATGTTTCTATACGTGTTCATCCACATGAATTTGTTATATAGTATATATTTTCGTTTTTTCTCGTGTGTGTGTGTGTGTGTGTGTGTGTGTGTGTGTTTTAAATTGAGGCAAATATATATTCCCTTTGAAAGTAAAAAGAGAAAAATAAAAGACGTGAATAAATTAAAATTAACATACCAATAACAGTCCTTTCAAGTAAAAGACAAAGTGAGATGAATAGGACACATCCTCCCATTCTGAAGTTCCAGTTATCTTAAAAAAACGCATACAATTGTATAACTATATCCGTCTAAAAATCACAAGACAAAACTGCATGTCTTATCTGTTACTATAAAGTTGTTTAAATGTTGAACAGTGTGCTTGACATCCAGAATTTATAACTGTAAAGTTTAAAAGGTATGAGATTATAAACCAGCTTAAACTGCCTGGTTGATTGAAAAAACACTCTTTATATCTTAATATATTTATATATTTTGATCAGTAAAGTAAAGTCAGATACATATTTACAGAGGGGTCGTTATCTTAAAGGAAACATATCCAGGGTATTATATGGCTGGCATTGTTAATACCATGCTTGAATTTCGATCACGTTTTAAACCCTTCCTACATTCAATATACTTTGAAACATTCTGAAAAGGTTGTCTGCTACACAATCTTAAATATACGTCAGCAAATGGGAAGTTCAAGATTAGAGATTTGTAAGATGATTTTTTTTTCGTTTAAAATAGTTTAAGAGTAAACTATTGAAATGATGATACATTTATGTCTGACTGAACTATCTGTTCTTTAAAAAAGGTCACACTACCGTAAGTCTTCGTCTACCGTAAGCTAATAGTTCAGATCATCAAAGCGCACCAGGTGCTCGTTGAGTGCGGCTACAGCTCTAACTTGATTGGATGATTCGGCTATAATGTTCTATAGATTATCCAGTGTATTGATATATCGATATATCGATATCACTTGAGATAACGTTTACTGTCTGTTAACCTGAAAGCAAAATCTACACGTGATTTCGGAAAGCCTGACTCTTTATTTAAAAGAGGCGTAGAATTATGACATCTCTTTGTGTTGTAACGTCTTTGAGAAATACTGTTGCTTTATTGTAACTCACAACAGCCAGCAACTAACATAAAGTAAATACTAAATTAAACAACGTTCACCAAAAAGACTGAATAAGAAGTTGAACAACTATTTTACAGACAGTTGATAAGAGATAGAGCGCGAGCGCGAGCCGCGTGATCAAATAACGCGGGTATTATTTACACACAATATAACTAGGATGAAGACGTTAGAAATTGTAGATTGTGTAAGGTATTTCTTCATAGTTGATATACAGTAAATACGGTTAAAAAACGATAAAGACCTTTTCTGATAGACGTTGCTATTGCAATGTAATAAGAGACCGAGGCATTCGCAAACTCAAGTCTTCCTGGTCCGTAAAAAATGTTAAAACACCCAGATTTCTTTAGACCCTTTGTTCTTTCGGTCATATTATAGTTGTATACGGGTAGTTGTAAAAATCATTAACAGGGACCAGGACACACTTGATTCGGAACTTTACGAAACGTGACATAATTACTGATTTAGTCGTTTCATAAATTATAACTTAGTTAATATTGTAATATGAAAATCCCTAAATGGTTTACTTAAAATATACATGTTTTCGGAAAGTTTCATCCCGCATGAAAATTCCTCTAGCTTTCCTATGACGGACAAGAATAAGAAGTGTATTCACTCACTGAGACATGTTGCATGGAACCTGACTTCAGACAGTTATAAAGCAATAGACAGTTCCCATCGGAATTCATTAGGAAGATTAACTATACAGATCTTGACCAGGCTGCTCATAGGCATTCGCGTAATAATACATTATCTAGGTATTCGCGTAAATCAATTTCTAAAGCTCTGTATTGCCATATCGGAGTACATATCTCAAAGTCACGATGTTTAACATTGGTTTACTGTTTGAATTGTATAATGCATGTGTATCTTTATTGTACTTGCAATCCAAATCCAAATATTTTATTTAGTAATGTAAGGCCTCCGGCCCATCATATATACTTTACATGTACATACTAAATTCATTCGATAGACATCATACACGTTTTTAATACATTCAATTATACAAATAATTAATATACGACACAAACTTTATGATGTAAAACCCTTTGCAAGAAATTAATTTTAGGCTATTGCTTATTTGTAGAATAAATTTGAATCTATTTATCGTGATTTCTCTCATAAGTCTATGTAAGAAAGATGAGGACATATACCTAGTTTATGTAAAGAATATCATGCCACACACGTCCAAACGCTTTACGGGCATCTAAAAAGCAGGCAAACAATTTACTACTATTTTCTTAACAGTAACTTACACTCTCCTTTAAAACAAATGATGTCATAAGGCTGCTCATACCTGGTTGAAACCCTCAACATCCCCTGAAGTGGGTGTAACGGTTTATTAATTGTCGTCTGCAAACGTCGTAATAGAACCTTTTCATACAGCTTTAAAAAAGACGAGGAATGGCTTATACCCCTATAGCTATTATAATCATGTTTCGGTTTACCACTTCCATTATACCAAGTTAAAATCTCCCTCTTTTTAGGATCAGTGGGTACATAACTGTAACAATACATCAAATCATACAAACATGTTAAATAAAGCTTAAGCATAAGTCCACCATGAATGAGAAAAGATAAAGGAGGACGACTTTTGTGCAAAGGAATCTGCCAAAGTGTTGGCAATATCTTTCTTTGGAGGCAATGAGGTGTTCAGATGATTCATACTACTAAGCAAACTGCTTTTTTCCTTTTATTTTCCTTATCGTGTCCCATGGTTTTTTTTGACAAATGATCTATAATTTAAACTAGATACTTACTGTCTCTAAGATGCACGTTTACGTTGATTAATAGATTTGCGAGCTTTTGCTCCAGCTGTTTTAAAGTTTATATGATTGTGTTGGGTTGGCTTCAGGTTAAACTGCCTGAGAGCCGACTTGCGTGTTCTTATAGTTTGCTTACTGTCAAACCAATATGTATGAGGGTGCTTTGGATTTGTGGAAGTTTGGATAATTGCTTCTTTAGCAGCCTGGTAAATTAATGAAGTAGGATTATCACATTCCAAGAAAGCATCCGGATTATTGGACTAATGAATACATTCCAGTCGCTTTGTGGAGGTTCCATCGTGTCGGACGACCCTGGACAGAAGGCCTAATTTCAGTGATAATTATAGAAAAAATGATTGCTGCCATAAAGGTCGTCTTGAGCCTTCCACTGAAAGTCAACACATATATTAGGACAACAAATAGAACGATCACCATACATATGTATATCCCCTCCAGTATAACACGAGGAGACGAGGAATATAGAAGCATGACCAATTGGCAGAACTAATTCAGAAATATAATCCGACATGCACAATTATCCAAACCGGTGACATGAATGTATCATTATTCAGATTGAAACTAAGAGATGTTGTTTTGCAAAAATTCATTGAAGAACACTCCAAGTCTACTGTAATGCTACAAGAGAAGGACACATTCTTACATCATAATGGGAAATGTTCATCCCACATAGATTACTTACTTTTCCACTCTATATGACAGAATGTTTTCAAACATATTAAAGTAGATGATGTGAACACATTAGCCACATCTGACCATACACTTAAACGACTGTCTTTAAATTTAAATGTTAACCAATGCCAACCTTAATGGAAACGAAGAAAAGTGTTAACAAAATCAAGACAAGATTTGCATGATAAATGTCAATATTATATTACGCTTTATCAAACATAAATTCCGATACTTTAAAATCTTCCCATTTTGCAAGATACTTATTTATATGTCTGTAGCAACAAACCAATCTAGATTTACCCCTTTTCGTCTTTGCCACGGTCAAAGGTTTTACAACATAAGGAGGATATATTATCACTGCAACAGAACTTTTTTATCAATAACATATTTCTTTTGATATGCACAAAATATCTAGAATATTCATTATTCTTCAAAAATACTCTTCCATGAAAGACTTTAGCCATTTTCTAACCATTTTCAACATTATCATGCATATATACACTATCATTTACATCTTTACACTTCTGCTTTTTAACTTTAGCCTGCCAACTGGTGTTTTTACTTTTAATTCACCAAAATCCACTTTCTCCATGCTGCGTACATAACTCGTTAAACAACGACCAGGTATATTCAGAACTATTGTCCTATACTTATCCTTTGCAATGAATTCGTCTGACAGACAGGGCAGATCCCCCCCCCCCCCCCCCCCCTAAAAAACAACTTCTTTAACCACAATCAAGGCAAGGCCACCGTCTGCGGGTGGACTAAACCGGAGGCAGCGTCGACGTTGCTGGTACATCGTTAACAGCCTTTCCATCTGAGGAAGCCTCCGATGTCCAACATTTGTTTTATTGATCCAATTTTAACTTTTTGGAAGCTCGAGGCTCAGCGTTGTAGATGCGTGTCCCATCATCGGAGTCACTGCCAATACGGTTAGCTACATACTTATATACCACCATAATCCAAATTCCGTGGACTCCGCCAATCGTATCAATGTTCGCATGTTTGCCTCTTAACTCTTGGTTTAAATGGAAAACGGACAATCTTTCACAAAAGCTAAATTTAAATCATTGTGTTAAGCACGAAAACTAGGATTGTAACGATCGATACATTCGAATATACGACATAATCGAATACAGGCCTGTCCGAATCGTATTCGTTATTCCCTTCACCGATATTCGAATATTCACGAATATAATCCAAAGCTGTATAATCTAAACTAAAATCAATTTAATTAAACTACAAACATAACAAACCTTTTGTCAGACTTGCAAACCTATTCAGTTTCATAGCGCCGTTGGCGCTATATTTATATAGTACCCCTGCCACAACAGCTGACCGCTGATTTTACGACATACTTTGTATTCTTTTTTTTTTCCAAAATATTTGATGATGTGTTCACTACGATGTATTTGACATACGTTTTAGTGTGTTTACAATTCGTTTTTAATTAAATCTGAATTATAATATTCAATTGAAAAGGTTGGTGAATTCCCAACAAACGAAAACCAGAACGCGTCAACAAAAAATGGCGAACCACAAGGAACTCGAGATACCCCACCCTCAACAGCTGACCACTAAATTTGCGACATATATTTTATTCATTTTCTCTCAAAATACATAGAAGCGAACTATTGTGTTCGCTACTATGTTTTTTGAAATACGTTTGTGTGTGTTTAAAATGTGTTTTTAATTAATATTGAATTATAATTCAATTAAAAAGTTAGGACAATTCCCAGTTAATGACAACCAAAACCCGTCAACAACAACAATGGCGAACCCCGTGGGAATTGAACATATTGAACCTCCGGCCAAATATGTCAGCTGTTTTGGAAAGTTTCGGATTTCCGAACGGGCTCAAGGGAGACTTTCTATTGCTCACTATCAAAATTGTAATCGGGTAACAATTAGTTAAACACTACATTAAATTCAAAATTACCTCTCTTGTAAAAAGTACTTTAAAGTAAATAAGTTATATTCTTTTGGGGACAAAAAGTCAAATAGGTTATTAACTTTTTATACTGTTCTAGTTGGATTTTATTTGTCAGAAGAGTAATAAGACTTACTAGTCAATCATTATACTTTCTTAAATCTGAATTATGATTTATTTTGTGTTTACATGTTTTTAAATACATGACAGTATTCGTGAATAAATATTTGTATTTGTTACCCTGTATTCGTGATACGTATCGTATTCGCCATCTAGTGTATTCGTTACAGCCCAACCGAAACCCGGTTTAAAAACACATCAGCAATGTCTCAATGACTACGTCGTAGTTACAGTACGGTTAAGCTATCAAAATTAAAATTAGTTTCGAATCTACCCTTTTATGGGGAAAAAGGTACTAAGCTATATTGTACCGCCGTGTACCTGCAATTCAAATATATATTCCTAATAAAAATGGCTGATTTAGTCATGCTTACATATCACTTATAAAAGAATTTCGATGAACTACAATATTTTAAACTAACAAGTTATAACGTTTTCAGTTAATTTATACTTTTGTAGTGAGTTAATAACTTTGCACTTTGCAGAGCTATTGTTATATGTGTGATCATTTTTTATAAAAAAGTGTAATTAATCTCAGTATTCGGTATTTAGTAGAGTAGAAACTAAAGTCAAATGAAGTGTTTGTTTAATCTTAAAGGGCACTTAATGTGGAACTCCACCCGTCTAAGATACTGTTTTAGTTTTGCGTTTTGTATTGACCAGATTTTGTGTTTACAAAGCTGTTGTCATAGTCTTGTTATACTAAGTGATACGTTCGTTGTTTGTAATATGATTTCTTATGCTAATATGCGCACTAAATGGGTTATAACTAAAAAGAAAAGTATTTACAATATTGCATCTTACGATATAAAAGTTGAGGATTTTGTGTTCGTATATTGCTGCTGAACGTGTTTGTTTCCGCCGACAAATATATATTTGTTCAAACTTAATATGTATCATTTATACGTCAGTAGCTTTATGAAGACCCAATAAAGAAAAGAGTCCTAATAATACATTCAAAGCAAAATCAGCTTTCATAGCTTGTGCAGATAACCTTTTTTATCCAAAACAATACAATACAATAGTTTATTTAAAGCTTCTCGCTCTATAACTCAATATGAGTCATTCTTGCAGTTATCGCAATTATTTCAAAGGAGGTCTGCTGTAAGTGCGTCAAAACGCGTATACATGAGAGAAACTTTACATTGGATCTGTCTTGAAAGGAAATTATGCCATGTTCCACTTGTCTCTAATTATTTCAAATGTGTATATACGTCGTTATTCACATGCATAAGATAAAACGTATACCTTTTCGTATTCCTCTTGTTTATATGTGTTGAGACAACTATTTATTCCTTCTGAAATTAGCAGACATATGGCATACATATTACTACGCTTAATGTAATACTTATTGCAGGTTTGAAAGTTAACTAAATTAATCAAACATAAAAGACGTGAATGAAAACCGTAAAGTTAACATACCAATTACAGTCCTTTCAAGTAAAAGACAAAGTGAGATGAATAGGTAATATCCATCCATTCTGAAGTGTCAGTGTTCTTTATATATACGCATACAATTGTATAAATATATTCATCTTATAAATCACAGAACAAAATTGCAGCTAATAACTGTTAACATAGTCAATATACAGTAAATACGGTTACAACACGATACAGACCTTTTCTGATAGGCGTGGCTATTGTAATCTGAGAGACTGTGGAATTCGCAAACTCAAGTCTTCCTGGTTCGTAGAAAATGTTAAAAAACAAAGATATCTTTAGACCCTTTTTTTCTGTCGGTCATATTAGAGTGGTATACGGTTATTTGTGAAAATGATTAACAGGTACCAGGACGCATTTGATTCAGAACATTACACAACGTGACATATAAACTGATTTAGTCCGAAATATTTATTGCTTGTTGTTTGGGTTTTATGCCGCTTTCAACAATTCTTCAGTTATCTTATGGTGTTTCTGGGGTAAGTTACCAGTACATGTACTACTGGCTTATATATACTGACAATTGCCCATCAGTCTTAATGATATCTACGCAACCCAGTGCGTCAAGGAGGGAAGCTATTACTACCATTTTTAATGTCCATGGTATGACCCGGTCGGGCATCGAACACGCGACCACTCATTGGAAGACAAAACTATGGACTTTGTTCACAGGTGGTCTTTATTTACAGGGTCATTTATGCAGCAAACTCGTTATTTGATAACCGACGTATTGAGATGTTGCTATTCATGTTTGATATAAAGGGACCTGTATATAAAGACCGCTCATCGAACATTTTGAGGTAATTTTCAAACGCACTGAAATTTGATTTTAATGCTAAAGGGTTAAACAGACTGTAAACATATCTTGCAATTTACATGATATGTTTACAGTCTGCTTAACCCTTCATCACATAGACACAATCTACAGCAGATGATTTGAAAATGTCTCTGCAAAGAATTGGTAAATCTGTATCAGTAAAAATTAAAGTGTTGACTTGTGAGGAAAACATTGAGAAAACTGTCGAAATTACTCATATCATCCGTCTATTGAAGATTAGACAAAATGTGTATGTAGTGTAGAAAGGGTAAAATAGTACCTGTAGCAAAACTATTCAATATCTAGAGTATCTAAAGAATCAACTTGGATCAGGTTTGAAAACTTTATATAGAAATATAATACTAACCATTTTCCGCTAGCAGAAATATGTTTACGCATTTTCAGCAGACTATATTTGAAAACAACAGGAAGCAAGAGGGCCATGAGGCCCTGGATTGCTTACCTGAGAATGTGTTATTTAAGACTTAATAAGAGAAGCAATGTTTTTAATGGATCATATCATCAAACTAATTTCAGCACTCTTAGTAAAGTATCACCCAAGGAACATTTGAGAAAAATGTGGTCTCTAGAGTGTTGACAAGATTGTTCTCAATATTGGTCTAGTGACCTAATATTTGACTGGATCATATTCAAACTTAGCCTTGATACCATCAAGATAAATATTCTGTGGTAAAGGTTCAAAGCTAAAGTTAAAAGACGGCTTTCAGAGTATTAACAAGATTTTCCTTCAATTTGACCAAGTGACCTAATTTTTGACTTAACATGACCAATGATCGAACTTAGCCTAAATATCATCAAGACAAACTTTCTAACAAATTGTCAAGGTGCTTAAGTAAAAAATGCGGTCTCTATAGTGTTTACAAGATGTGTCTATAATTTGGCTTAGTGACCTAGTTTGTTACCGGACCTGACCCGTATTCACCTTAGCCTAGATATCATAAAGGCAAATATTCTGACAAAACTTCAACATGCTCAAGTAAATTATGGCCCTTTATCGCTCACCTGATTAATAGAACTTCAATAGTTTTCAACGTATTGACTCTATACATAAAAGAAAAACTATTCGGCCATGTTTTTCATCAGATTGGAATAATTTCACCAATCTTGGTAGAGGGTCACCCATAGGAAAATTAGTGCAGTTGTTCTTAATCAGGCAGGTACCTTTGGACCAGAATGTTTTTAAAGTTTTTATCTATCTATACTTCTATCAAATGAAGATGTACAGGAAACGATTTGTGTGCCTTCAATATTAACACAATATAACTGTTTGATGTTGGAAATGGGTCAGCGGCAAGATCCGAAGAAATATTTGTTGTAGAAATGGGATGATCAACACTCAAAAGGGTCAATATTAAGGGCCGATTTAGACAAGGTTTGCTCTGTCGAATCATCGCCGTCTCCAAAGTCGAACGTTGTCTTCGTATTTATAACCGAAGTAGGAACATATTTAGATTAAACAAAATCAAGCAACCTTTCTGCGATGTGTCTGACGCCTTTTATAATATCTTGACGTACTTATTTCCGTAACGCTACATGGTTTGTTTTGAATTTTAATATCCGGGCAGTTGAAATCATTACATAAGGTGGCTAATCATTGGCTGTAAATAAAGTTTGATCGAATCAGAATCGGGGTTGAAATGAAAGCGTATGACTCATACCGACTATAACCGAAACAAACGAATGTCAGAAACGTTACGATTGTTCAAGCCTCCGAATCAGAACGTACATTCACAAATTTATGCAAGCGTACATTTCATTCGTTTGTTATGTGAATTTTGTCTTTGATTTTCAATTTTTTTCGCAACATTGTGAAAAAGTATGACTTTTTCAAATTGTGAAGTTGCCGAAGATCGTCCTCTAATATAGTAGCTGGAAAAATGCGTTGGGGAGATAAAAGTCTCCTTCGCAGAGTTGTCGTTCCTAACACTCACTAATCGATATGTTAGAACGTTTTAGTTTAGAGGTAATTGTTCGGAGCGGTGGGCATTATTGTAAATCAAACAAAACATCCACCAAATCACTTTTGATCAACAAGAACAGTTATAGGATAAAGCATTATACAGACAAACACGTTTCATTTATAAAAATGATGTATCATTGAAAAAATGTAAACCACGTTCTGAATGGCTAATGAAAATGTTAGGCGCGTTCAGCATAAGTAGGATTTATATTAAAATACAATCTAAAGACGATATTGATCTGTCTTAGTTGGGAAACGAACGGCGATATTTAAGTAATTATTTTTAATAAAACATCTTCATATTCTTAATATGACATCTTCAAAATAAGTTATGATGAATAAAATAATAGAAAATTGAAAGAAAAATCTTATTAACGACAAAAACATTTCGTAAACAAAAAATATGTTATGAAGTATTTATAAAATGTAAACAACGTTTGATGTATATATACATTATTTTTGATAGGAAACATGTACACGTATCACTTCAACCACTAAAGCTGCCTTTTCAGAATTATTTTATTAGTTCAGATAACTTGACTGATACATGGCACTACTTTTTATATGAGTGTTGAGCAAAGACATCTCGAATTTTAGTTCCCAGCTTTACTCTGTCATTCTGTTTATAATCGGGGAGCCAATTAGTGTATGATTTCTTGAAATGCACACCGCTATAGACGGTACCTTATGGGTACCGTCCAAAGAACACTCATCGGAAAACTCGGAAGCAATTGAAAACTGCCTCTTCCTGATACAATTTGCATTCGCGATCTCATTAAACTTTCTCATATACCATGACTCTGCACCAGACTACTTTTTGAAATCCTCTAGGCATCAAAAGAGAATATCCCTTTAAACGATGGTTTATTATTGAATACAGTGTAAACAAAATTGACAAAAGGAGAAATTGCGCATCATTAGCATTTCTCCTTGTTTTGTCAGCATGTTTTTAAAAGTCTTTAATGCATTTTTGTCATAATTATTCCATATAGGGAGAAGGGTTAACAGTTTCCCATCTATTACAACTCTGCAGCAGATTTATACAAATTTATTTGACATCAGCCTATACAAAATTAATATACAGACCATATGAACGTGTGTGTTAATCAAACACAATACAAAACGTTGTGGCAAAACTTGTTATAATGCGTCTTCGAGCGACAACGAATCAAGATCGGGTTACTTATAGTCTCATCGCATAATTAATCCCTTACCTACATACAACGACTCTGCAGCAGACGACTTTGGAATCATCTGGGGGTGAAATATGGAACATTTCTATAAATGAACGATTAAAAATTAAATAAAGTTGAAATTATTGTGGCAGAATGAGATTTTTTTGGTCACAATGTTTTCAAAATGTCGACTGCTGCAGAGGCGTCAGAAAGCGTCTATATGCGGTAAAGGGTTAAATAATATTCAGGAATTGCTAAAAAATAACTACTTCCCACAAATTGATGCTTTTGACGATTCTGCGGAAGCCAACTTTGGACAACAGTGTGGCAACAGGATAAATTGCTCATCGTGAGAAATGTCTCCTATGCCACACAGTTTTCAAGTCGTTTCAATAATTAAACTTTTATTTTTAGAGATTAACCGTACGTTTGCCTAAAGTGTATTCAACGTCCTCGACTTCAGATTATTTTGTAAGTGGGAAAGGGTTTAAGCATATTTTCTGTTGACAATTATTTTAATAATATAAATATTGCATGTCATTATCTGATAACGTGTTTGATTAAGCAAGTGTCATTACTGGTGAGGTGAAAACAATTATACGCTCCTTCCTGCATTCAAAGAATTATTGTTTCTATGTATGTTTGGTGTTTTACGCCGCTACGTCCAAGCATGTTTCAGTTATAGGACGGCGAGTCAAGGGTACGCTACACGTACTACTTTACACATCTACTTCCAAGCCTATTTCAGTTATATCACGTCGATTCATGGGTAAGTTACAAGTACTACTTTACACCGCCACGTCCAAGAATGTTTCAGTTATAGCACGGCCATTCATGGGTACGTTACAAGTACTCATTTACACTGCCACGTCCAAGCATGTTTCAGCTATAGCACGGCCATTCAAGGGTACGTTACATGTACTCCTTTACACCGCCACGTCCAAGCATGTTTCAGTTATAGCACGGCTATTCAAGGGTACGTTACAAGTACTATTTTACACCGCCACTTTCAAGCATATTTCAGTAAATAGTACGGCGATTCAAGGGTAATTTACAAGTACTACTTTACGCCGCCACTTTCAAGCATATTTCAGTTATATCAAGGCGATTCATGGGTAAGCTACACGTACTGCTTTACGCCGCCACTTTCAAGCATGTTTCAGTTATATCACGGCGATTCTTGGGTAAGTTACATGTACTACTTTACGCCGCCACGTCCAAGCATGTTTCAGTTATATCACGGCGATTCATGGATTAGTTGCAACTACTACTTTACGCCGCCACGTCCAAGCATGTTTCAATTATATCACGGCGATTCATGGATTAGTTGCAACTACTACTTTACGCCGCCACTTTCAAGCATATTTCAGTTATAGTTCGGTGATTCAAGGGTAATTTACAAGTACTACTTTACGCCGCCACTTTCAAGCATATTTCAGTTATATCAGGGAGATTCATGGGTAAGTTACACGTACTGCTTTACGCCGCCACTTTTAAGCATGTTTCAGTTATATCACGGCGATTAATGGGTAAGTTACATGTACTACTTTACTCCGCCACGTCCAAGAATGTTTCAGTTATATCACGGCGATTCATGGATAAGTTGCAACTACTACTTTACGCCGCCACTTTCAAGCATGTTTCAATTATAGCACGGCGATTCA
This sequence comes from Serripes groenlandicus, assembly GCA_031761405.1. NCBI lineage: Eukaryota > Metazoa > Mollusca > Bivalvia > Cardiida > Cardiidae > Serripes > Serripes groenlandicus. The sequence continues at coordinate 6,773,714 of JASEVX010000016.1, forward strand.
TGGGTAAGTTATAAGTACTACTTTACACCGTCACTTTCAAGCATATTTCAGTTATATCACGGCGATTCATGGGTAAGTTACAAGTACTACTTTACGCCGCCACTTTCAAGCATATTTCAGTTATATCAAGATGATTCATGGGTAAGTTACAAGTACTACTTTACGCCGCCACTTTCAAGCATATTTCAGTTATATCACGGCGATTCATGGGTAAGTTACAAGTACTACTTTACGCCGCCACTTTCAAGCATGTTTCAATTATAGCACGGCGATTCATGGGTAAGTTGTAAGTACTACTTTACGCCACCACGTCCAAGCATGTTTCAGTTATATCACGTCGATTTATGGATTAGTTGCAACTACTACTTTACGCCGCCACTTTCAAGCATATTCCAGTTATAGTACGGCGATTCAAGGGTAATTTACAAGTACTACTTTACGCCACCACTTTCAAGCATATTTCAGTTATATCAAGGCGATTCATGGGTAAGTTACACGTACTGCTTTACGCCGCCACTTTCAAGCATGTTTCAGTTATATCACGGCGATTAATGGGTAAGTTACATGTACTACTTTACGCCGCCACGTCCAAGCATGTTTCAGTTATATCACGGCGATTCATGGATTAGTTGCAACTACTACTTTACGCCGCCACTTTCAAGCATGTTTCAATTATAGCACGGCGATTCATGGGTAAGTTATAAGTACGACTTTACGCCGTCACTTTCAAGCATATTTCAGTTATATCACGGCGATTCATGCGTACATTACAAGTACTACTTTACGCCGCCACTTTCAAGCATGTTTCAGTTATATCAAGATGATTCATGGGTAAGTTACAAGTACTACTTTACATCGCCACTTCCAAGCATGTTTCAGTTATATCACAGAGATGCATGGGTAAATACAAGTACTACTTTACGCCCCCACGTTCAAGCATGTTTCAATTATATCACGGCGATTCTTGGGTAAGTAACAAGTACTACTTTACAACGTCACTTTCAAGCATATTTCAGTTATATCAAAGCGTTTCATGGGTAAGTAACAAGTACTAAAACGGGTAGTAATGGCGGTAAGGGCTGCGGGGTAATCGTTCCGACTGACTTGCTGGTGTCAGGATAAATAGACCAGTACTACTGGTTACTTACTCAGAAAACGCCGTGATATAATTGAACAATTGTTGAAAGCAGCGTTAATAACAAAGAATCAATCAATCAAATTTCATTTTGCATATACCATACATAAAATAGGTCGGCAGGTACAACTGGGCATTTGATGCTTTTTATAACAAGACAAGACACAAATAAACTGTTTGTATATCATTCAATGAAAGTAAAAGTCCAGCCACATTGATTGAAGTCACTTGGAAGCAACTGAAAACTGCGTCTTCATGATTACAACTGCATACGCGATCTCAATAAACTTTTCTATATACTACGAATCTGCGTCAGACAACATTTTGAAATCTTCTAGGCGTTAAAACAGAATATTTATTTACACAATGGTTTATTATTGAAAGTAGTTGAAACGAAATTGGGCATCATTAGCATTTCTTCTTCTTTTCATATTGTTTTTAAAAGTCGTCTGATGTATTTTCATATAAATGCGTCTATATTTTGAAAATTGTAAACCTTTTCCCATATAATACGTCTCTGCAGTAGACGATTTTGAATACATCAGGCTAAACTTATGGACAATATTATAGTATTTAAGAAAGTGTTTAATTAATGAACATAATTGAAAACATTGTGGCAAAAGTTGGTCAAGTGACACATTATCCGGATCAACTTACACATACATATATTCTCATTGCAGTCTTAAATATTCAACAATTGCTATTAATTTTAACTATTTCCCACAAATAGCCGCATTTTTGACGATTCTGTGGCAAATGCAGAGTTATTCATCTCTTTTAAATTTCAGTTATATTATGGCGATTCATGGGAAAGTTACGAGTACTACTTTACGCCGCCACTTTCAAGCATGTTTCAGTTATATCACGGCGAGTCATGGGTGAGTTACTCGTACTACTTTACAGCGCCACTTTCAAGCGCACGGCGATACATGGGTAAGTTACAAGTACTACTTTACGCCACCACTTTCAAGCATGTTTCAATTATAGAACGGCGATTCATGAATAAGTTACAAGTACTACTTTACGTCGCCATTTTCAAGCATGTTTCATTTATACCACGGCGATTCACGCGTAAATTGCAAGTACTACTTTACACCGTCACTTTCAAGCATGTTTCAATTATATCACGGCGCTTCTTGGGTAAGTAACAAGTACTACTTTACAACGTCACTTTCAAGCATATTTCAGTTATATCAAAGCGATTCATGTTTAAGTAACAAGTACTAAAACGGGTAGTAATGGCGGTTAGGGTTGCGGGGTAAGCATTCCGACTGACGTGCTTGTGTCAATATAAATAGACCAGTAGTACTGGTTACGTACACAGAAAACGCCGTGATATAATTGAACAATTGTTGAAAGCAGCGTTAACAACAAAGAATGAATCAATCAAATTCCATGTTGCATATACCATATATAAAATAGGTCGGCAGGTACAACGGCGCATTTGATGTTTTTTATAACAAGACAAGACACACATAAACTGTTTGTATATCATTCAATGAAAGTAAAAGTCCAGTCACATTGATTGAAGTCACTTTGAAGCAACTGAAAACTGCCTCTCCGTGATAACAATTGCATACGCGATCTCATTAAACTTTCCCATATACTACGAATCTGCGTCAGACAACATTTTGAAATATTCTAGGCGTCAACACAGAATATTTATTTACACAATGTTTTATAATTGAAAGTAGTTGAAACGAAATTGGGCATCATTAGCATTTCTTCTTCTTTTCATAATGTTTGTAAAAGTCGTCTGATGTATTTTCATATAAATGCGTCTATATATTGAAAAGTGTTAACCTTGTCCCATATAATACGTCTCTGCAGTAGACGATTTTGAATACATCATGCTAAACTTATGGACAATATTATAGTATATAAGAAAGTGTTTAATTAATGAACATAATTGAAAACATTGTGGCAAAAGTTAGTCAAGTGACACATTATCCGGATCAACTTACACATACATATATTCTCATTGCAGTCTTAAACATTCAGCAATTGCTAATAATTTTAACTATTTCCCACAAATAGCCGCATTTTTGACGATTCTGTGGCAAATGCAGAGTTATTCATCTCTTTTAAATTTCAGTTATATCATGGCGATTCATGGGAAAGTTACTCGTACTACTTTACGCCGCCACTTTCAAGCATGTTTCAGTTATATCACGGCGATTCTTGGGTAAGTTACACGTACTACTTAACTGCGCCACTTTCAAGCACACGGCGATACATGGGTAAGTTACAAGTACTATTTTACGCTGCCACTTTCAAGCATTTTTCAGTTATATTGATACGTCTCGCCTGTGCAGGGTGCTAGCCTGCGCCAAGTCAAATCATTATTATCAGCATGGTAAAACATTGCGGAAACAGTTGTATCACTCAATGCGAGGGATAGGAACTGTCACCCCATTGATTTACAGCGATCATCTTAAGTCGTGAATCTTAAAGGGTACAATACAATAAGTGTATTAGCGATAAGTACCATATATGTGTCATACCGAACAGTGTGGGTTAAGTAGGTGACATCTGTTTGATAGCTAGTGCTTTTTCCACCCTGTTTACAGTTTGCCTGTTTGCCAGTCATCGGCATGCTATTGTGCGAGTTGTTTTATTTGTGTAATCGTATTTATTATCATGTTATTGTTAAGGGTACTCACCAGTTGTTGCGACAGACCGTGGAATACCCCATTTGTGCATCCTTTAGTCGTTGTTGTATTTGACAGACACCACATTTCTAATGTGCAGATGACCCAGTTTGAGTCACGGGCCATCTGACATATACAGTTACATCATGTCTGTCGATATATGTCTCCTAGGTAGGCAGCTTATCATTGATTGTTGACTGTATCCAGTTCCAACATTGTTTACTTGGATATTGGCGAAATACGGTCGAGTCACATGCATCCACGAATTCCCATTACTTTCATGTTAATTCTAGTCGCGTTCTTGGGAAAATTATCTAGTATGAGCTAACGGTTAAATTCAATCTAAACAATACCTTTTACCAGTCAGTGAAGTCTGATTTTGTTCTTCCTTAGCGCTGGAATTACGAAAACATCTTCCACGCTTTATTGTTTACACTTCAGCAACTGTTTACGGTGCATTGTGGGAATGTTTCTGCTGAGTCATCGACCCAGAACACTACCTCGCTATATCATCGGAAAACTGTCCTATCTTATCTTCAACTGGTACATAGTTAATTTGTTTATGCTTGAGTTTCGTAAAGTAAGAGAAACCCTTTTCATTTAGAGTGGACACCTTTTTGGGACCTTTTTTGCTCCGTGGACAGAATATTGCTCACTTGTGACCGATTGGGGCTATAAAAGGACGTGAACTTTGGTCACAAAACACTCTCATTCGAACACGAGTCCAGGTTAGATAGATCCACGTCCACTGCATTACAATTTCAATTATAGCATAGAGTCCAGTTTTATTCTCTCTAGGTTTAGAGATTCATTATCAATTAAGTAGTCTACACATGCCGTATATTCCATACGTCTGAGCTGATTGTTAGAGGTACTAAGCATCATTGACAGTCGTATTATAAATGGTACTCCACGGTCACGCAGTTGTTATTATCGACTTTATGAGAAAGGGTTCAATCAAAGGGAAGTAACTACAGTCTGGTGATGGGACGATGCATGCCCAGTTACTCCCCTTTGTTCTAATTTTTCCACGTTCTTAAGCAGAATTAAAGGAAAACTGAAATGTCTATCTTTGCCTCTCGTTTTATTTCGATCCACCGAGTGGCTTAAACCTATCAACCCTACCACCAGACAGGCCAGACGGGTGGCACGTAACAATATCACGGCGATTCATGCGAAAGTTACAAGTACTACTTTACTGCGCCACTTTCATGCATGTTTCAGATATATCACCGCGATGCATGGATACGTTACAAGTACTACATTACACCGCCACTTTCAAGCATTTCTCAGTTATATCACGGCGATTCACGCGTAAATTGCAAGTACTACTTTACGCCGCCACTTTCAAGCATGTTTCAATTATATCACGACGATTCCTGGGTAAGTAACAAGTACTACTTTACGACGCCACTTTCAAGCATGTTTCAATTATATCACGGCGATTCCTGGGTAAGTAACAAGTACTACTTTACGCCGCCACTTTCAAGCATGTTTCAATTATATCACGACGATTCCTGGGTAAGTAACAAGTACTACTTTACACCGCCACTTTCAAGCATGTTTCAATTATATCACGACGATTCCTGGGTAAGTAACAAGTACTACTTTACGCCGCCACTTTCAAGCATGTTTCAATTATATCACGACGATTCCTGGGTAAGTAACAATTACTACTTTACGCCGCCACTTTCAAGCATGTTTCAATTATATCAAAGCGATTATTGGGTAAGTAACAAGTACTACTTTATGCCGCCACTTTCAAGCATGTTTCAATTATATCACAGCGATTATTGGGTAAGTAACAAGTACTACTTTACAACGTCACTTTCAAGCATGTTTCAATTATATCATAGCGATTCATGGGTAAGTTACAAGTACTACTTTACGACGTCACTTTCAAGCATGTTTCAGTTATATCACGGCGATTCACGCGTAAATTGCAAGTACTAGTTTACAACGTCACTTTCAAGCATGTTTCAATTATATCAAAGCGATTCATGGTTAAGTAACAAGTACTAAAACGGGTAGTAATGACGGTTAGGGTTGCGGGGTAAGCATTCCGACTGACTTGCTGGTGTCAGGATAAATAGACCAGTAGTACTGGTTACTTACTCAGAAAACGCCGTGATACAATTGTTGAAAGCAGCGTTAACAACAAAGAATCAATCAATCAAATTCCATTTTGCATATACCATATATAAAATAGGTCGGCAGGTACAACTGGGCATTTGATGCTTTTTATGACAAGACAAGACACAAATAAACTGTTGTTATATCATTCAATGAAAGTAAAAGTCCAGGCACATTGATTGAAGTCACTTGGAAGCAACTGAAAACTGCCTCTTCATGATAACAATTGCATACGCGATCTCATTAAACTTTCTCATATACTACTAATCTGCGTCAGACAACATTTTGAAATCTTCTAGGCGTCAACACAGAATATTTATTTACACAATGTTTTATAATTGAAAGTAGTTGAAACAAAATTGGGCATCATTAGCATTTCTTCTTCTTTTCATAATGTTTTTAAAAGTCGTCTGATGTATTTTCATATAAATGCGTCTATATATTGAAAATTGTTAACCTTTTCCATATAATAAGGCTAAACTTATGGACAATATTATAGTATATATGAAAGTGTTTAATTAATGAACATAATTGAAAACATTGTGGCAAAAGTTGGTCAAGTGACACATTATTATTATGTGGCAAATGCAGAGTTATTCATCTCTTTTAAATTTCAGAAATCCACTGCTTTAAGCCTCAGTCACATATTCAGGAATTTGATAGGACCATTCCTAATTACAATTTGTCAAAAGTCTACGCGAGTATATGGATGCACTCGTTGAATTCATGTCAACCGAGATCAAAGTTGACATTGATGTTTACGACATTGACAACATGAACTGTCTAAGCAAGCTAAACTCATCCTCTGAGACTTCATCCATTGGTCAGTCTACTAGATCAAAAAAAACTCGCGTGCAAGGGAGATTGTCACTAAGTTCACGTTATACCGAGGTAGGCAAGTCGTCTTCACTCATCGAACTGAACTAAAACACTCGAAGGTTGATGAACGAGGAACTGAATCAAAAACGTGATGGGGTATATTTCTAGGCAAGACGTCTTGTAATGAACAATCGGGTCCAGTGTGCTTTGACATTCAATGGTGCCATGCTTGTTAAAGATAACTACAACAGAGTGCAAATGTGCGAGGCGATGGGCGAATTATCTAAATTAGGACAGATTAGGACAGTGTAGGATCAGATCACTGTGTACATTTACTCCGTCATATCAGATTAGGACAGTGCAGGATCAGATCACTGTGAATATTTACTCCGTCATATCAGATTAGGACAGTGCAGGATCAGATCACTGTGTATATTTACTCCGTCATATCAGATTAGGACAGTGCAGGATCAGATCACTGTGTACATTTAGTCCGTCATATCATATTAGGACAGTGTAGGATCAGATCGCTGTGTACATTTACTCCGTCATATCAGATTAGGACAGTGCAGGATCAGATCACTGTGAATATTTACTCCGTCATATCAGATTAGGACAGTGCAGGATCAGATCACTGTGTATATTTTCTCCGTCATATCAGATTAGGACAGTGCAGGATCAGATCACTGTGTACATTTAGTCCGTCATATCATATTAGGACAGTGTAGGATCAGATCACTGTGTACATTAACTCGTCATATCAGATTAGGACAGTATAGGATCAGATCAGTATGTACATTTACTCCGTAATATCAAATTAGGACATTGCAGGATCAGATCACTGTGTACATTTACTCCGTCATATCAGATTAGGACAGTGTAGGATCAGATCACTGTGTACATTTACTACGTCATATCAGATTAACAGTATAGGATCAGATCACTGTGTACATTTACTCGTCATATCAGGTCACTGTGTACAGTTACTCCGTCATATCATAGTAGGACCGTGTAGGATCAGATCACTGTGTACATTTACTCTGTCATATCAGATTAGAAAATTGTAGGATCAGATCACTCTGTACATTTGCTCCGTCAGATTAGATTAAGACAGTGTAGGATCAAATCAATCTGTACATTTGCTCCGTCAGATTAGATAAGGACAGTGTAGGATTAGATCACTATGTACATTTACTCCGTCATATCAGATTAGAACATCGTAGGATCTGATCACTGTGTACATTTACTACGTCATATCATATTAAAACAGTGTAGGATCTGATCACTATGTACATTTACTACGTCATATCATATTATAACATTGTACGATCAGATCAATATTTACATTTACTCTGTTATATCAGATAAGGACAGTGTAGGACCAGATCACTGTGTACATTTACTCCGTTATATCAAATTAGGACAGTGCAGGATCAGATAACTGTGTACATTAACTCGTCATATCAGATTAGGACAGTATAGGATCAGATCACTGTGTACATTTACCACGTCATATCATATTAGAACAGTGTAGGATCAGATCATTTTGTACATTTACTACGTCATATCAGATTAACAGTATAGGATCAGATCACTGTGTACATTAACTTGTCATATCAGATTAGGACAGTATAGGATCAGATCACCGTGTACATTCACTGTGTACATTTACTCCGTCATATCAGATTAACAGTATAGGATCAGATCACTGTGTACATTTACTCGTCATATCAGATTAGGACAGTGTAGAATCAGATCGCTATGTACATTTACTCTGTCATATCAGATTAGGACAGTGTAGGATCAGATCACTATGTACATTTACTCTGTCATATCATATTAGAACATTGTAGGATCAGATCAATGTGTACATTTACTACGTCATATCAGATTAGGACAGTGTAGGATCAGATCACTATGTACATTTACTCCGTCATATCAGATTAGAACATTGTAGGATCAGATCACTGTGTACATATACTACGTCATGTCATTTTAGAACAGTGTCGTATCACATCTCTGTGTACATTTACTCTGTTATATCAGATTAGGACAGTGTAGGACCAGATCACTGTGTACATTTACTCCGTTATATCAAATTAGGACAGTGCAGGATCAGATCACTGTTTACATTTGCTAGTCATATCAGATTAGGACAGTATAGGATCAGATCACTGTGTACATTTACTCCGTCATATCAGATTAGGACAGTGTACAATCAGATCACTATGTACATTTACTCGTCATATCAGATTAACAGTATAGGATCAGATCACTGTGTACATTTACTCCGTCATATCAGATTAACAGTATAGGATCAGATCACTGTGACCATTTACTCGTCATATCAGGTCACTGTGTACAGTTACTCCGTCATATTAGATTAGGACAGTGTAGGATAAGATCACTGTGTACATTTGCTCCGTTATATCAGATTAGGACAGTGTAGGATAAGATCACTATGTACATTTACTCCATCATATCAGATTAGGACAGTGTAGAATCAGATCACTGTGTACATTTGCTCCGTGAAATCAGATTAAGACAGTGTAGGATAAGATCACTATGCACATTTACTCCGTCATATCAGTTAAGGACAGTGTAGGATCGGATCAATATGTACATTTACTCTGTTATATCAGATTATGACAGTGTATGATCAGATCACTGTGTATATTTACTCCGTCATATCAGATTAGGACAGTGTAGGATCAGATCATTGTGTACATTGTATATACAAGGTATACCCTGCAGCACGGACGTTCACATTTAAATACATTATATTAACGGAAGATCATACCAATGTTTACAACAATCAGAACAATAAACCAGACGCAAATATTTACATTCATACCCGACAATGTTCTTGACATATTCAGATTCCATTTCCATTCTATTTCAGATGTTTGTGTATCGTATTTTGCGCCGCTTTCAGCAATGTTTTCAGGTATATATCATAACGTTCAATGGGTTAGTTACCAGTGCTACTAGTCCATTTATCCTGACAACAGCAAGTCAGAGGTGGTATTTACCCCAAAATCTTTTGCGAAAGGGACAAAAAGCCATTAATAGTGTTTGAAAAGGCTTTGGTATGCCACAGCCGAGTATCGAACCCGAAACCCAAGCCATCAAAGGCGGACGAACTTTAATAACACCACCAAGGCGGTCCCAAAGTAGTTGCGATAACATATGTTATTCATGTAGTTTTCTTAACTGAATATTGGCAATTGACTATAATGATTTACATATTATTACATTTCGATATTCGAAGGTGAAAACAGAAACAGGTAGCTTGAGTTTATATTTATGGACCTGTCAAACGCACGGATTTTGGTCTCAAAACTGAATTTGCTTAACAATATTTAGTCTGTTAACTCTTTCAGCGCCAAATTGTTTAAAGTAGACTCTTCCATGTCCAAAATCGGGCATCTATATTTCCCATTCAGTAATATTTAAGAAAATAAAATGCAAACAATGCTGATTTCAGATGCGATAGCTCGCTACGAGCCTATACATATATGAGCCGTTCCACGAGAAAACTAACAGTATGGACTCTGCGTAATGTATCGGCCAAGGCTAATATCGCAGGCTAAACCAGGCCGACACATTCCGTCTCAGGACTATAGAGGTATAGAGTAATGATTCCTGAAACAGAAAATTTACAGTAGACAAAAAGTGTCCACCTGGGTAAGCATATGCGGCATGTTTAGGCTGATCCAGATCGATGCTTTACGCATAGTCCACAATGTTGATTTTATCGCGGAACGGCAAATATACATATGATAAATACAAATAATAAAGGAAGTACAAAACACTGTCGTCAGTAACTAAGGCGAACAAAGAGCGGATAATGCTTAGAGGGATTATGTTATTCTATGCTTTTGAACACCAATTAAGAAGACAACCTTGGTGTTATTTAAGGATCCAACTTCAACATCAATAAGGAAAAGGATCAATACTCGTGTGAGAGTCCCTTTTAAAAAATATATGAGCCGTTCTACGACAAAATCAACATTGTGAACTCTGCGTAACGTATCGACCCATATCAGCCTGCGCAGTCCTCGCAGGCTAATCCGGGCTGACACATTCCGTCACGGCGGGATATAGGTATAGAGTATTGATTCTTGAAACAGAAAATCCGCAGGTGGCGAAAATGATATGTTCGAGCTAGCCTACGCGGCATGCTTACGCGGATCCGGGTCGATGCCTTACGCAGAGTTCACAACGTTGGTATTGTCGCGGGACGGCTCATATGCCTACGATAAATGATGTACACGAGACTAGAACGAGTAATTAAGGTGGACACAGGGTGGTCAATGCCTAGAGGGGTTATGTTGTTGTTTGAGCTTTTCATCTTTAATTAGGAAGTAGAACAGAAATCGTGACAGGTTACATTCGTTAATTTCGCTAGAGTAATGGAAAATGATGGATAACTATTTTATCTCTGAATGTTGATGGCATTTAGTTAGCTTCTCTGACTATACATCAATAAGTCTGAACAAATACAGACCAACTCTGTCAGATTGAAAGCCTAAACAAAACCTCAAAAGTGTTATTGAAATTGTTCAATTTCATTTTGAAAATCGACTGAGAAATATAACTCATTACCCCATTTTATCTTGAAGAACCTCAGATTTATCATTGAAAACAAAATGAGAAGCTTGAACGTATAATAACCCAACGCTTTAATTTTTAATAAACTGGCTAAACACCGAGCCGTGCTCAGTCGGTAACTACGCGGATTGTCAATGAAGGGGTTGTCAGTTCGAGCCCGGCTCAGTCAACATTCTAATGACGTTTGTAAAAATGTCATGACTTGCATCATTCGTATTCCAAAAATGGACTAAATAGTCTATGACCGCCTCGGTGGTGTTGTGGTGGAGTGCCCGCCTCGGGGACGGAAGGTTGCGGGGTCATACAATAAACCTTAGACATGGTAGTAATGGCTACCTCTTTTGCGATCAAGGTTGTGGGGTTAGCATTACAACTGATTAGCCGGTACCAGGATTAATGGACCAGAAGAAACCCCGTTATATAACTGAAATAGTAATCAAAGCGACGTAAACATCAACATTTAATCAATATATAGTCTTTGCGGGAGGATTGCCAGTTTGAAAGATTGTTGTATGGGGTTCTGGCAAGAGAAAGCTAGGTTACACATAGGTAAGCCAGAGGCCCAGAGGGAAAACTTGGTCTACCCAACAATGTTGTCTCTTCAGATAAAGTAAGTCTTTGTTCACAAAAAGACTTCTCCTAGCTCTATTTTTATCACTGGGTATCTCAAAAAAAGGGCCATGAAAACAGTTTAATACACCAATACTATTGGGGAAATTTCTGTCGTCTCACGTATCTAAAATAAGTAGCTACTTGTATAACCCTCGTGGATTGCGCTTGGGCAAGGCAAATGTCCTAGTCTCGTGCTAGTGGGTTTAACCAGGAATCATGAATATATGAACTGTCGTCATAATATAACTGAAATGATGTCGAAAATGTCGTAAAATCCCAATAGAATAAAAAAACATCGTCACACTAAATGTTGTTAAATATGTTTCAGAAAAGTGCTTCAACTCTCTTGCAGTCTGATTAAAATCTTCCCGGTTCGTCATATGATTGCATCGGCATCTTGTGAAGCCTTTAAAAAACGGTTCTAGTCAAGAGCCGACGATACCATGATGCATTTATTTCTTTGATCATTTTACCCCTGTTTTATTTTCTCTACTGTTTTTCAAATAATTGATAGATTGATTGATTAATTGGGGGTTTAACGCCGTTTTCAACAATTGTTTTCAGTCATATCACGGCGACCAGTTCACCTAACTCATGCGTTTCCTGGTTTTCCTACACCAATACACCACACAACAAACCTTCCAAGCAACTGGCTGCTTTTCCACTGTTAAATAGCCCATTGGTGAAATGACGCTGGTCACAATGACTTTTGTCAAACGTCGGAAAGAATGTTGAGCGACCTGGGATTCGAACTCACAACCCATGCATTGACAGCCCGCGTCGCTACCGACTGAGCTACCGGGGCTCGGCTTGTCACTTGAGCTACCGGGGTTTTTCAAAGAAAGAAGTCTAGTGTGATGTCGTCGTCGTCTTCGTTGAATGCGTCGTCGTCTGTGTCGAATACGACGTCGTCTGTGTCGAATGCGTCGTCGTCTGCGTCGAATACGTCGGCGTCACAAAACTGTAATCTTACCTCATAACTGAAAAAACGTTCAACTGTTTCAAATGAAACTTGGGCACATGTTTCTAGGAAATGTACGCATGTCAAAGCCAACTCACATAACTCTGACTTTAGAATTATTCAATAAAGCCCCATTTTTAGACTTAGACAAAAACGGACGAGCGTTGACGTTCGCTCCGCCGCGCTCTTGGTTTTTATTTTTTAACATTGATTGGATATGTGTAAATCAATAAAATAGAAACCGACGTTATCGTCCATTTAATGAAGATTCTAAAGTGGTGACATGTCAAACAAGGAAACACGAGACAAAGTTGAATTCATCAGTCGTTGTGGAATTCTGAAAATATATAGGTTGAACATTTTATTCATTGATTAATTGGTTCGCTTGTTCGATAATTCTTACATGATAATTGTATACACATATTGAACATATAATAATGTTTATTCTTGACATAAACGTTTATTCAGATTCCATTATATATTTTAGATAAAGCAAACGGGACACTCATGTCTAAATCCAATGTTTGTAAAGATCGAAACGTACATACAGTAAAAACGTATCGGTTAAAACATGTAACTTATCTACAAATGACAAAAGTTGTAAACATTGTGACAACTGGAGTATATGCTCGTTTTGAGTATTTTCACCTTTTATCAAAATGATTTTAAAAGTCGTCCGCTGCAGATGCGTCAGCAAACCTTTGTATGTTGGAAATGATTAGGTTTTTTTTAAACACGAGCGCGATTCAATAAAACATTGATTTCCCTTTACACAATAAAGAACCACATGTTGATTTAAAAATATAATTCTGATAACACTATATATTGTTAGTTAATCAGGTATTGAATTAAGAACATGGCCGAACAAGGTAAATGTCGAAGAGGAAATAGGGATTAAAAAGTGGTACATATCTACATCAAAACTAGACGCCATTTATACGCTGTCTTTACAAACTGCCTCCCAAGGGGGGTATTACATAGACTTCCTTCCTATGGGTAATAACTCCAAATATAGACATGCCAGTTATGGTACTTATCTAGAACAACAATAGACACCATTTATATATTGTAAGGGTTACTACCAGACTTCATTCCTAAGGGAAATAACTCCAACTATAGGCACGCTAGTTATGGTACTTATCTAGAACAAAACTAGACACCATTTATATATTGTAAGGGGTTTTGTAAGGGGTATTACATAATCTTTCTTCCTAAGGGTAATAACTTCAAATTTAGGCACGCTAGTTATGGTACTTATCTTGAACAAAATTAGACACCATTTATATATTGTAAGGAGTATTGTAAGGGGTATTACATGAACTTCCTTCCTAAGGGTAATAACTTCAAATATAGGCACGCTAGTTATGGTCATTATCTAGACTAAAGCTAGGCACGATTTATATATTGTAAGGGGTATTACATAGACTTCCTTCCTAAAGGTAGTAACCTCAAATATAGGCACGCTAGGTATGGTACTTATCTAGAACACAGCTAGACACCATGTATGTTTTGTACTGGGTATGACCAAACTTCCGTCCTAAGTGTAATAACTTCAAATATAGGCAAGCTAGTTATGGTACTTATCTAAAACAAAGCTAGACACCATGTATATTTTGTACGGGGTATGACCAAACTTCCTTCCTAAGTGTAATAACTTCAAATATAGGTATGCTAGTTATGGTACTTATCTAAAACAAAGCTAGACACCATGTATATTTTGTACGGGGTATGACCAAACTTCCTTCCTAAGTGTAATAACTTCAAATATAGGCATGCTAGTTATGGTACTTATCTAAAACAAAGCTAGACACCATGTATATTTTGTACGGGGTATGACCAAACTTCCTTCCTAAGTGTAATAACCTCAAATATAGGCATGCTAGTTATGGTACTTATCTAAAACAAAGCTAGACACCATGTATATTTTGTACGGGGTATGACCAAACTTCCTTCCTAAGTGTAATAACCTCAAATATAGGCATACTAGTTATGGTACTTATCTAGAACAAAAGACACAATTTATACATTGTAAGGGGTATTGTAAGGGATTTTACACCAAATATTGGCAAGTGTATACTTATAGTTCCTATATACAACAAATCTAGACGCCATTAATATTTTACCTCAATATTCTGTCTCGATAAAGGGAATAGCTTCAAATATAGGCATGCTTATTATAGAACTCATCTACAACAACACTTGCGCCTTTTATATAGTGTTTCTTAACAGACTAAGGTGAATAACTCCAGATATAGGCATGCTAGTTATGGTACTTATCCAAAGCAAAACGAGACGTCACTTATACCTTGCTTAGACAGACTGTTTCTCAAATAGGGATAACTCCAAATATAGGCATGCTAGTTATGGTACTTATCTAAAACAAAACGAGACGTCACTTATACCATGCTTAAACAGACTGTTTCTCAAAGGGAAAAACTCCAAATATAGGCATGCGAGTTATAAAACGTATTTACAACAAAACAAGACGTCATTGATATCTTGCCTTAACATACTTCCTGTCTTAGGAGAATAACTTCAAATATAGGCATGATAGTTATGGAACGTATCTACAACAAAATGAGACGTTATTGATTTATTGTCTTAACAGACTGCCCGCTAAAGGAGAATGACTCCAAATATAGGCATGCTACTTATAGTACTTATTTAGAACTAACTAGTCGCCATCAATATCTTGCCTTTACAGATTTGTCTCCAAAAGGGGAATATCTCCAAATATCGACATGCTAGTTGTGGTACTGATTTTCAACCAAACGAGCTACAATCAATATCATGCCAAAAGAGACTAACGAACTGAGAGTTCGCTCTATGCCTCCTTATTGAAAATCTCTCATAATATAGGCATGCTCGTAATGATTCTATTCTGCAAAAAAAAAGACGACACCAGTTATCTACCGTGTTCCGTGAGCGCCATCGTTGTTTCGCAGTTTCGACGTAGGTACGATAGTACGATAACGCGATCCGATAGCACGAAAACGCGATGCGAAAGTGCGAAATCACAATGCAAAAGCGCGATGCGAGGAGGCGATATTAATAGCGTACTTTCGCATCGCAATTTCGCATCACGTTTTCGTACTATCGCATCGCGTTATCGTGGTTTCGACTTAGGGTATCGTACTATCGCATCGCGTTTTCGTACTATCGCATCGCGTTTTCGTACTATCGCATCGCGTTTTCGTACTGTCGACCCTAGGTGTTCCGTTAGTGCATCGCATCGCTTTTTCGTACTATCGCATCGCGTTATCGTACTATCGCATCGCGTTATCGTACTATCGCATCGCGTTATCGTACTGTCGACCCTAGGTCGAAACCGCTAAACATCGATGGCCCTAACGGAACACCGTAGTTATCTGTATACCTAATTCATAGTAAATAGTTTGCATAAACGGACCAAAAGACAGACGGAAAAATAGTACATTCACTATAAGCCTGCAAAAATTAAATGGTCTGCTTAACCTTTTCGCTGCCATAGGCAATTAAAGGCTTTTGCAAACAATGCAGATTCAGGTGACGAACTGTCTCTGATAAAATAAACATTGTTTACCTCTTAGACAATAAATTCTACTAAATTTCCTTTTGACAAAAAATGGAATGATCCAGTTTTCAACATGGAAGGGTCGACTTACAGCAGAGGTGGCATGATTTTTCACAATACTTCCTTTCATTTGGTAGATGACAAATGGAGTCCAGGACTGCTAGCTCTTTACATTGTTGAAGACTATCGCGGCACCCTGAGTACGTCGTGGGTGGTGAAGGAGTCGTAGTTGCTCTCGGTAAAAAGGTTGATATTGTCGCTGTCGTTGTAGCTTTCGTAGTCGGTGAAGTTGTTTTTACAGTCGTAGTGGTTGGTTTTGTTGTCGTGGTGGTTGCCTTAACAGTCGTAGTGGTTGGTTTTGTTGTCGTGGTGGTTGGTTTTGTTGTCGTAGTGGTTGCTTTTACAGTCGTAGTTGTTGCCTTTGTTGTCGTAGTTGTTGCTTTTGTAGTCGTCGTACTGGTGGGGGCTTTTGTAGTCGTTGTCGTTGTTGTTGGTGGTGGGGGTGGTGTTTTCACTGTGGGCGTATTTACTTGTGTCGACGTCGTAGGTGCTTGTGCTGTGGTTGTCAGCAACACATTAGCGTTCTGATTGGTAATATCACAGGCTCGATTGCAAAAGTCGTCGTTGCAACATTCGATTTTGCATTCGGTACCTGTAGAACAAATTGATTTTGGTTTTGAATGATTGCAAAAGTATAACGCTAATTTCAACATGTATGCAATTAAATCACGGCCGCCAGATCGCCTATCTATTTGTTTTCTAGCTTTGTCAAACCCGTACCCAACATAACCATCCTACAAAGCAACTTACTGCTTTTCCACTAGATATCTTAACATATTGTTGGAAGAAAAATGACGCGTGTCGCATAGACCTTTGCAAAACGTGGGAAAGAATGTTGACCGAGCTGTGGTTTGTTTTCAAAAATTAAAAAAATAAACACATGCTTTGCTTTTGTATTGGGGTTTGGAATAATTAGTTCTGATATTTGCGTAAGCCAGTAGATTATCGTCTTCAATATATATAAAGCATTCCACGTGAAACCAACATTGTACACTATGCGTAAAGTATAGATTCGGATCAGCCTGCGCATTCCGTCTCAGGGGAATTGAGGTATAGAGTAACGAGTCTTGAAACACAAAAGCCACAGGAGGCGAAACGTGACTGTCCGGGCTAGCCTGCGTGGCATGCTTAGGCTGATCCTGATCCAGGTCGATACTTTACACAGAGTCCATAATGATGGTTCTCTCTTGGAACGGCTCATATCACAGCAAGTACAAGGTACTGTTATCAATGCTAAGTGTGAAACAGTTTTAAGTATATAGATCCGAGTTCGTATTGTTTGTGATGCAGACACCGCATTCGGCAATCAAGTGTACCGGACAGAATATATCGATTGTTTTAATTGGTTAAATTACTATATCTTAATTGCATTTCGGATCTATGAATTGACATCGGACTCCGAATACATCATTCGCTCCACTGATTGATTTATTGATTAATTGGTTGATTAATTAATTGATTGATTGATTGATTTTGGTTTACCGCCTTGCTTTCTCACACCAGTACTCCTCACAACATAATCCACTGTCCATTCAATTTCGCGTTACTCGAAACAAGCTTTGTTTCTAGTGGACACTATCGAATTGACTGTCTCAAATAGTTTGGTTTTAAATATGAATATTTCATAAGTGATGAGAATAGATTTATCATATTTGCAAAACATGATTTTTCAACATCGCAGTTTGTCCCTTTCTTTTGAAATTATTTTTAAATCACATGTTGATGGTAATATGTTATCTGGCTTTAGTTTCAGCAACCCTACATAGAGCTAAGTAATTCTTTAAAAAATAGAATACTAACCAACCTTCACGTTTTACAACTATAATCAACTTAGCTTGTTTTTACGGACAAACGTAAAAGACTATGTTGACATAAGTATTTACTGACCAACATCACTTGTCAAGAAATAAAATATTTAGGCATTCTTATTAGGAAAACAAATATGATGACATACGCTTTTAAATATTTTTAAGAATATTACTTAGCGCCAAGTATCGTTGGTGGAGATTAACACCGTTAATTGTCGTGTGGATTTCTTTTTCGTTATGATTGTTGTGCTTTTTTTGTGGTTGATTTCAATCAGTACGTAGGAAAGGAATGTTATGTTATAAACATTATCATACAGTAAGTTTAAACTGATTTATTTAAAATCGATTGCGAAACAAAGCTTTAAGCTTATATTAATCACGCTCGATGATTGCTTCCTTGAGACATTACCGATACTCGCGCCGTTTGTATGGAAAAATTCACATCAAAAAGTTGATACGCGAAGATATAAAAGGCAGACACCTAGTTCTGATATGCCAACCCTTTAACGATTTCTTAAAATGATGTAAAATCAACATACCAAGATGGACGGACTGGTCATAGTTCCTCTTTCCGATAAAAGAAGCAAAAATACTGCTGAGTCTGTTGTAAATCGTAGTGCACGTCTGTGTTATAGAAAATGAGCATGTTATATGATATAGATCACATTTGATACTTTAATTTAAATTGTTTCGCTGCCAAAGGCAATTAAAGGCTTTTGCAAACAATGTAGTTTCAGGAAAGGCAGCTCGTTACGAAATGTCTCACCTGAAATCTGCATTGTTTGCCACTTTGACATTAAGTATTACCAAATATCCTGTTGGACGAAAAATAGAGTGATTTTTGATTCCCGGCCGGGTCAAACCAAAGATTTTAAAAATGGTGGTCATGGTTACCCTCCTTGGCTCTCATGGTTCCGGGGTTAACATTACGACTGACTGACTGACTGACTGACTGACTGACTGACTGACTGACTGACTGACTGACTGACTGACTGACTGACTGACTGACTGACTGACTGACTGACTGACTGACTGACTGACTGACTGACTGACTGACTGACTGACTGACTGACTGACTGACTGACTGACTGACTGACTGACTGACTGACTGACTGACTGACTGACTGACTGACTGACTGACTGACTGACTGACTGACTGACTGACTGACTGACTGACTGACTGACTGACTGACTGACTGACTGACTGACTGACTGACTGACTGACTGACTGACTGACTGACTGACTGACTGACTGACTGACTGACTGACTGACTGACTGACTGACTGACTGACTGACTGACTGACTGACTGACTGACTGACTGACTGACTGACTGACTGACTGACTGACTGACTGACTGACTGACTGACTGACTGACTGACTGACTGACTGACTGACTGACTGACTGACTGACTGACTGACTGACTGACTGACTGACTGACTGACTGACTGACTGACTGACTGACTGACTGACTGACTGACTGACTGACTGACTGACTGACTGACTGACTGACTGACTGACTGACTGACTGACTGACTGACTGACTGACTGACTGACTGACTGACTGACTGACTGACTGACTGACTGACTGACTGACTGACTGACTGACTGACTGACTGACTGACTGACTGACTGACTGACTGACTGACTGACTGACTGACTGACTGACTGACTGACTGACTGACTGACTGACTGACTGACTGACTGACTGACTGACTGACTGACTGACTGACTGACTGACTGACTGACTGACTGACTGACTGACTGACTGACTGACTGACTGACTGACTGACTGACTGACTGACTGACTGACTGACTGACTGACTGACTGACTGACTGACTGACTGACTGACTGACTGACTGACTGACTGACTGACTGACTGACTGACTGACTGACTGACTGACTGACTGACTGACTGACTGACTGACTGACTGACTGACTGACTGACTGACTGACTGACTGACTGACTGACTGACTGACTGACTGACTGACTGACTGACTGACTGACTGACTGACTGACTGACTGACTGACTGACTGACTGACTGACTGACTGACTGACTGACTGACTGACTGACTGACTGACTGACTGACTGACTGACTGACTGACTGACTGACTGACTGACTGACTGACTGACTGACTGACTGACTGACTGACTGACTGACTGACTGACTGACTGACTGACTGACTGACTGACTGACTGACTGACTGACTGACTGACTGACTGACTGACTGACTGACTGACTGACTGACTGACTGACTGACTGACTGACTGACTGACTGACTGACTGACTGACTGACTGACTGACTGACTGACTGACTGACTGACTGACTGACTGACTGACTGACTGACTGACTGACTGACTGACTGACTGACTGACTGACTGACTGACTGACTGACTGACTGACTGACTGACTGACTGACTGACTGACTGACTGACTGACTGACTGACTGACTGACTGACTGACTGACTGACTGACTGACTGACTGACTGACTGACTGACTGACTGACTGACTGACTGACTGACTGACTGACTGACTGACTGACTGACTGACTGACTGACTGACTGACTGACTGACTGACTGACTGACTGACTGACTGACTGACTGACTGACTGACTGACTGACTGACTGACTGACTGACTGACTGACTGACTGACTGACTGACTGACTGACTGACTGACTGACTGACTGACTGACTGACTGACTGACTGACTGACTGACTGACTGACTGACTGACTGACTGACATCAGGATAAATGGACAAGAAGTACTGATAACTTAATCCACGAAACGCCTTGATATAACGTAAAGATTGTTGAGTGTTGCTCAAAGTACCAAACAATCAATTAAGTGTAAGCGAATTACATTCAATCAGAAAGAACAGGACTCACGCCAATTCATATTTGGAAATTAGGTTTCGAAAGTGGCGCGTGTATATTCTCCAGAGCTTTTTGTTCATAAACAAATAAGTCGATTTTTAAACTTCTAGGAATCCGCCATGGTCGAATGTTAAGCTTATGGGATTTGAGTTCGGTTTGTCACGAGTTCGATCCACACTCACTGTAGTCAGAAAGGATGAAACGTCCTTGGACAGGGCACAGTTCTTCATTATTGCTGGGTTTTCACCCTGGGTCCGAAACTATGAACTTTTGAAAACGTTTTCAGTGCTCAGAAATGAACTCCACACTCTAGATAAGAACTCTGATTGCTATATTTTGAGAATCAATTTTCTTCTGACCAATCAGATACATGAGCGCAATTTCTGAGCACAGATTAAACTTTTATAGTTTTGGGGCCTGGTGTCTTGAATAATTGATTTTGTCGTGATTTACTGAACTACTGTTGATAAAATAGTTTTCAATCCCAAACTGTTTAAGCAAATGTGTACACCGAATTAGATACGAATAGAGCACTCACAGCCGATTGCATACAGTCCGTTTTATACAACAATTCGCCAGTAATCTGAGACGTCTTCTCCTCCAGTACGCACACCTATAAGCATAATGAAGAATTTATTATCATATATATAGAGTAGTAACTTTTCCGGCAACACATCTGCAATAGACGTCTTTGAAAACCTCTATGTAAAACCATTTTTTTTTTTAAATGAAAGTATAATTGGTAAATATAGTTAAGTCGAAAAAGAAAAAAGGTTTTATATGAAGATTAATTTCTCCTTTTGACAAAATGTTTTCAATGGTCGTGTGATGAATGTGCGTTATAAAAATGCATCTAGTGTGAGCAATCGTTGACCGTTTAACTGATTATGCTGTGTTCAGGGACGTATGGTTTGATTTTGTTGATCTGATGTTGAAATTATAAAATCTGTACAATTGCTCATTTGTTAGTTGGAAACCAAAGAAGTTTATATTCGGTTCAAACCAAATACATTTGAATTGGTAAAGGTTGCTTCCCCCTCCTTGGCGCACATGGTTACGATAATGAAACAACAACTGCCTGACCAATCTGTGTTAAATTATGTGCCGTATTAGGTGAATTTGTGTCTCGGTGCATATCCGAACTGTGGCATCTCGGACGAGCCAGAGTATTTACTGTCCGCTTTTATGATTTATTGACCTAAATACGTCTTTTGACAACAAGATAGAACTGTAAATTTACGCTTATTAACCTTTATATGATCATTCTACGGAATAACAACCCGAATCAGCGTTTTAAATTGAAGTCAATGACACGGTTGGTTAAGCTTATCCCACAAAAGCTCCGTCGGTAAACAAGAGGGATATAAATGCAGACAACGTGAGTTAGAAACCCGGTTTGGCTGAACGTTCTTGCCAATGACAGACCAAAGGAGTTGTTACTTGTAGCATTCGTCTTCCACCGATAGACTAAATGGCTATATGGGACGGAAGCCAGTGCGCGGAAAGACGTATGTGTTGACTACCATTTAGAGACAGTCAAAACACACATTGTAATGTGAGCTGGTCGCTCTGATATAACTTCAAATATGCTGTTGAAAACGGCGTTTATCTGCAATATATCAGTATATCTACCAGTCATGCGTTGTTCCTTTCCCTAGCTTCTACTAAATGGATATCACGCTAAATTTGACTGTTTTGAAGTGGCTTTCATCCTGTATTGTGAATGCAATAGTTCGCAGTGTCCCAAATATTAAGGTAGTTCAATCCAAGCTGAACATGTCGATTTTCGTTCAAGTTTGGTATTTCATTACTGTATATTAGCTCGCAGACTTCCGTTTAATTCGATATTCATTAACAGTTTATACGCTCTGTGATTACCGTTCAATTTCGGTAATTATAAATGGTAAATAGGATCTGTGAATTCCGTTCAAGTTCGGTATTTATTAACGGTATATAAACTCAGTTATTTCCGTTTGAGTTAAACATGTATCGGTGTGGATCGTGTGCATGATGACCAACAAACACACTAACAATCCCGATGTTGAATGACGTGATATACGGAAACCTATGTGTACCTTACCATAAGTATGTACACCATACTAAAGTACTAAAATACATTCTGTTTTTCATGCAATATTTGGACCAACATATTCAGGTATCCACTGTCAATTATTCAAGCTTATTTATTTGAATGGTGTTTAACGTCATTGTTACCAGTGTTTAAGTTAAACAAAGGCATATTCCGGGTACTTAATTATTTTATTTATCCTGACACCGATGGAACAGTCATACTGTTATACCGGTCAGCCAGAGCGCCCAGGAGGGAATACATTACTACCCATTTTAAAGTATTTTCTATGACATGACCGGAGATCGAACTCAAGTCTATCATTTCCAAGGCGCCATCACGACCACACCACCGAGACGACTTTTATTTAACACACTATTAAGGTAGTATTCTCCAAATATTCTCGTTACGAGGTATTTGTTTATGAACGGAATAAAAGCTCGGCGATGCCCGTCTGAAGATATAGGGGATCGGTAATGTTCGTATGGGCCAAAGAACAATACCGAACCCGTATAATTTCAGACGGAAAACACGGAGACAATTGGAAATTGTGCACCTTAAATAATTGATGTAAATCATACTTATATTTCCTCAAAAAACAGATATCCGTCCAAAGTGTGTAAGGGATCGGAAATAACCCACAAGTAAACGAACACTACCTATGTTTAATGATCTAATTACGAAAATCAACGAGACCATAAGAACTTATACTTATGTTTCCTCTATAACAAATTTCCGTCAGAAGTTTGTATGGGATCGTTATTCAACCGGAAATGCCCAACAATTCAACGAACAATACCGGTATCCTAAGACCTCATTACGGAATTGGTCGAGACCATAAGAGGCGTTCCAATTTAACAATTTATTGTAAACCATACATACTTCTCCTCTATTGCAGACTTTAAACTCGGCACAATCGTCAATCTTGTATTGCGAACTACATGCAAAACACAATGGACCTCTGGTATTACGAGACGGTATAGCTGAAAATCATACAGTTTAATCACTTAAATGTGTCCTTTTCGACATAAACTAATTATACAAAATACATAAAATGCAAAAGTAGTTTAACCACTCTATGATGCTCGAAGTTCCGGAAAAATAACGCCACATTCTCAATTTCCAGGATTGGCGCCCCTGTACGTCTTTGATAAAGATTCGGGAGAAACCTTGTTTTAACCGGGAAAACAACCACGGCTGCACCGTAGATGTTCTGGGTAATCCGTAAATAACTCTGTTGTAACGGCTCCATTCGTCAAACCGTCCAGGGTATTTTAAAATGACCTGGGTCAAACCGGGTTATACCAGCATGAACCGGAAAACGTACTGGCGCAACACCGTAAATGAACCTTGCCAAACCAAGTAAACCGAGCATTCTCACATTCTCGTCGTTGTTCTGGAGTGCTCCCGGATTAGAAGCCGGATGTATTCGTTTGATCCCGGATTTCCCCGGTTAGTTCCCGGTTTGGCACGGTTCATTTACGGTGTCGTGCCAGCGTGTCCATTCCGGTATAACCCGGAGTGACATAGATCGTGTCCCGGTGACCGCCGTTCCAACCCGGTATAGCCCGGTCATGCGCCGGTGGAGTCCCATTGGAGATCCCGGTTGGTCTACCGCGCGTCGAGTACTCCAGACTAACCCCAGATTACCAGGGACTATCACGATAAATCAACGGTGGAGATCCAGCCATACACCACCGTGTAATGGTGTTGTACCGGACATGACCGGATCACGCCTGTTCTGGATATTTCTCCCGGTATCTCCCGGTTGTATTCAACATTTTTAAACATCCGGGACGGTTGGCCGGATTTATCCGGAACAACAGGATTCCTTACGGGTCATCCTGATCTTCTACGGGGCCGCTGTAGTTGTCTTCCGAACCATTATCCGGGACGTACCGTGGCGCCAATCTGGGACATTGAGACTGCGGTTTAACATCGGGGAAAACTATAATACCGTTTAAAACAAAGTAAACACAATTCAAGACAACACAAATAAACAAGGATAAAAACAGCTAATGATGAGTTTAATATAAAAGTTCATGCCTATATTGTATGTTTACATTTTAGCTGACAATATTGAACCTAAACGCAACGATACAAACTCACACACACACACAAACACATGCAACGCAAATGAAATAACATTGTTTTACCATTTTGATAATTCCATCATGTGTGTTATCTTAATTTCATGATTAGTTATCTTGACTTCACCATTCTTTTGTTAAAACTCTTTCAAATATTCTCATCGAATTTTAAACGAGGCTATGTTTCTTAAGTATAAAACATGCATTATAGATGTGTTGTATGTGTGAAAGGGAAAGGACAATCGTAAAACGTTACTGCTGCTTGCATAATATGCGGCGTTAGAATAGATTTATGTTTTCGTAATTTAATGACAATTTGTTTCTAGACTTCACACCCTTTGTAAAAACAAATTACGCCTTACCACTACACACTAGAGATGGTTTAGAAAAGGTTAAGACAACCGTTAGGACTAACCGCTGATTCTACAGCAATCGTAGTTGTAGATGGCCCCAGTGCATGCATACAAGCTAATGATCATTTTGATATTAAGGTAATCTCCAAGTTTTATATTCACATATAACCTGACAATATTATATAAATATCATATGGCAGCATGTGTGACATTGATATTGTCAACCCGAGAGCAGAATGTCACCCGAGGCGTAAGCCGAGGGTGACATTCTTTTCGAGGGTTGACAATATCAATGTCACACATGTTGCCATATGATATTTATTTTATTATACCGAACAAAATAAGTGATGTCACTGCTGTATGCTGTATGACGTCACTGCTGTATGTGTATAAGGGAGGCAATCACGTCATGATTTAGCTAAAATATTGAAGCAGTTATTTGCCCTTATATGATATTCAAAATATCACTGCGGTCACATGACCTGACAGTCAATTTTCGCTTGGTCACGTGTCAAAAAGGTTGAAAA
Source organism: Serripes groenlandicus (assembly GCA_031761405.1). Lineage (NCBI taxonomy): Eukaryota > Metazoa > Mollusca > Bivalvia > Cardiida > Cardiidae > Serripes > Serripes groenlandicus. The sequence goes on from JASEVX010000016.1 coordinate 6,799,980, forward strand.
TGTTTCTTATGGGCAAAATATCTCTTTTTCGGGTAATGGGATTTTACCATTGAAGACAAAAGTGAGGTATAATAAATACAGAATATTTAACCCCACGCTAAGAACGAAACACAAGTACACAAAGTAATAACTCCTAATGCGTTTCCAAGTTGCAATCGTAAGTAAATGATAATTTACGCTGCCTTTGATAAAACTATTATTTGGATATTCTCATCGAACTTAATACGAGACTACGGTTTTAAAAAGTATTAAGATAATCAAAATCGAATTTAAAACGAGGATACGGTTGATAAACTATCTAAAATAAACGTAGCGACTTTACAACAATGCTGAGGTTCTAAATACTATTTTAGATATTTCCATCGAGTTTTAAACAAAACTATGGTTCTAAAAAGAGGCTTCGGCTCTAAAAACTATTTAGATATTCTTCTCAAATTGAAAAAGAGCCTACGGTTCTAAAAACTATTTAGATATTCACATGAAATTTAAAACAAGGCTACGGTTCTAAAAACTATTTAGATACTCACATCAAATTGGCTACGTTTAACAAACAATCTAAACAATTCGTATCGTCTTTAAAGCGAGGTTTCATTTCTAAAAACTATATAGATATTCTCATCAAATTGAAAACGAGGCTACGGTTCTAAAAAACTATTTAAGATATTATCATCAAACTTAAAACGAGGCTACGGTTCTAAAAACTATTTAATATTCACATCAAATTGAAAACGAGTCTACGGTTCTAAAAGCTATTTAGATATTATCATCAAATTTAAAACGAGGCTACGGTTCTAAAAACGATTTGGATATTCACATAAACATGGCTACGGATACAAAACTTAAAAAAACCTATCGACTTTAGATCGGAGTTTCGTTTTTAAAAACTATTTTAGATATTCACAACGAATTTAAAACGAGGCTACGGTTCTAAGAACTTACCGTTGTTCCCACAACCTGCTTCATTGCAGATGGTACCATTACAACATTCTGAGCACACACGAATGTGAGTCCCCTGTCGTCTACCGAAGTGCGGCTGTTGCGATAGTCGATTGCAAAACTATGAATAAAAGGAAGTTGAGAATTGTATGGACTATAACGATATATAGCAGCAGAGGATTTCAATAAACCCATGGCATATGTTTTCCATTTGTATATGGTAGAATGGGTACGCGGACCAATGTGTATGTAGAATTTGTTGAAACTCATTTTCACTCATGACATGTATACTCATGAAGGAATCAATCACACTGGAGTTGTTCACTCATCGATATAATACCTCGATATATACACCACAACAAGCCGAGACCCGATATATCAATCAGTAGCAAAACAGGCTGTCAATCCTGATTTTGAGAGTTCGAGCCCCAACTCAGCCAACATTATTTTCGACGTTTGACAAACAAATAATCATGCGAAATTCGTTATTTTCCTTCTGCCAGTAATTTTGGTAAATCGGCCAGTTGTGGTGAAAACTGGTGATTACTGGTGAATACTGGTGATTACTGGTGTGAGAAAGCGTGGTATCAAATGGATACGAGAACTTGCGGCTGTGATATGACTGTAAACACAATCTTGAAAACTGCTGTTAAACCCACTCAATCAATCAACCACCAACACAAAAGAGTACCTGCAATGCATATTACATACTGGTACTTGCAAATGATCTGTAATGCTGTGTTACGAAGTTTTAGCACTGTTTTAGTAACATAACGGCCTTTCCTGTGTGCTTTACCCGTACTTAAAGTATTATTTGTCCTGACATCGATGCATCATTCATAAAGATATCTCAGCAATCTAGAGCGTCAGGGAGGTAAGACATTACTAACGTGAAACTAAAGCAGTTAGGTGAACAGTGAATATTTTCTCTAAGGCTAAACCTTGCAGTTCACACAGATATAGGGAAACGCATTAGCTTAAATGTATTCATTTAACATCGATTGCGAAACAAGCTTTCAGTTTATGATAATCAGGCTCGATTTCTGTTTCCTAGACCCTTTACCATTACTCCCGTAGACTTATCCCAAAGGCAGAACCCGCTCATCACTGGACTCGATACTGGGACATTTGTTACGGGACTGACGCTCTATCACTGCACCTCTGAAATCTACCAGATTTTATCTGGATAAAACTCAGTTTGTAATTTCTAAACAATCATATAAAAGCATCCAATCAAAAAGGTCTGTAATACCTTGTACCCAGAACTGCAGTAGATACCTCCATTATCTGACATGTTAATAGGGAAAACTGATAGACATTAAAACAGTACATTTGGTGACAAATTATGAGAACTTTATGGAACAAAATTTTTGACAACTTTAATTCGACGAAAAGTTTGACAGCTTTAAATCTACGAAAATAATGTCTGATTATATCAGCTTCTTAATTTAATAGTTTGAGTACACGTAGAAAGTTAAAATCTTTCTTTTTTCCGTTTTTGAAATGTTCTTATCGAAATAGTGACAAAGGGAGGTAAATGCTCTAGTTCTTGGAATGTTATAAGGTTGATTACATACGAAGCTATCTTTACATCCGAAGTCGTAGCGGATGGCTCCAATACTGTTTACATAGGATTCCATGTAGCATTGCTGTTGATTGTAAAAACATACATGTAAATTTACAACGAAATCATAAGCAAATCAACAATGCTAACTTGCAAGACTTTAAGATTATTACTTGGTCAATACTTGAATGAACCATGTTTATATATGTAGCCGCTATCTATGCATCTGAAGAAGATGAGTTTTAAAAACATTTTTTGCAAAAGATGAAATTTCGTGCTTCAACACAAACATTGCGTATACATTGGTTATGTAATAGCTTACGTCATCATTTAGTAAAGCAGTGAAAAATGACTAAATTTATTCATAAATATAGTGCTTACATCATATGTTCCGCATTTGGCAACGCTGGTACATGAAGAAGGCGAAGCAACATTCGTACATGATAAACACAGGGGATCAGCTGTCAAACGAAAAGAAATGAATACTTTAACAATCCTGTAGGACCAATACCATAGCCTTCTCTTTTTATAAAAAAGGGGTTTAAGGTCGCTATATATGTAGATCGTACACATATCATTGTATGTGTAAATCATACACAAATTATAACATGTACGTAAATCGTACACAATATTGTTATGTATACATCGTACAAATACCATTATATGTGTAAATCGTGCATACATCATAACATATGTTAAACGTACAATTATCATTATGTATGTTAATTAAAGAAAGATTTTAAAATATATGTAAATCATACACATGTATTATTATGTACGTAAACTGAACACATGTCATTATATATGTAAATTGTAAAACAAGTATTATGTATATAAACCGTACAAATACCATTATATGTGTAAATAGTGCAAACATCATAACGTATGTTAAACGTACAATTATCATTATGTAAGTTAATTAAACAAAGATCATAAAATATATGTTAATCATACAAATGTATTATTAATTTATTATGTACGTAAATCGTACACATATCATTATATATGTAAATTGTACACATATCATTATATGTGTAAATTGTACAACAATTGTTGTGCATGTAAATCATTCAAATATCATTATGTATGTAAATCGTACACATATCATAACATATATGTAAATCGTATACATATCATTATCTATGTAAAGTGTATACAGATCAATTTATATGTAAATCGTACAACAAACCGCTGTACGTGTACATGTATGTAATTCGAACAAGGATCACTGTATGTGTATATGTAAATCATATACATATCGATATCGTTATATTAATTTCGTACACAAAGCGTTAAAGTTGTACATGGGTATGCGAAACAACCAACACTCAAGGTACGTGTATATCTAGATTGTATAAACATGAAAATAATTTTGTGTAATTCGTGCGAAATGGATGTACGTATACGTTTATATAAATATCGAACAACGATTACTGTACGTGTATAGCTATTTGTATATCGTAAACAATATCATTATATATGTAAATCATTCACATGTCGTAAACAATGTTAATTGTACAACGGTACAGTAATCAATGTATATGTTAATCGTACACAGATGATAATATATGCAGGTCGTACATAAGTCAGTATATAAGTAAATCGTAAAAACACTAATATAGTTATACGTAATCTGTACATAGATCGTTGTATGTATGCATGTTCAATGTAATCCGATAAAAGATCAGTGCACAGGTGTGAATATAAAACGTACAAACATCAATAAGTTATATGTAAATCGTACAAACATCATTATATATGTAAATTGTACAGTGTCATTATGTATGTAAATCGTACAAATACCATTATGTAAGAAAATCGTACAATGTCATTATGTATGTAAATCGTACAATGGCATTATGTATGTAAATCGTACAAATACCATTATGTATGAAAATCGTACAGATAGCATTATGCTCGTAAATCTTATATATATAATTGCATATTAAAATCGTGCAAATAACACGATATATTTTAATCGTACAAACATCATTATATATGTAAATCGTACAAATATCATTATATATGCAAATCGTACAGTGTCATTATGTATATAAATCGTACAAATACCATTATGTATCAAAATCGTACAGATAGCATTATGCTTGTAAATCTTATATATATTATTATATATTAAAATCATGCAAATAACATTATATATTTTAATCGTACAAACATCATTATATATGTAAATCGTACAAATATCATTATATATGTAAATCGTACACATATCACTGTATATGTAAATCGTCCAAAGATGATAATATATGTAGGTCGTACACACGTCAGTATGTAAGTAAATCGTAAAGAGACTAATATAGTTATATGTACTCCCTACAAAGATCTTTGTATGTATACATGCTTAATGTAATTCGATCAAATAGCAGTGCATATGTGTATATATAAAACGTACAAATATCAATATAGTTATATGTAAATCGTACAAATATAATTATATATGTAAATCGTGCAAAATGTCTTTATAACCGTTAACATAATAATATCTTTAAATTGTAAAAAAAGATTTTAATATATGTCATTCACACACTGATTACTTACATGTTAATCATTCAAGTAAAATAAATATGTTAATAGTACAATATTCAATTAACATTTAAATGCGATAATCATTCTCATATAAGTAAATGTTACAAACAATACTTCATGTAAATAATGTTATTCGTACAAAGTTATTTTTACATATAGATTATACAACTCTCATAATAACAATTATTATCGTAATATGTGTTAAAGTTATATTATTTTCATTTTCTGTAATCTTTTTTCGAAATAACGAACTACCATTTCGATAAAACGTAATATTATTTCGATAAAACAAAATATTGTTTGGATTAAACGAAATCTTATTTCGAATAGACGAATTGAAAACAAGTATTTAGCATATCACCTACGGGACTCCGTAGCATCTGGTGGATGGAAACAAAAACTTGTGTTCCAAAAAAAGGAGTTTCTCCGTAGATACATGTAGCTGGTTACAGTGTTGGTGTTTAATGCCACTTTCAACAAGTGTTCAGTTATATCACGGCGTTTCCTGGGTAGGTTACGAGTACTACTGGACCATTTATCCTGACACCAGCCAGTCAGTCGTATTGTTCACCCCGCACTGAGCGCCAAGGATGGAAGTTTCTCCATAGAGGTTAATCAACTTATATGGAAACACATATTTAACCCTTTCCAGCTTGTAGACGTATTTCCTTCGTTTCAATGATTTCAAATCTATTCAATCGTATTGCTTTTATTTTCGATTTGTCTGTTGCTGATTTGTTGTATCTTTAAAATCATTATTTCTTGATTTAGCTCTGTAAGAAGCTACTGAGGTAACCTTTTTAGAAAGTATACAAGCGAATTGTTTTTCTGACATTAGTAATAAAGACAATTTGTACTTGTATTCAACGTTCAAGCGGTGCCAAGCCCCAAAATAATCACGTGGCATGGGGCTACAATTTGCATAGCGAAAATACATCAATGCCCCGTGTTATAGCATCAAAGGAAAGGTGTGTGTCCAGTGTATACATGTATGCAGAGAAATATGTACGGCAAGCCGATAAAACTGTAGAAGACGGATTACTACATCAATAAATGTAGCTGGAGTGAAACGAAGGCAGGCGTGAACGCAAGCAATACGAAGAAGTAATTCGGCATAAAAATACCAATAAAGATACATATCAGCCTGCACATATACGCTGTGCGATCTGGTTCTGCACTGACGGTTCGCAGTTAGTTACCTACGGTTTCAAGAAACTTCTGTAAATCAGTAAGCATTTGGATCCTCTACAAGAACGTTTGTTATATGTGAAATAATTATCATTGGTTAATTCATTGATTGGTTGACTGAACACGCCGTTTTAAACAGGAAGATAAGGTGAAAACATTGTTTAGTAACGTGACGGGTGTAAATTTACGTAAATGATTAACGCATCAAGTCACATGAAACGAGTTATTTAAAATTACAGTAATACTCCTATTAAATGTAATTTGAAAAAAACTTCTAATGGCTAATTTCACATAGTGTGTCTAACTCTGTACTAAAACACGATATTCATGTTCTAGGCGGAAGGTATCAAGGTTGCTAATGTACCCGCTAATTGACAGTATTAAGTTCGTCAACTTAGTATAATCTTCAAGAACTAGTATCCATCTAAACATTCTTATGTTCCCCAAAGGCATCTGGCTACATTTCAAAATGGAGTGTATGCCAAAAGTGTGTCAATGCTCCGATAAAAAGAATGAACTCAGGAACCTTAGAAAAATAAATAGCCCTCAGGCGTTATCATCTGAGCTATCATGACATTTCATTTCTTCGTGATCATTTGGTGAACAAACCAGGACTAGGCTAGGCAGTGTGCCATGCTAATGGTGGCAGTAGGGATTGCCAAGATAAACAATCTTAGAAGATGTTGAGAACTACTTTTTAACATTTTTAACCCACTGAATAACTAAATAAATAGTATCTTAACAGGCCGAGCACACGGACATGTGCTAGCCGATTCAACCAACCAAATAACAGCATGTCACTAACACTCGCCGAGCGCTAGATGCGTTAGGTTAATCTGAACACGTATCTGAAATGTATAACATTGATTTTTGATCAGCTCTTACACAAACACTCTCTTGTCCAGTTCATACAAACTCGGAATTGGTTAGTATAGTGTATACATGATACGCGAACAAAGTAGACCAAGATAGGAATGTTTAAGGACAATTGCAATACACTCTCTTGACCAGTTCTTACAACAAAGGAAGTTGTTGGTAAAGTGTATACATCATAAGCGAACAAAGTAGAACAAGATAGGAATTGGTTGCTATAGTGTATACATGATAAGTGAACAAAGTAGAACAAGATAGGAATTGGTTGATACAGTGTTTACATGATAAGCGAGCAAAGTAGAAAAAGATAGAAATTGGTTGCTATTGTGTATACATGATACGCGAACAAAGTAGAAAAAGATAGGAATTGGTTGCTATAGTGTATACATGATAAGCAAACAAAGTAGAAAAATATAGGAATTGGTTGCTATATTGTATACATGATACGCGAACAAAGTAGAACAAGATAGGAATTGGTTGTTATAGTGTTTACATGATAAGCGAACAAAGTAGAAAAAGATAGGAATTGTTTGCTATAGTGCATACATGATAAGCGAACACAGTTGAAAAAGATAGGAATTGGTTGCTATAGTGTATACATGATAAGCGAACAAAGTAGGACAATATAGGAATTGGTTGCTATAGTGTATACATGATAAGCGAACAAAGTAGTACAATATAAGGAATTGGTTGCAATAGTGTATACATGATAAGCGAAAAAAGTAGAACAAGATATGGATTGGATGCTATATTGTATACATGATAAGCGAACAAAGTAGAACAAGATAGGAACTGGTTGCTATAGTGCATACATGATAAGCGACAACAGTAGACACAAATAGGAATTGGTTGCTATAGTGTATATATGAGAAGCGAACAAAGAAGTAAAATATAGGAATTGGCTGCTATAGTGTATATATGATAAGCGAACAAAGTAGGACAATATAGGAATTGGTTGCTATAGTGTATACATGATAAGCGAACAAAGTAGTACAATATAAGGAATTGGTTGCAATAGTGTATACATGATAAGCGAAAAAAGTAGAACAAGATATGGATTGGATGCTATATTGTATACATGATAAGCGAACAAAGTAGAACAAGATAGGAACTGGTTGCTATAGTGCATACATGATAAGCGACAACAGTAGACAAAAATAGGAATTGGTTGCTATAGTGTATATATGAGAAGCGAACAAAGAAGTAAAATATAGGAATTGGCTGCTATAGTGTATATATGATAAGCGAACAAAGTAGGACAATATAGGAATTGGTTGCTATAGTGTATACATGATAAGCGAACAAAGTAGTACAATATAAGGAATTGGTTGCAATAGTGTATACATGATAAGCGAAAAAAGTAGAACAAGATATGGATTGGATGATATAGTGTACATGTATACGTGATAAGCGAACAAAGTAGAACAAGATAGGAACTGGTAGCTATAGTGCATACATGATAAGCGACAACAGTAGACAACAATAGGAATTAGTTGCTATAGTGTATATATGAGAAGCGAACAAAGTAGTAACATATAGGAATTGGTTGCTATAGTGTATACATAATAAGCGAACAAAGTAGAACAAGATAGGAATTGGTTCCTATAGTGGATACATGATAAGCGACAACAGTAGACAAAGATAGGAATTGGTTGCTATAGTGTATATATGATACGCGAACAGAGTAGAACAAGATAGGAATTGGTTGCTATAGTGTATACTTGATAAGCGAACAAAGTAGAACAAGATAGGAACTGGTTGCTATAGTGCATACATGATAAGCGAAAACAGTAGACAAAGATAGGAATTGATTGCTATAGTGTATATACAAGAAACGAACACAGAATATTAAGATAGGAATTGGTTGCTATAGTGCATACATGATAAGCGACAACAGTAGATAAAGATAGGAATTGGTTGCTATAGTGTATATATGAGAAGCGAACAAAGTAGTAAAATATAGGAATTGGTTGCTATAGTGTATACATAATAAGCGAACAAAGTAGAACAAGATAGGAATTGGTTCCTATAGTGGATACATGATAAGCGACAACAGTAGACAAAGATAGGAATTGGTTGCTATAGTGTATATATGATACGCGAACAGAGTATACCAAGATAGGAATTGGTTGCTATAGTGTATACTTGATAAGCGAACAAAGTAGAACAAGATAGGAACTGGTTGCTATAGTGCATACATGATAAGCGAAAACAGTAGACAAAGATAGGAATTGATTGCTATAGTGTATATACAAGAAACGAACACAGAAGATCAAGATAGGAATTGGTTGCTATAGTGTATACATGACAAGCGAACAAAGTAGTAACATATAGGAATTGGTTGCTATAGTGTATACATAATAAGCGAACAAAGTAGTACAAGATAGGAACTGGTTGCTATAGTGCATACATGATAAGCGACAACGGTAGATAAAGATAGGAATTGGTTGCTGTAGTGTATATATGAGAAGCGAACAAAGTAGTAAAATATAGGAATTGGTTGCTATAGTGTATACATAATAAGCGAACAAAGTAGAACAAGATAGGAACTGGTTGTTATAGTGCATACATGATAAGCGACAACAGTAGACACAGATAGGAATTGGTTGCTATAGTGTATACATGATAAGCAAACAACGTAGAAAAATATAGGAATTGGTTGCTATAGTGTATAAATGATAAGCGAACACAGTAGAAAAATATAGGAATTGGTTGCTATTCTGTATACATAATAAGCGAACAAAGTATAACAAGATAGGAATTGGTTGTTATAGTGTATACATGATAAGCCAACAAAGTATAACAAGATAGGAATAGGTTGTTATAGTTTATACATGATAAGCGAACAAAGTATAACAAGATAGGAATTGGTTGTTATAGTTTATACGTGATAAGCGAACAAAGTATAACAAGATAGGAATTGGTTGCTATAGTGCATACATGATAAGGGAATAAAGTAGAACAAAATAGGAATTGTTTTCTATAGTGTTTACATGATGAGTGAACACAGTAGAAAAAGATAGGAATTGGTTGCTATAGTTTATATATGATAAGCGAACGAAGTATACCAAGAAAGGAATGTAAGAATATGCAAGCTTATCTTAACTTAAATAGTTCGCCACTGATGTAGAGTATAGTTTCGCCTTAAGACATGCGTATCCTATTGTTCAATTTCGTTTGAAGAGGGCAAGTGACTAGATTTAGCTTACACCTAAAAATGCGTTTAAAGCGGAGCTATCTAATTTTTTACTGCCGAATTAACAAAGTCGAATCTTCAATGTTGAAATTGATTGGACCAAACAATTTTCCATCGAACATTAAATTTCAAAAAACTGTTGAAATGGCAAACAATGCCGATATCAGCAGAGACAGCTCATTACGAACTGTCAAAATGAATTCGTATTGATTGAAAACGTCTTTGATTAACGTTGGCAGCGAAATATACATAAAGCTATAAATCAAAACAATGATTAATAGTAGGTACTTACCTGACAAGCAAGTGATCAGACTAGCAAGGAAAGTAAACACACACAGATAATTCATCACGGTGTAATCTGGAACACAAACAATGAAGTGTATTCTGCTATACGTATTCGCCTAACGTCAGATACAAATGATTCCAAACCACCGACGCTAACCACTCGTCCACGACGGATTCCTTTTAACTCTTTCACTGACGAATTTCACAATGTCGACGCTTCGATGTTGATATTTGGACGCTACATTTTCCGTCAAACAAGGAATTTGATACAATTTAATGTCTAAGTGGCAATCCATGCAGATACCAGGAGCTGTCTCACCTGAATCTACATTGTTTGCAAAAGCGCTTAATTGCATTTGGCTGCGAAAAATATAAATCCAAGGCAACAATTATTGTATGAGTTCCCCCAATGGAACAGCTATAAAGTCTAGAAAATGTCTTACCTTAATTGTTTATTCAGCAAACACTATTATACTTGACGTCACTGGTTTAAAAAGTTGCTATCTTAACCCTTATCCACATACGGCACATTTGCAGAAGACCATATTGAAAACATCTGGGCAACCATAAAGAAACAAAATACCTATATTTATGAAATTATAATTATTGAATCTATTTGAAAACATTATGAGCAAATTCTTGTTCTGCAATACTGTTTTCAAAAGAAAAGATAAATTTCGTCTGTATTTGGGAGAGGGCTAAAGTTCCTGTAACACGTCTGGGGGTCAGCGCAGGATATTCAAAGACGAAAGTTTGAATGCACTTAACTCACCTGTTCGCACTTTAACACGTCATGCGAAAACCAACCTTAGGGATATTTCATCATGTTCCCCTTTTTCTCTAATATTGAAGCTCCTTTTAAACGGTTCTACTCGAAATCCGATATTCGGGATATTTCATCATGTTCCCTTTTTTCTCTAATATTGAAGCTCCTTGTAAACGGTTCTACTCGAAATCAGATCTTCGGGATATTTCATCATGTTCCCCTTTTCTCTAATCTTGAAGCTCATTGTTAACGGTTAAACTCGAAAACTAATCTTCGGGATATCTCATCATGTTCCCTTTTTCTCTAATCTTGAAGCTCCTTGTAAACGGTTATACTCGAAAACCAACCTTCGGGATATTTCATCATGTTCCCTTTTTCTCTTATCTTGAAGCTCCTTGTATAAACGGTTATACTTAAAAAACGACAATGCAAATAAGATTTCCTTCAATTTTGTTTTTTTACGCAGCGTTTAATAGTAATTTGGCGTTTCCTTGGTTATACAGCAGAACTACCGACAGTATTTATTTGTCCACAGTTAGATCAGTTGTAATGCAATCACCAAGCACCTGAAGAGGTAAGCCATTACTTCAATATTTAAATTTGTTTGAACCGGGAATCAAACTCTGGTATCCTGCGCCAATGACAGACACTATAACCATCGCACTAATAGTTTCTGACGGTTACAACTACATGTATGTAATACAATTACGACAGACAGTCAGTCAGAGGACTAGATAAGGAAGAGTAAACTGGTCTTTTCAAATTAACATCTCTCATAAAACTCAACCAAACCCTTTGTAGTCAGCACTCCAAATATTCGTCTCGGGAAGACGATTCTTTTGAGTACGCACAACATAGGGTTAAAGTGTCAAAACACGATTTTGGAACATGAAACATGACCCCCCCCCCCCCCCTGATCTAGAGATCTACATTGTAGTTATTACAATAAGTACATCTGAAGATTAGATTTTCATTGGCGTGGTAATAAGGAAGTAGACCTATCGTTATTTAATTGAGTCGTTCCACGAGAAAACCAACATCGTGGATTCTGCGTACAGTAATGAACCGGATCAGGCCAAGTATGCGACGCAGGCTAATACGGGCAGACACTTTTCCCCTCCTGTGGAATTTCTGTTTTATGAATCATATATACCTCTATCCTTCTTAGACGGAAAGTGTCGGCTCGGATAAGCCTGCGCAGAGTCCATAATGTCGACTTTCTCTTTAAACTATTCAAGTTTAAATGCGTCAGAAAGATAATGTGTCATATAGAATGTCTCCGTATTGTTCCATAGCATAATTTCATTGTTTATGAGATCATGTTATCTATTATTGTACAACACATTTATCTTAGATACAGCTGTCCCGATAACGAGGGTTAAACAGCTCTTGTCACTTTCTCTCTTTATATTAGACCAAATATTATGAGGCGGGTGTCCCCAAAAGGATCATCTCAGTGAGAATATGTTTTAGAGTACCCACAACATAAGGCTATATGGTCAATTAAGGCGTATTGACAATCCAAACACACCTTATCTAGAGCTCTGTTTCAGAGTTGTGTATTTTACTTTCTCCAGAAATCTTAGGTACAGTGGACTGGCTATCACTCGAAGTCGTCGACGTGGTCATGTGGCACTCGGTCTATGCTAAATAATATAATCGCCTTACTCGAAGTCGAAAGGGACTAGTAAATTACTTCGAGATATTGATATTTTTGAGTAATCCACTCGGTCCATGCTTAACATAATAGAATCGCGATAAGTCGAAGTCGAAAGGGACTAGTAAATTACTTCAAGATATTGACGTGTTTCAGTGATCTCTCGGTCCATGCTTAACATTATATAATCGCGATAAGTCGAAGTCGAAAGGGACTAGTAAATTACTTCGAGATATTGCCGTGTTTAATTGATCCTTCGGTCCATGCTTAACATAATAGAAACGCGATAACTCGAAGTCGAAAGGGACTAGTAAATTACTTCGAGATATTGATGTGTTTGAGTGATCCCTCGGTCCATGCTTAAAACAATATAATCGCCATAACTCGAAGTTGAAAGAAGAGACTCATGCATTACTTCTAGACATTGATGTGTTTGTACTATCCATCGAGTCATGCTATATTCAGTCATGTATTTCAATTGATACTTAAAGGTTGTTTACGACCGCAAGCTAATGATCTTATCAAATAAAGAAAACTGATTTCTAATCAGGAAAAATCATTTCAGGAAAACAGTGTTAAAGCAGTTCTGATTTCGCATCAGCAAATTCATTTCAGGAAAACAGCGCAAAAGCAGTTCTGATTTCTTATCTTGAAAATCATATTATGAAAACAGCGCAATAGCAGTTCTGATTTCTCATCAGGAATACCATTTCAGGTAAACAGCGCAAAAGCATTTCTTATTTCTCATCAGGAAAATCATATAAAAAAAACAGCGCAATAGCAATTCTTATTTCTCATCAGGAAAATCACATCAGGAAAATAGCGCAATAGCAGTTCTGATTTCTCATCAGGAAAATCATATCAAGAAAACAGCGCAATAGCAGTTCTGATTTCTCATCAGGAAATTCATATCAGGAAAACAGCGCAATAGCAATTCTGATTTCTAACCAGGATGTTTATTTCAGGTAAACAGCGAAATAGCAGTTCTGATTTCACATCAAACAATCATATCACCAAACTAGCGCAGCAGCATTGTTGACTTCTCATCAGGAAAACATTTCAGACAAACAGCGAAACAGCAGTTCTGATTTCTGGAAAAGAGCGCAGCTCGTGCTGATTTCTTATCAAGAAAAACTTATTTCAGGAAAACAACGCTGCTTGTTCTAGGCAGCAGCTCATATTTCATATCAGGAAAACAGCGAAACAGCAGTTCTGATTTCTAGTGTGATTGATCAGAACTGCTAATTCGTTTATTTCAAAAGACAGATACGTGCCAGAAATTGTTTCGAGTTAAACGATGTTTTCGAAATATCACACGTTCGAGTTATCCGGAGCCCACTGTAATCAGTCATTTGAAAATTGTCCTATTAAAGCAAGACTCGCATTATTCTTATCTAAGTAGGAGCTTGAATTGCTATGTAAATTAGATATCGTTGTCTTCCTGGTTTATGTACTTAACCCTTTCACTGTCGAATTTCACGAAGTCGACTCTGCTTTTCTCAAAATTGGACCTCTCTATTTTTTGTCAAACAGGAACTGTTGAGGAATTGAATGTCTAGGTGGCAAATAATGCATATTTCAGGTTTAATCAAATATATATATTTTGTTTACATACAAGTCACGCTCACACCAGAGACAAGTAAGAACAGACAATCAACATTTGTGGAAAAGGCAGCAATGTTCATAAGCAATGAATATATTCTTGTCCGTCCATGTCTTGTTACATTTAGTAAGTTAAGTTTGGGGAGTAAATCAAACCCAAGAAGGAAAAGGGTAACGGTTTCTGTAATCTTTTCTGTTGACCTTTTCCTGTTAACACTTTCCCAGATACAACAAATATTCAGCAGACACATTTGAACACATTTAGACAAACATATAGAAAAATCACACTTAAATGAATGTATAACTATTTTGAGAGATCAGTTAACAACATTACTGCTGTATGTTTTATTGTGAATTTTCCGTCTTTATTTGCAAACAGTATGCAATTCAAACCTGGTATTATTTTGCAATTAACAGTACCTATTATATCTATGACTATAATATTTTATTATATGTTAATGATTTGCAAATAAGCCCAATTTTGTAATTACCTGGTGTGTAATGAAAGTGAAACATACTTAACAACTTAAGACAAAAGGAAGTTCAAGTAATATTCTGGCAAACCAGCATAAACCATAAGCCATCAAAAAAGTAATATTGATATTCAAAATGGTCTGCTGCGGAGTTATTGTATGCGGCACAGTGCTGAGAACAGGACGGAAGCAACTATTACCGTTTGTAAATTATTTGGTATACCAAGACTTAGAATCAAACCAAGGTTTCCTACCCTCGAGGCGATTGTTCTAACCTCTACGTCAACGTGGTTGTATCACAGAAATGTCATGATATTGGCTGTTGTCAGGACAAATGGTCCAGCAATACCGGTAACTTACCCAGGACCCACCGTGATATAACTGAAAACATGTTGAAAGCTGCGTAAAACACAAAACAGTCAATGCGTTGTTATCAAGTCCCACTTGTTTATTTAATGTTCAGAATTTCTTTCGAAAATGTATTTTCCCTTGAGTTGCACGTTGTTCAGAAAGGATTTGTTCGGATGAACTTGGACGTGTCCGTTCGTTAGCTTTGTGGGTATTCTGAATACTGCATTGACGTACAATTGGTGAGGTAAAGCTTGTAGGATGTGTAATCAAGAGCGCCACGGAGCGAACGCCAACTATCGTCCGTTTGTTTTCTAAGTCGAAACAATAGTTAATACTGACTAATTATTAAAGCCAGACTTCTGTGAAAGACATGCGTATTGTTACTAGGAACAAAGGAACATGTGTACCTAGTTTCATTTGAAAATGTTGAAGGGTTTTTGGGTTGTGAGGTAAGGGTAAAGCTTTGTGAAGGCCACGCAAATGATGCTGACGACGAAGACCAAGGGTATCACAAAACCACACATAAACACCCTATTCAATACGGTCTGTTACAACATTTCAGTGGACAGTAAAGCCTCAGGTACGACTGCGAATATGAACATACCTACCAGAGTATGCACTGTAGGCAGATGCAATGAGACCCCAGATGCTGATCATGTACTACATAGTATTTCTAAATATACAATTTAGTTAGGCTACAGTACAGGGAAACCAACCATTGAGCTCAGCTTAGATTCAAACCAGTTTGCTCATTATATCTGTCTTCACTGTTTTCTAAGCCGACTAAATGATGACAGCTAAATTCTTAAGACACTGTTGTGGTAAAGACGTCTCTCATTAAGGTCACACGTATGATTTAACAGATTTAATTTTTCTTCTGCATTGCCACCATTTATTAGTAATGCTTTATTCGGTCGACAGATGCTTTTTTTCTTGCGGACATACTTAAATATTCATTTGGTTCATATACAGGGAGATGTTGGACCATAAATCAAGCACATTTTTAAGCGGTGTGTTTGTCGGAAAAAATATACAAAGTGTTGAAATCAAATGTTTTAATGTTTATGATCGCTTGTTTGTGAAAACTAGTAATTGAAAGTTTGAAAACACCGAAGTGAAATTAAATATTTTTAAAGAAACTTAAAACAATCAAATGTTTGTGCCGGTAAAAGAATGAAAACAGTGAATAATCTATACGCCTATTATTTTAACGAGGTATTGATAGCTAGGTAAATCATGTAAACTTTGAAAAGGCAAATGAATAAGACTGCATTCTCACATTTTCTTTACCCATCTTCACCTTTCCACTTTAAGGATAAATAGCAATTTAAAAAAAAATGTGGGACAATCAAGAAGTCGCCAATGAAAGGAATTGTAGGAGGTGTATGCCTTATAACCAAATATTCGTGACGTGTACACAGTATTTACTACGGCATTGTAGGGCGTGTATGCCTTATAATCAAATATTCGTGACGTGTACACGATATTTACTACGGAATTGTAGGGTGTGTATGCCTTATAATCAAATATTCGTGACGTGTACACAATATTTACTACGGAATTGTAGGGTGTGTATGCCTTATAACCAAAAATTCGTGACGTGTACACAATATTTACTACGGAATTGTAAGGCGTGTATGCCTTATTACCAACTATTCGTGACATGTACAGACTATTTACTACGAAATTTATTAACATCTTTTAAATATTCAGAAACAACATACACATCAGTGTCATCTATAAATCAGCGAATTATAACATAACAGTGGAAACAAGCAGATTTACAAAATGTCTGTTTTTATTTGTCGACCACGAAGTGTTTTTTCATATATATATTGAAGTCGTTTATTGTATGTTATAACTAGTCTCATACGTCTGTGCCATACCCGTGCTTAGATAACATATTATTGTTATGAAGATTTCTTTCACTTCCTCCGAAACGATCGTAGATTTGGGAATGACAATGTCAAATGACTCTACAGAAATACGTTGTTCCTCCATGACGTCATTAAAGCCAGGACGGGAACCAATAGTCAGACCGTACAATGACGTAATTCCGATCGATTGTGGTTTTTGGAAAACCCCACTCCAATCTATATTTAGGTTAACACCTGATCGAGTTGTCAACAAAGGTCCACCTGGAATAGAATAGAAAGTGTTTCTTGAAAGCTTCAGTGATTGACAAATAGTGTAGAAGTTATATTGAAGTTCTTGTTCCATCACTTTAACTACGCCATATCGACACTAACAATGACAATGAGAAATGGTTTAGTCTTAAGGCCATCGACCCATAACAACATTTACAACATATTAAACATCATCCGTCAGCGTAAGGCAAGCTTATCACACATATACAGATATGTATATCAACAAACATACATACCAGAAAATACATATTTATCTATTTCAGTTGGTAATTCTTGTTTAATTAAACATAATTAATAATGTTTGGTGTCCTTTTGGATACGTAAAACATACATATAACACTGAGAATTATTGGCGTTATGATATCCAAATATTCACAAACACATATACATACACATATATATATGTATATATATATACATATACATGCATATGCATATGTATACATATGAACATATATATACACACATACATATAAGTAATAATTAACGTTCGCGTTCTTTTGATTTGTGTAGATAAAAACCTCCATGCACATCCATGCTACTTTACAATCTGTTAGACATTTCTCGAAAGCTTCTGTGATTGGCAGATAGTGAAGAGGTTGTATGACGGTTTTACTCATTAATCCATTGTTAACATATTTGTTATCTTTCAAAAGATAAAATGTTTTAATAATGGACCAAGGACCTCTCAATGTAGATAGTTAAACAATTGTTGTCACTACTTGCACTGCACTGACTTGAAGGAGTGATGCTTTCCGATCCGTATTCATTTCTGAGTGTTTTTTTCAACGTTTTATGACTTTTTGGCGAACAGTGCTGATCCAGATTAGACTTAGTGCTGGTTGAACTGGATGTTCTGTGATTGCAAGTGTCTCAATTTGTTTTTTTATGAAGAGCACCGTTCTATTAATATACATCAAGCGATATAATCTGTAATGAAAATGGCAGTTGAAGTAGTAGTAGTACATTTGTATTTGTAGTATATATCGATTACTAGCATGCATTTATCATACCTGTTAGCTTTGGTGGATCTTTACAAATCAAGACGAAAGCACGCACAACTTTACTACCAAATCTGCCATTAAATGCTTTCACCTCTGTCGTGTATGTGTTCCTTGAAACAAAAGGATAACCAGCGAAGATTGCCATGGTTTTAAGTCCAGATTTTGTCCAATCAAGCATCGAAGTATCCCCGTTGAGAAGCCTGTACTCATAATGGCCAATGAGATGTGAATCTGAAAACCCTGACCACGCTATCTGTACATGGGTATGATTGGTTTGTATGTAAGTGGAACCTGATACTGAAGCGACTGTTTCAACGTGAGGGCGGATTTCATTTAGTTCAACAAACGACAGTTTAACGTTGTCTGTCTTTGGTGGTTGGAGTTGAACAACGACAGGCTTGGAAACAGTTTCTGCTGCGAGTTCTACATTATTTACGCATCGTATTGTCACGTAGATCGTAACGCCATGTGGCAGGTCAAGCTCAGGTGACTGACAGGAATCAGGACTGTTGGACCTCCACGTATCGACAACGCTACTGGAGTGTTGGGAGTGTCCTGTAATAGAAAATGATACAGAGGAATATAATTCTGGTAGTGGTTTTTCTTTAGTTTATACCAGGTGCCGTAAGTCTCCAATAAAACATTTGAAACTAACACATTTAGTTAAGTCTTAACCTTTTTATTTTTTAACGTAAAACAAGACTTCGGCTAATATTAATCACTCTCAATATCTGCTTCCTGAAGACTCGTGCAGTTTGCATGGACAAAACTCCATATAAATACGCATCTTTACAAGGTAGTTCTGAGCTCATTGGAAGTGAAAACGATGAAATGTAATCATGGATGCATTACCAACACCATACACTTATTTAGATGAATATGAAGAGAACCCTAAAGACAAAAAAAAAGTACAATATTATACATAATTTGATAGGCTTATTATGCGGCGTTTTTCTTCGTTTTAATACAATTTATTAGAATGAATACATATTGTCATATGTGTCTATTGAGGATAAGTAATCATTAGCAAGTTCCTTAAGACACAATAACCTCATCTCCATTGAACAACATTCTTTGTTTTATAGTCACTTTTAATAATTTTGCCTAGATATAATCATCTACAGATCAGTTCCCTTTGCCACAATGTTTTCGCCTCTATTCCAAAGGCACACTTTGTTTCATAGGCATGTTTGATACGTGTGCCTTGATGTTTATATGTCGTCGTCTACAGATATACCGATTTTTGGAAAGATTTAACTTACCGATGGCACAGTAGCATGCCTTAACGCCACTTTCATTCTCGAGAATCTTCCATTTGGTTTTTACTATAGACCTTATCCCAAAAGTGAAATTGAGACCCATTGCTGTTGTATCTGCCATGACTGTTACATCATATATCTCAGGTGGTTTGTGGTCAATCATTATGGGATCAGCGTGGTACACAGTGACAAGTCCCGCATAGTTCTCCGCAATCGCTGTAACATACACGGGAGAGGCGTGCGGGGCATATGTACTGAGTATACCGTTAGTTCCACCATGTATCGGAGACAATGGGCGCAATTGAAATCCACCAGGTTTACTTCCAACCCCAATATTTACCTGTTCAATAAAGATAAACAGATGCTGCCTCTGAAGGTTATAAGCACGTTTGATATACGTGTGTATGTGTTTGTGGATACCGTGCGATTTTGGTTCAATTGCCCTTTAAGTGACTACGGTAAGGTGTTCTTGGGCAGGGCAAATCGATAACCACATGTCGTATCAATTAAGTGATCGTGAGTTCGAACTCCAGCTCGATTATTGAGTATTTCCGATAGCGAGATTCGTCACGTCAATCAATCAAAGTAATTAGGTAATCCTTCGCTAAAACATTCCCTGTGTCGTACGTCATCTGCCAAGGCCGAATGCTTTTTAGAGTACAGGTGCGTTAACTGCAGGAAACACATGGTTGTTTGAACTGGCCCACGTGATATTTTTAAATAAATACAATTATCGAAAATTAACCTTCAATCAATCAAGTCATTTAGTTTATAATGCTTACCTTGCGAATATCACTTTCTGCGTCTGTCACTAACACATTAACCGAAATAATTGTTGGTCCAATCTGTTTAGCTAACACGGCTTTTGTTTCATTCAGAACCATATTAGAACACCTGCTTATGGAGGCTGTTCCATTGATTGGCGAAACAGAGTCGAACCTCAATACCACCTCTCCTTCTCCGCTCAATGGGGAAAAGAACGAATATTCCATTTCTCGTGAACCATCGTGATTAGAGATTACAGGTAATCGGAGCTTAAATCTGTCTAGCAGGAAACTTGCTTTGAAATGGGTGTCATCTGAAAACACCACGGCTTGTAAAACATATAGCGAATCATTCATACCGTTCAAAGAGAAAGTGAAGTTCTTGGTTATCTCACACAAATTGGTTTGATTATGTTGTTCAAGTAGCTCATACTGGGTACATGTGTATCCTTTTGGACGTGTCATGTCGATCTTCTTACTGCTAGATCTTACTTCTGGGCTGAAATGACCTGCTGCATCAATGGCTTTGACAACACCAAAATGACTCAATTCAGGTGAAAGATTTATGTTAGTAAATGTATAACTTGTTTGCAGACCTACGTTTATGAACGTTAAGTTTGACCCAGCTGCTGCGTTTTCTTCGGAAAGGGCAACGAAATAGGAACGGATACCAGAAAAGTGGTCTCCGAAGCCATGCCAAGAGATACTGAATGACTCGTTTGTGTTCTGGAAATGCTCATCCGTGTGGTACTTGGTGTTAAAGACAATGCCAGGTGATGGGTTATCTGTGTCAACAATAAAGCCATCAGAAACCGTTGTTGTATGAATACCGACGCTATTGTATGCAGTGACGGTGAAGTAGTAATGGGTACCATGTCGTAGACCGAGTTTGTGCAACGTTAATGATGTGTTCAGGTAGACGTTTGTTGTTGAGAAAATGTCGTCAGCTGTAAAACAAGAATGTGTTGGTAAATCGATTTCATATGATTTTGTTTATGTGTATGGTGTTAGTCGCACAAATGAAAAATGTTCAGTTATATCACTGCGTTTCCTGGGTAAGTTACCAGTACCAGTACTACTGATCCATCTATCCTGACACCAGCGAGTCAGTCGTTATAAAAGAACACACACACCTGATGACCATAGAGAAAACGACGATGCTATGATAATTAAAGTATCTGGTATGATATAAATAGATCCAATAAAAGTTTGAATTACGAATACAAAGGCCGAAAATCTTCTTCGTGCTTATATACAAACTAAAAAGAGAACTGCGTGAGTTAACTATGGGTGAAAAGTTTCTTAACTGATTCGGTTTTTACACAATAAATGCACGTTAGTTGATGTTAATACTTAATAACAGGTTTAGATGCAACAGCCAAAATACAAACCCTTGGGTGAAGTACCCAGTGACAACGTAAAGTGAATTATCTCCCCCTGTGGTTCAGCAAAAACCTTGTCCCAACATGCTGTGATTGTGTTCGTCCAATCTATGGAATCAAAGTCCTTAATACACGTCGAATCGGAATCTTTAACAAATCTACCTCGCCTTAAAGCCGGTGCAGTGTTGTCAACGCCTATACGAGTTGACATGTACTCTATGTAGACATCAAAGTCGTACCACGCTCGGACATATATAACGTACTCGTTGCCATGTGCTAATGAATGATTTGTTTGTAGGCAGTGTATGAACTGATTATGTAAGCCAATGTCCTGCCAGGGAAGCTCCGATTTCAAATCGAATATGCCTGTTCCAACTGGCTGATCGATTAGTCCGACGCTCCATTCATATCGGACTACTTCATACGTGAAATTTGTGGAATCTGATATCCAATGTCCAGATAAACAAGCAGAGGATGCCGTTATATGTTGTGGCATGTGTTCTAACCCACCGCTGACAGAAATAGTCTGATACTTAGACTTTCCTTCAGTTGTTGTATCGTTAAGGGGTCGACACGGCTTAACACTCCCAGTATCAACACACGGCTGTCCCAGCACTGCGCACGTGCAGTCTTTATTGCAAAAATGTACTTCGCATGAATGTTTCTGAATTTCCAAAATGCCATTCTGTGATGACGTATTTCCACTTTCCTTGGATGTAAGAAGAGCATCGACTGTTATTCGGCCAATTGTGCTATTGAGACCTGCTTCATTTTGCGCCCAAATGGAAAGAACAATCACGTCGTCCGCAATTAAACCTTGAGCAAGTTCAATATCAGCACCTACGTCTAAAAGAGATTTGTTTGCAATAACACTTATGACTCCGTGCGTTAATTCCTGACCACTAAAATACCTACTAGCTGTTAAATAGTAGTTTTCTATGTCCGATTCTGCGTCATGGAATCCGTACCACGTCAACTGCAATTTGCTTATAACATTACCGTCGGTTGCGACAAAACTTTCCCATGACATAGGCGGTTTAAAACCTCCAAGGTATGGTGGCGTGGAATCGATGAGTAGATCGGGACTCCGTTCTGTTGAGCAATGGCCTGCAGCATTACAACATGTTACAAGAACGGAGTACGTGTCCCCGTTGTGTAACCAGTTATTGCCAGCTAAGTTTATCGTAACTTTGTTGACATTTCCGACTTCCATATTTTCTACAGGCGTGTGACCATCATGATGAGTCAGTAAGGTTAGTACGTTTCTTATAATAGGACTTTCGTGATCTGTGAACTCCCAGTGTATTCGAAGCACGGACTTTTCCCACTGGACAGTCCGCTTGGCATTAGCGTTGTAGTCCAGTAGAAATGCGGGTTGTGTAACAAGTTTAGGTGCACTTTGATCGACGATGAAGTAATCAGATGTTTGTGTCACATTCATACCAACTTTATTGAAAGCAATAACCGTGGCGTACATTGCTTTTCCAACGGGAAGGTTGATGCCGGTTTTGATAATGGAAGATTGCAAAAGACACGAAAAGAACGGAACAATTTCACATGAAAACGGGATTTCTCCGATGCAAGCTTCAAACCTCTCTATTCCGGAATGCGGGTCCTCAAATCCAGGCCAATGTAACCTTATTGAAGAGCTGAAAATTAAACAGATTTTACTCTTAGCTCTGTAGACAATACTGATTAATGTAACACATATAAGGTTTCAATCTTCATAAAATATTAATGATATTTTACACAAACATGTATCTAATCCAGCAATATCTACTGTAATCAGTTTACGGTTACTGCCTTTTCACTGACTTAAGACAAACGCGTTTCAATTAATATCAACTTAATATGTGTATTATATATATCCCCATTTTGTCGATCATTTTCAATTATAAAGAAGAAGTTGTCATTATATGATTTATATTTAACTATCATTCCAAAAAGAATTAGCAATACACTATGATAAGATTCCATTAATTCTAATACAACAACAAAGTTTGATATCTCACTGCACAGTTTGCAATTAATCACAGAAGGTTTAAGTGAATGCTTTTCTTTTACCCTCAAACATAGAGGAGCAGTCATTTCTGTTTCCACACGTGTTATATTAATTACTTGTAATTCGTCAAATATACAACTAAACTTGTATGCATTGTGTTGCATTGGTAATGTAAAGCATACGTTTAAACCCTTGTAATAATTGAGTTGGTCGACATATTACTTGTGTGGCAGATATTGTTGATGTTGACTGTCCGGTCCTACCCGGACTGTACCACTAATGGGCGGAGAGTTATCAAGAGTAATTCCGTCCGATGAACGTTTTCTGCAGAGATCAGCTCCGTTACAGGCTTCCACAGTAATGAAATACTTCTGTCCAACTATGAAAGGACCTTTCCAGTTTGTATCTGCATTAAGATGAAATAAAAGAGAAGATGACCCTTTAGAAGTAAATGAAGCGTTGTGCTTAAACTGTTTGTTTATTGTAGTTTAACCAAATCAAAAGTGTTCAAATTGTTATTGTTTTAATTCATTTATTGCTTATTACTAGCAGCTCACCAATCGGCTATCTCGGAACGGATCACACTGTCGTTACTCGGATTATAAATTTCGAAACGAGGATGTCTTAACCACTAGCCGTATATTTCTGCCCCCAACTATGAAAGGACCTTTCCAGTATGCATCTGTATTCAGATGAAAGAGATGATGACACGTTAGAAGTTGCCTCGGTTGTGAAATGAGGGAACGTCCTCTTCGGGTGCGGGAGCACGCGGATTCGATCCCCAAAAAGGGTCGAACGTAGTACTTAAACACCGGTAGTAATAGCTTTCCTGTGTTGATCTCAGGATAATGTGCTTATCATTTCGACATATTCGCTGGTGTCAGAATAAATTAACCCGTTTTACTTGTAAATTACCTAAGAAAAGCCGTGACATTACTGCAAGTTTGTTAAAAGCTGCGTAAAATACCTACAAAAAAAAGATATAAATTAGAAGTAGTGTGGCGTTGTGCTTTAATCGTTTTTTTATTCCAGTTCCATCAATATCGAAAGTGTTTCAGTCGTTTTTAAATTAGTAGCTACATGTAGTAGCTCACTAGTCGGCAATACCAGAAAACATCAAGTTGTCGTTATTGGAAGTACAATCTTCGACATCCAACTCAAAACATGATTACAATCATTTGTAATTTTACTTTTGTGTGCATACCTTCAACAAGTCCAACGCTAACCATGGCTTTGATGTCATCTGTGTACGGTTTGGTTCCCAAACCAACACGATAGTACGAAATACCGCTTTGCTGATCACTGAAACCAGTCCAGTGTCCATCTATAACGTTGATATTGGTTTGAAAGTCAATGTCTTTCTGTTAAAATAACGTTAATTATATAATACAAATGCAATTCAATTCAAATAGTGCTGATCCTTTAACTAGGAATCCGCTGTGGTCGAGTGGTTAGCGTCGGGGATTTCGAAACCGGGTGTCCCGGGTTCGATCCCTAGTCGCGGCACCTCGGACATGATTGAGTCTAAGGCACATTTGCTAGCCTAGTACTGGTTTGTTTACCCAGGGATCATGAATAAGTGAACTGTCGCCGTGATATAACTGAAATAATGTTGAAATCGGCGTAAAACCCCAATAAATAAATTAACTAGGAAAGAGGTCAAGCTACGAAATGATGATATTCATTTATGGATCGTAATTGATTCAAATAAATAATTATGAAACTTACGAATTATTGCGACCCTATTACAATGTAAATTTACACCACTATACGGTGCATGGGGATTTAACGCCTACGTCAATTGCTTGGCTATATTTTAAGGGGCGTACCTTGTCCAACCATTTCCCGTCCATTACTTGGCCAGCTTCTGGAGGTGTCTTATCGAAAATAATTGGAACGGATATCGTCTTTGATTTCAGACCGGCTCTGTTGACAGACTGAAGAAAAGGGGAAGGAAAGTCAAATATATACAACAATATGTTTACATTATACAAACTTCTCAATCCTTGTGCAGAAATAATATTAGATCTGAAAATACAGATAATATCACAAATTGTCATCTCTCTTTAAATGTATTTAACATTTTCCAAGGTGAAGACATATTTTGACGAATATGCAGCTGACGAATGGTTAAAACACTGTGGCAAAGGAGTATATTACTCGTAATGCCAAACTGTTTCCAAATATTAAATAATCATAATTTCATTTAGAGAGATTTTCAACATTTTTTATCTCGATGATGTCTGCTGCAGATGTATTATATGTGGTCTAGGATTAAATATGTAGACATACACACTAACGTTTCGACTCGAGACTTGAACACATTAAAACTAATCATACGTCTTTATCATGTTTTTTTTAATCATTATTTCATGTTTTAGTGGGCATTATATTGATTCATTTGAATGACATGCATCCACAACCCGCTTTTTTAATGTACAACAGAAGTCAAATTATGTTGGAAGGCTATGAAAAAAATAATTTCCAAATTATTGGGCGGATTATGAAAGAAAATGGACTTACCACAGACTTGAGTACTTACTGTTATTCCGATGAAATATTTATGGCCATCGATAATGTTATTTTCTGTCAAATGAAGTTCAATATCATCAGTGTGAAAGATAGCTGTCTGAATAACATCATCAGAATACTTTAAAGAACCAATTGCTATCTTGAAATGATCGATGCCGCTCTCTGGATCCTCAAAGTTCACTAAATGGAGAGTAATGTCATTTGATGTGGAATACATCCCGTCAATGACATCATTGGCTAAACTGATACTTCCAGAACGAGGCGGGGATGTGTCCACGAGATATCCATCACTTATTAATGTCGTGCTTTGGCCTGAATAATCAAATGCTGCAACAGAAATTAAACACATGACAGGAATCAATTAAGCACTTGCAAACATATAACAACCTATATCTGAACTATGAATATGGGATAACGTACTTAAAGTTCTTTTTTGATGTAATGCTGTTCAATTGCAGTAACAGCTCAATGCTCGATATAGATGCATGGTATTACATATCCCTTTGTTGATATACCTCTGTGATTAAACAAACCTGTATACTCCTTCTCGTTCGAAGGATTACAATTGATTGTATATTTTGGTATTCCTTCTTAGCAACTTGGTCGCGAGGATAGCGTTATGACTGATGTTACAATGTCATGTTATACTTAGGAAATATATCTCATTTTGAGTGATTTACTGGCTCTTATATCACGATTTGGAGTTTTGACCGGTTAACAGTATGCTGTTACATTGCACGTGCGTATAAATGTTGGTCATCCAGCAACTACGTCACCGTTATAATTCAACTTTCCAAACGGCATTCACAACGAAAGCTCATGACTTTATTCATAAAATGTCAAGCCCAGCGTAGTAACGCATGAGCACTAAGAAACGTTGTATGACAAATACGCGGGAGGGAATTTTAACAGCCAAAATAGTTCCGGAAGTTTAGAGTGGTATACTGTGTGGTATATATGACACTCAAATCCCTATTTGCGTATAGAAGAGAAATAGTCAAAAGTGTTAGAATGGTAATCAAGCCAGGGAAGGGCTTGATATAACTGAAATACTTCTAAAAGTGACGTAAAACAAACAAAGCATGCATTTCGATCGATGTAACTACGAAGGTATTGAAAATGTAAGAACAAACCTGTTACGGAAACGTAAATTGTCGAACCATCCTTGATAGTCAAATGTTTGGTGGACCATGTTCTATCAGATGTGTTCTTAGATTTGACAATATCATCGGCTCCAGGGGTTTTACCTATTAGAAATGTTATGATATTTAACAAAGAAATCGTCTTGATATGAGCGTCCGACATTGAAACGTAATTCAGAGTAAAAAATTAAATATGATAAATTTGAAACAAATCGCTAAGTGTGCCTTGTGCTATAATTATGAATACATGAATATAGTCGTCCAATGCACTTCTAAAATTCCCATTTAGTTCAAACACATGTGGTTTGTACTGTCTTTAGTTAATATGAACATGAGACATATAATAAATGAAAATAAACCCCGATAAATACTGCTATAAATGTACATTACAATTTTGTTTTTGTTTCACCGCAACGTAATTCATTGTAACAAGATAGACAAAAATGTCAATATATGGCATTGGGCATACACAAAGTACTCATACCTATTTTAAACTGGTAGTGTGAAATATTCCGGGGATAACCCAATAATGTCGCATCAATGTTGTCGGTAAAGTCTTTCCATGTTACATCTAGATCTCGGGATGTAATGTAGCCATCTTGGTTTTCAACAATTATTTCACCGGACTTCGGTTCACTATCATCAATAATGAAGCCGTTACTGCATGACGTCATTTCCGGTAATTTTTCTGTATGGAATTCCCGATTTACTGTTGTTTCATTAGCGTGAACACACATGTAATAAACTATGTTAGGCTTGACTTTATTATTGGGAATCTTTACGAATCCGACATCGGTAGAAATGTATGCAGTGCATTGATCGTCATCGTTACAAGATACGGGAGGGTAAGGTGAAGTCATGACATACCAAGACACCATTCTCTCTGTGGCATACATCATTGCGCCGGAAACAACCGTTTTTGTTATTCCAACATTTAGCTCGTGTTCATGCAATAATGATATCTTGCTGCCAATATCAGAACTATGCAACATCTATAATAAAAACACAATGGAACAACCATTTGGAATATGAACTGTATCATAAACATTCAACTAAGGAAAGGCGTAACTCACTCTATACGGTAATAAACAGCCACATGTGAACATATGCATTAACTACACTGTACGTCTTGCGTTCAAAACACGGTGCCTTTTGCTGGAAGGAATACCTTGTAAGTGCATGTCTATATGTTTATAACTGTACATGTGTGCTATTATTTGTAAATTGTGTTAACTATTTATAAATAACACTATTTACAATGAACTAAGATGCAGTGCGTTAAAAGATAAGCAGTTATAATTATATTTGATATTTAATCTACGCTATCATGGCAGAATGCCTATGTGCAAACCATATTTCAGACCCTATCACTCTGGTTAAGAAACAGTTACTGCTATAACTGTTTTACTGAAAACAGCGTAAAACTAACCCTAAAAGAGCCAAACGTTATAATCAGTTCTAGACGATTTTAATTCAAACATGGCATGTCAAAGACAGACACATTTACAACAAAAAACATAACCCACATCTTTAATATGGGATCTGATACAAATTTACCTTTTTAATCTTCTCCCATTCCGTTGAAGTCGTATCAAAGTCATACACTGTGTCAATTGGATCCATCGTGTACCCAGATTTGCTCAGTCGTCTACACGACTGTCCCTTTGTTCGCGCGTTGGAATATCCACGCACACAAATAAACATTGTCGACGCCGCATAGACTGGTAATGGTAAGCACTCATTAACCTATAATCAACGATGAGTAAGTAGCTTTTAGAAAGTGCAATGTTTATGGAAAAACTAATCTTAAAGCTAATTTACGAGGTATATTTGACAGGTTTTTAGAGTTTTTGGAAAACCTCGCCATTGTGATTTTGTTAGTGTTTTCATTCATCTATCCATAACAATATTCAGTTCGAATATATTAATATTGACTGCAATTAGTAATATTACAGCTGCACTTTTATAGAAATTCATGAACAAAAATAAGTAAAACTACAGTTGTTTTCCGTTATAAACCTTTATGAGGTGATGTTTGATTCTAATTAGACTGTAGTGTGAGAAAGCTTTCATATTTTAATTATTTAAATAAAATAGGTTTTCCCTACTCGGTAGTTACCGATTAAGGAATGGCGTAAAATAACGGGAACGAATCGGATTTTCTAGATTTCTTAATCGGATACAGTCGTGAGATCACGTAACAAGAACCAGAACTTAATTATACCTATTTAAAGGTTGGTGTCCAATACAAACATTGGGGAGGATAAAATGTACACAAGTCAACTGTTATAACATTCATTAAGGCACAGATACACAATAAATGCCTCATTGAAATGAGTGTGTTTTCACCTACTGACCTAAACTAAAGGATGGTCATATCATACCTCGTATGTTGCCTTTCTGGTATCAGATACAACATTCCAGTCCGTCAGTAATATGTTAGCCTCGTCGTCTCTGCTTAAAGCCCACGTGTAGAACAGTATTACCCCATTGTAGCTGAACTCCTTCCAAATAGCTGAAATCTCTAAACAGTGCGCATTGGCATTTGCGTTTACATTTACATCATCAATTGTTCCAACTGGGATATCGGTGATGAATTTCAATGCCTCAGAAAACACCGGTCCAAAGCAAATGCTATGTTTACAAACGTCAACTTCAACGCGATAGGTATCATGAGCAATCAAATTTAGATTTTTGAACGTAACCGTATGGTCTGATATAGTGTTGTCGTATGAAATAACTTTGTCCGTTATCGAAACGGAACTGTTTGTATTATTTGCGACAGAGGTTAATCTGACTTCATATCTAAATGTCACTGGGAACGTGCGATCAAAGTACCAGTAAGCCCATACTTGATGCGAGGATGTTATAAAGGTATTGTCTTCACCGCATTTTTGTAAGGAAAAGGTCAAGGAAGAGAAATTACCATACGAATTATTTCCCTTCATTTCAAACACAGGGAGTTCAACGAGTGGCATGAACGATATATAGGTACCTATTGCAGGATGATTAACCTTTTTTACAATGGCGGTATTGCTAGTTATTTCAACTCCATTCGAAAACATGTGATTACCAATTGTATCGTAGAATAAAATACTATAATCTGTTCCGACTTGTAAAGGCAGATCGATGGAGATATTATTGCCAGTGCTTGCGTTATTTATTGTTCGGATGTAAATAGCCTTTTGATATTGACATCCTTTGCCTATTTTTACTTTCATGGCATTGACTATATGGGTAGCATTTAACACGGTGATTCCATTTGAACTGGAGATAGTTTCGCCACCAGAGCATTTTGCTCGTACTAAAACATAATACCGGCGACCGAAATGTAACTTCGTGGAATTTATGCATTCTGTGTTTGTACTATTAGTCTTATAAAACTGAACGACGTTGTCATGTGTCATATTCAGCCCTACTCCGATCTCCATCACTACGTTTTCGTGATGTTTAAATCCATTCCAAAAGACACAGAGTACGTTTGGCGTGTAATGTAGGTCAACATCTTTGGGGGAAATCGCAAAATCATATGAATCTGGATCGAGGTCATAGACTAAAGCATGCCCCGGTGAATATTTAGACGGCAATCGAAATTGGTCAGACTTTACGCCAAGAAAATGTCCTGCTGCGTTGTATACGTATAATTGGACGAAGAATTCTTGACCACCATCATTATCCTGTGCTTGAAGTCGTCCCAGTGGATACTTAAAACATAAGATACAATCAAGGGAGGTGTCTAAACGCCATTCGTGTAGTGGTGTGACTGCGCCGTCATCAGTGGCTGAAAAGTAACAAGAATTACATTTATTTATCGTATGAAATACGTTTAACGTCCCTTACAAGATAGGGTTAAGCGTTACGCCAGACTTACTGGTGTCATGATAAAAGTACAAGTATAACTGGTTACTTATCCAGAAAGGGCCGTGATTTAACTGAACAACTTTTGAAATCGGTGTTGAACACCGTTGTAACTACCAAGCTTAGCAAAGTATTAAATAATAATGTATCTCATTACGCTTATCTTTATCATTTGTATTTCCTATCATTTGTATAAAGTTGGTTTCTTATGTTTCTAACTATTTGCTTCCTCCCTTATTCATAGCAAAACAAACTTCCACTCGTTTTTGTCTGAAATGATTGCTAAAACTGTAGAATGATTGAAACATATTATTTCATGTATTTGCTGTCTTATTTAATTTTAAGTCATCTATTAACACCGTATGACGCGTTTAATCAGAGGCGGTGACTAACATTTACGTCTTTTACCTCATTGAATTGTCGATATGTTAATTGGCGATAAAAAATAAAAATAAATATCCAATCAATAATGTGATATTCAATCAATAATGTATGTGCTACTTGACCACCAAGATACTACAAGAATTTACAACACCAACTTACCAAAGTGGAACATTATTCTGTCGATTGGAAATACCTGCTCATTATCATAGAATGTGTCATTGTCCCAGCTAACTTGGACAATACCATCGGCTACGTGGACAACGGGAAGTTTGGTGTTCAAAGGCGGAGTGACATCTAGGATGACAGGACCAATCGTCAAAACATTTGAGAGACCAGATTTGCTGACAGCTTTCAAGAATATGTAGAACATGGAGTTCGAGCCGATGCCTTCATGCCGTCGTAAGTACGGCTTCCGACCAGTCGAAGTATAGCTAACAATGGATGGAGAATCCTTTTCTGAAGCATCTATTCCAAACCCGACAAAGTAATCATTTAACTGGCTTTCCAATTCACCGTTGGTCCACTGCATTAGAATATAATCGTCTGGTATATAAATGATATGTTCACCATTGAATTTAGGCAAGCTTTGGCAGAGAAAATCAGACACATCTGCATCAGGGTTTTCGGCTGATTTAAGAGGAATCCCATTTAAGAGATCATAATTCCTTGTTGAATTTAAACACTTATTCCAACAGGTGCGTGTTAATTGAAGTTGTACTTTGTACAGGGATGCTTTGATGAGCCAAGGTATTTCATCTATACAGCCAATCGTTTCCGACCATCCAGCGTGGAGGAGCGTCAAATTATGTATAATTGGTGGTGAAACATCTCTTATGATACCGTCAGAACAAACAGCCGCAGAAGAATCCATGGCATTATTCATTGCAATGATGGTAAAAAAGAATTTGCCTGTCTCGTTCACTAGTAATCGGATGTCGTGTATCGTGTATGGTACCTCGGAAAAATCCACAATAGCGTCCGTACGATTGTCGGCAATCAGCTCGTACTTATCTAAACACCTTGAAGCAATTCCTACTCGGTAATGTTTTATTCCACTCTCGTGGTCGATGAATCCATGCCAGTTGACCAATATAGAATTATCACTAGTGTAATCAATATCCGGGCTTCCAGCAGGACCTGTAATAATCAAGAGCCCGGTAATAGCGGTGTTCTTCGAAATCAAGCAATCAATGTTAATTGAGTCCAATATGCGCATCCGCGCGGCTTAGTAAGAAATGCCCTATTCGCCAATTAGTCATAGAACAAAGAATAAACTGTCGAAAATGGTATACATTTTGATAATCAAGGTTGGTTGCTCGAAAAGATGTTTTTCAACACCATAATAACGCTAATTTTGTTTTTTTCTTGTTGATTAATTTGGGTTTAATGCCGTTTAACAATGTGTCAGTTATATCACACCTCATGTGCTTCCTGGCATTTTCACACCAGTAATCCACACAAAAGACTTTCCAATAAACTTTTTGCTTTTCCATACAAACTGTTAGTGCATTGATTGAAGACGAGTGTCGCTTGTGACAGTGACTTGTGTCAAATGTAGGAAAGATTGTTGGCCATGCTTGGGTTCGAGCTCGCAACCCTGTAATTGACGGCGCGCTTCGCTACCGACTGAGCTACTGGGGCTTGTATTCCTTGAGCTCACTTGTTAAATTTATAACTGCAAGAGTGAACAGTTTAGTACTTCGTTTAAAATAACTGTTTCATATTTTTTTGTCAATATTTTGAAATAACGTTAACTCTTTCAATTACCAAAACAGTCTGCAAGAGTGGTATTTGTAATTGTGAAAGTTTGCAATAGTACGTTACTGATACGTCAACCAGATAACATGTTTACGAAAGCCTACGCTGCGCAGAAATAACACTGCAAGATTATTATTAGCTCGGGTCATATCAAAACATTTAAAATGGATGTAAGGATGAACGGTCAAGAAGTACTGGTAACTTACCCATGTACCGCCGTGATATAATTGCACATTTGTTGAAAGCGGCATAAAACCCCAACAAATCAATATCATACCTTTGGTATCAAATAATTTAAACATGTGGAGAGAAGTTGCCACGATAGAAAGACCGTTAAAATACAATAACATACTGACTTATATATAAACATTTATACATATATTACTGAACACAAACAATCTTATGCTGACCTTTGTGTTTCTACATAATTAGGATAATTAGGACATAACTGTATTTTCATTAAATTTACACCTACAGTCAATTATCTGACTATAAGCGTTTTATTGAAACAGATAAACACCTGTTAAAATTAATAATTAGTATGAGATAAAAACTTTCGAGAATTACCTTCACAGATTGTGCCAGTTTCCGGTGGGGAGTCGTCCACCAGTATTTCTACATGTTCAATATTTGAAAGCAGTGCATTATTGGTTGCTTTAATTGAAAAATAATAGTTGCGATTATGGTTTCCCAAATTCTTGTTAACCGCAAACAGCTTATTCAGTGGGATACTATAGTTTGACATCTCACATTTGCCAATGTCAGGACAATAGCACGTAGTGTTTGATGGACAAATCGGCTGTAAATGTAAAATAAAGTCAAAGTTAGGAAGAAAATGTATATAAAGAAACTATTCAATTGAACTTTTTACAAGGTAATTAATCTACATTCGGCTTGATGACATCAAGATGAGAATTAATAAATACTAAGCACATGTTTATACACGGTTCTACTTCTTCTTAAAACATAATTGCTAACGGCAATAGATCTCTAAATCGAAAGTATTTTCTTTAACTTTAAACAAGTACATTAAACTACATTCGGATTGATAACAACATCAGTGAACAACATAATGTAGTGGCACGAGTTTAGTTCTTTAAACATACTAACTGATGGATTATATCGTGTGAAATACTTACGTCTTTCAACACTTCAGGACTGAGAATTCCCGTCAAGAGCTCGACTCCTGAATCTGTGGTGCCGAACGCCCATTTGATATTCAGTATACCGCTGTGTGGGTCAAGCGCCTCAACGTAAAGGCTCATAGTAGTTAACTCGTTACTGTCGTGCACAAACAAACTTCTGTGTTTCCCTTTTTGTAGCCACATGTTCTTGATGTGTGGTACAGTCCTATCAATACGTACCGTTGTGTTGGAAGCTAGCGTATTATTTGCTACATCGACGGCTAAAACCTTGAAGGAATATGTCTGACCGTCCCACAGATCGAAATGTTTACAATAAGATTGATTTAAGAAATTCGGTACGTCGATTCCTTCGG
This sequence comes from Serripes groenlandicus, assembly GCA_031761405.1. NCBI lineage: Eukaryota > Metazoa > Mollusca > Bivalvia > Cardiida > Cardiidae > Serripes > Serripes groenlandicus. The sequence goes on from JASEVX010000016.1 coordinate 6,835,148, forward strand.
ACATATTACCACCGTTTAAACTCCAGAAAAAGATAAAGGCGGTGATGCCATGCACGTTTTTTGTACCGGAAACAGGAAGCAGACCCTCGATTTGATCGTACACACCAGTTATAAATCCATTCAGGTCGGACTCTATTGGATTTAAAGGCGATGCTTCCGGATATAACTTGTTAAGGAAATGGCCTTTCCAGTCTATACATACGTCGTTGTGGTGGGTTTGCCATGTATAGTTCGTATTTGGTGATGCAGACTTGACGTATAGTAGATTATCCGGATGTGTTTGTATAAACGATGAATTATCGTACAGAACGAATCGCCGTGCTTGTTTGACATTGTCGGCAACATCTTTGACCTCTAAAGCGATGCAATACAGCCTCGGTGAATCAACCGGTAATGTAAGATTCATTGAGGTTACAGAAGAATTAACTTTCTTCGTGAAAATGTTTCCTTGACCGACTTTTACTTTGTCTTTTGAGGAGGTGTCTGTTTCATGAACAGAAATTTGATAAGATTCAATCGAGGAAGCGCGCAAACGATCACCGTAAGTCGGTATAGGGTCATACCAATCTTGGAAATATACCGTTACCATCTCTGATCTTGTTATTTTATCTTTGATGAATAAGTGATCACTTGTACACGTGTTTGTTGCCTTACAGTGCTCGGGAGTAGCATTATCAAACCTGTAACATATACTCTTCGTGGTGTTCGTTTTCTGATATGGAGTTGGTTCTTGTACTATATGTGTTGGTTGGCTTGTATCAATGCCTTTTATGTGACCACCGCCCATTGATTCATAGCGTGCGCACAGCCTAAAATAGACATAAAATATTTAGACATGCAACTGGGGTACTGATAATAAAACAATATGTCACCAGCAAAGATCTGTAATAGCCTGTGTCACGCACAATCTATCCACAGTATTTTTGTTTGTCAATTTTGCGTTTAGGTATATATATTATAACCTCCAAATGACTGTTACTATAACACGTCACGGTGTAAGTATACACTCCGATAACACTCTGTTATACTGTTGCTGAACTTACATGAATTTCAAATTTGATTGGGTCTCTCACATTGTACGCCTGTGTGTGCATAAACTGCATTTACCATACATCAAAGACATTTAATTAAGTGTGTTAATATTCTTTCAGTATGAATGTTCCAATGATATATTATGACATTTCAAGAGATAACGGATTGATAACATGGGAAATTTCATCGATTTCATTATCATTTCATCATTATCACGGCGAGAATTCGCTTATTCATGATCCTCGGGAACAAACAAGAACAATACTGGAAATGGGACTTCCCCATGGACATTCGACCATAAGGACCGAGTGCAAAGATCGACCCTGTACTCCCTTTTCCAAATCCTCCAAGTTAAACACTCGGCCAAGTTGGATTCCTCATGAGAGAACAAGACTTATCAAATATCCTTTCTCAATGGACGTTAAGTATGGCATTTTCTACTCGAGGTTGTCATATTAATGAATATATTCGCGAATACAATATAATCGTAAATAGTGTAAAAGTATTTTGGACATTTAAGTTCTCATTTCTGTTCATCAAAACTAGAAGACATGGTCCCGGGTTCGAATCCTGTTAGAGAAGGATAAACATATACTTTAAAATGCTTCCATGAAGCTCTCTGTACACACCATTCGCCATTTTGGAGATGATAGTTTGTTTTTGATACAGGAATGGTTCCATTTGGAAAGACTCCGTTTGCAGCAAATATCGTTTTCGCTAGCGTACTATTTGATTTGTCTTCCAGGAGGTTGTGTCGTTCAACTTCTAAGTGAGTTCCTGCAAATATCCGTTCATAAGTGTAATCAATTATCATATTGATCATGTTTCTGAAGTAGAGTTGTCTGTACCAAAAATAGACAATATGTACACATTTGTAGTTTGTATAAGGGGATATTTATACTGTATTGCTAAAGAGCTAGCTTTTGTAGCGACGTGGTAGAGTGTGCGCGTCCGGGACGATAAGTCCTGAATTCGAGCTCTGTTCGAGTCGGTTGTTTTCCATCTGGGTTACATTGGCGCCCAACGCAGTGATGTGAAGAAGAGTAGTGGTTGTTTTAATTTGAATAGTCACATTGAGGGGGAGTATGAAGTACAGTGGTCTATCAAACAGATAGACAATATGAAGTTAGGTGTTTGTATAAGGAGATATCTATACTGCCTTGCTATAGAGCTAACTTTTGTAGCGACGTAAAAGAGTATTCGTCCGGAACAAGAGGTCCCGAGTTCGAGCCCTTGTCGGGTCTGGCCTTCTCAGCTTGGTTACATTTAAAGATATAGATATTCACCGTAATGATCAATATATATGTTTGATAGTGAATACTCTATAAACAAATACTTACCAGACAGCAGCATTTTCTCTACATACAATGTAGCATCCGTTACACCAAAATTGTATTCCTTGACGAACGCCGGTTGTGTCATATTAGGCAACGCTATACTAAATTCAGATACCAGATCGTATTCGATGTTTCTAACTTGAAAATTGCCATAAACATCCTGGTAACATTTGCAAGCAGATGACGAAGTTCCACTTTGAGATTGTTTTTTTTCGCCGTTGCTTCCAATAAAATTCGTAAAACATGTTTCCAATGAAGGATTTTTGCTCGGCTGACAAGATGTTTCAGTCGTACTGTTAACGAGTGTTAAATCACCAGAGCATTCGCAGGTTTTCGTTAAATGGTCACCACATGTTCCAGGCCAGCAAAAGTGGTTGTTCCATGCACACAGCCCTGTAATACAAACAAAAAACCTATACAAACTTTGAATCACGCAACAGAATACCAATGTGCGGCTTGATAAACAAGTATGGATCCTGATGGTCATGCTGTTGAAACTAATCAAAATCCGTTACTTGATTTCTTTTCATAAAATCTTCCAAAGAACAATCCGATAACGAATGGCTTCAAGGACTGATGACGGACCTCGGTCGATCATAGTTATTATAAACTCACTGTCAGAACTTAATGTTCAGGTGAGCAAAACGAAAGCAACAAAAACCTTCTGAGCTATGACGAATTCATATTTCATACTTATGTCAAAAATATTCCAGCACAGCAAAATAATAATAATACATTACATAGCATGTGTTCTTTGAATTTAATAGATAAACAAATATATATCTTGAATTGAATTGCATATAATATCTGTTATTGATTCCTGTAAAGTGTTTAGTCTTCATCATTATGTGATATTTGTAAAGTATATCCTGAAGAAGGAATATGGCCGACATATTGATTAAAAGGGTGATTTTATTGTGATATTTATAATTCCAAATATAACTTTAACATACACTTGCAATTAGATTAAATTAAACTCTGTATGATGAGAGTTTACTTAAATGTTGCCTCTTCTGAATGATGTTCGGTACAAAAGTAATACAAACGTTCGCATGTAATGTCCGATGTCTGCTTGAAGAAAACGTTATCATTCATGCATTCTGTACATTTAATGTGGTCTGGAGTTCCACCGCATTCCTGTTTACCCGGCTTGCAATTAGCAATGGGTATATGGCGACATTCTGTGAATATAAAACATATAACCTAAATGTCTCCAGCTGGAAGAAAATGCGCATAACCTTTATATGAGCCGATACTAAAAGGCCGATACTTATTATGGAATGAATAAATAATTACATAACAGTTCACACTAAATATGAAAATTGAAAACACAAAAATTGTCAAATTTATCCGTTTTAAGTGGATTTAAATTCCTATATTGAGAAGTAATGCCTTTATCATTTGATCAATGGAAACATATTACTGGCTAGATCTAGTAATGTCATTATTGTAATGAATGGAGTGTATTGCCTTTTTTTAACATTAAGTAATAATTGAAAATAAATTCCGTTGATTGAAACTGTTTCTTTTTTGCTTAAAACAACTTCAAGACTCTTTTTAGATTTAAATATCACAACCTAACGTGGCCTGCTTAGAAACGCGACATGAATTATATAAATAAGTTTGTGTGGAGTGCACACATATTACATGTTACTTAATATATATATATATATATATATATATATATCATACCTTCACAGCAATGTCCTTGTCTCCATTCTGAACAATTGCATTTTCCTCCGGAATATGTATAATTATTTGCGCACCATTCATTACAATGTCTTTTTTGCGGGGATCTTCTATCGTGAACATTACAGGATAACTTAACCCTTGTGCTGATGCCTCCGCCACAGGAATGTGAGCAGCTTGACCATGGTTCCCAGTAGTAATGATCCCTTCTGCACCCATGATGGTGTCTTGAACCTTAGACAGAAATATAACACACAACATCTTAAGTCAGTACAAGACACTCATACGTATCATACGTATCAAATGCTTTACATTGCACAGAAAAAAACATAATCTTAGAACAGAGAGAAAAGTGATAAAATAGCTTTTTTATCAGTGACATATAACAGATACTATTATAATGCTGTCCTTTAATTCGAATAGAAATGAAATCTACTGTATCCAAATAATTATGATTTAAAACTGGATTGAGCAACAAATATCTTAAAAGAGCAGTTATATTAAGATTCCTATACAAAGGAACATTTCCAGTGCCTCATTTTTAAAATCTAATTTTTGTAATCTAAACTTAGACGAAAGTAAGAAATACATTTAGGTCACTTTACCTGTTTCCTCTAAGAGAAGAAGAAGAAGAAGAACAAGAAGCCATTTGACGAGCCACATGCTTTTCCAACGTTTTTCACGAGCACTATGGAAAAAGAGCACTATGAAAATGACACTGTCCGTGTGCACCTTTCCAACCGATGTGACGATCAATTGACTAATGCAGAACAAATGACGAGGCTTATCTTCAGCAAAAGGAGGTTCGTGTTTTGTACATATAAAACGGTAACTTTTGACACTTGAATTGAAGTAGTTTGCCATCAAGTAAAACTTTGGCTTACTACTCTGTTTTAAATACAGAACAATGTATTCGTGAACATATCAAAAACGGGAGGAATGCAGTATGCTTAAGTAATATTTAGCTTCAAGACGTACACCACTCCATTTGATAAGTAGGTGACTCGCAAAGATATTCATTTAAATACAAACAAACAAAATGAATTAACTAAATGTTCATCATTATCATCATTTGTCGCGATTAGCTATATTTTTCTTTATGATATATAGTATTTGCTCCTGTTTGACTCCGGATGCCTGTGTAATATAGCTTTGTGTTTCTCCGTTACTTCGTATATGGTTATTTCTCGCTCTGGTTTGTCTCTGGTGGCTTATATAATTATATATATATAGATGTATTTATCGTTAAATTTGTGTCATTCATACTTCTTTAAGAAAAAATCCCGGGAACATCTATACAATTACATGAAGTGTTTACGATGGATAAAATATAAAAGTCGCCGTGCCTGGTTAAATATAATATTCTTGACTATTTTTCTTTTTCAAGACTACCCTCATATTCTAGTCAAACTAACGGAAAACCAGCCCTGCTTCATTTACGACAACTGTATATAAGAGAAAGCTTGTACACAAAGGAACTGTTGTCATATATTTAACACTGACATGTATGCAAGAAAAAGTGTTAAAGTGAAGACTTCATTGGGAACAGTTTGCACATATGCACAGACTTGGCTTAGTCTTTACGTTTCACACATCTACTAGTGTTAAATTGTCTTTAAAACGGGTCATTTTAGAGAAAAGCAGGTCCGGTTTTCGTGGCTGTGTTTCCAAATATACAGCGATATATGCGGTGCTTACTAACCTCCAGTGTAAGGTATAATTATATCTATTGATGTGTCTTACTTCCCTAACTTCCCTAACCCTCATTATGCCGATGCCGATTACATGACTATATGCTCCAGGAAAACCAACCTTAGCCTAATTATTACTCGAGTGTCACTGCTTGTTTATGTATGCTAAATCACCCAAATCGATGTAACATGTATGTGTGAATGGTGTTTTACGCCGATCTCAACATTATTTTTTAGCTCGGAAGGTTTTGTTTGGTAAGTTACAAGTACTACTGGTTCATACCCCCCCCCCCCCCCCACCCACCTCTAAGCGCCATTTGTTATGACCTGACCGGGAATCAAACCTGAGCCTACTCGCATCCTAGGCGGACAATCTACCATTAACAAGAAGGGGGAATGAATCGAGTCTAGGGTTTAACTCAATTTATCATAAAAACCTTTTAATCGAAACAGATCAGGAATCAGGAAGTACTCGACGATATTGGTTTTGAAGACTCGTTATCTGTATATCAATAAATGATCACACAGCTTTTAACAAACTTTCTAGCATTCAATACATCAACGGCAAACGACATTGAACACATCTTTGCAAAAATATGAAACATCTCTGTTAATGAATATATGATCGTTAAACAAGTGTTAAAAATCAATTTCTCTTTGTGTCGAAATTTGTTTAAACGCGTTTGTATGTGGGAACCGGCTTAGATAAAAAATACAACTCACTTATAGTTCACCATATCATTTAAAGTACTTAAAACAAGAAGTTATTGGTTGATTGAAGCGACCATTTGAAGAACAGCTGTTTGGGAAAAGTAGAAATTGTGCTTCATGAGAAAGATTTCCTGTTCCAACATTGTGATAATTAGACTTATATCGTCATATCTGCAATTTAGTATTTACCTTCAAATTTAACGCCGCAAACACATGCAGATGATCATGAGAAGTTCAAACACGACATATTTAAATTCCGTATTTAATACGTGTACAATACGGTACTAAATATGGTCTTGGTACGTCACTGAAATATGATGTAACGTCATTGAATGATGCTTTAGCGTCATTTAAATATGCTTTTACGTCATTTAAAATATGGGAGTTTGGCGTGGCTCAAACGCCAATCATTAATTATAGTGCATGTGTTTAAATTATGTTACTTCGTTATTTAGAATATAGAAATTTGATTTTTTTTCTTTATGCTTCCTTAAAATTCATATATGGTTTAAAATTAAAGGATAATTGTGTTGCAGTAGCGATACAGGTTTTAGTATTGTCTACTCGGGGCGTGGACAATAAGCTATCTCTCTCGACATTCGGTCTCGCGAGATAACAATTGTCTACACCCCTCGAAGTACAATACTAAAAACCAGTAGCGCAACTGCAACATAATAGTCCTTATGTATTATATACTGGCACATGTTTCGGCAAAAAAACATCAGATGGTTATGCACTTTTCTAAAACGACGGATTAAAATTCCGTACTAAAAGGTTCTAAATATAATAACGGTAAGTCATTGAATTTGATGTGACGTCATTTTAGTATGAGTTCATGTCATTCAAAATAACTTAGTGAAGCGTGGTGTATAATGCATTATTATGGTGCAGTAGCGAAATTTGACTTTGTTTTGTCTACTCGGGGCGTGGACAATTTAACATCTCTCTCGATGCTACCTATTAACGTAAAACATGAAAGATGATTGTAAATACAAATTAAAGAGCATACTTTGGCAATAAATAATAATTTATAAGTTATTGACTAGACGATAATAATGTTAATCTCATGTTTAATGCATGATTTCAGAAAATCAATAGATAACATTGATAATGAACAAGGTTTAAACATGAGGTCCAAAATGCTTAAGGTTCTTAATCAATTACCTATATAATGGTTAAGAAGCACAATGTGAAACAGTCCTTTTCTGATGCCATCTGGCAACTACCTTTTTCAACCAGTCATTATGACTGGAACAAATTATGTAAGAGGTCACATTTCTGCTTAACCCTTTCCCTAATAGAAACGGTTTCTGACTCCTTTGCAGCAGACGACTTAGGAAAAGATTGTCGCCAAAGGTACTCAATATGTAAAAGTTATCCTTTTTCAACAGTATTTGAATATAGATCATTTTGAGGTATTTAATGTTCATACCACTTTTATTGCGGGAAACGACGTCGCTCCTTTAGACGTTACGCAAATGAAGTATGACGGAAATGACATCACGTCGTTCTTTGGCTACGGTGCAATCACAATTTATGTTCTGACGTCGAATTGAGGTATTTTAAAGTTTATTTTTTAACATTTTTGTACAAAAGTTAGATCACATTAAAATAACACTGCACTTTTTGGCCTTAAATGTCGATTTAACTATTTTTTTTAAAAGATTAACTAGACGACAATAATTTTCGATCTGTGTTTTACGCCTAGCCGACGGCTTTTTATACATATCCAAAATGGCGACCCACGTGGATTTTTCCAGTTTAATTTCAGAAAGCTTCATTGGTTATTGAAACATGTATATATTCTCACACCTGTTACCGGTTACCTAGCGAAATAGTCACATGAATACCAACAACATGAAGATTTCCTTCCCGGATACATTAAATCTGCAGCAGACGACTTTAAAAATATATAGGAAAACACAATAACATGTAAACTCTCTATAAATGTACAAGTACTGCACAACTTGAAAACAATGAGGTAAGAGGAGTAATTGCTTGTTTTGAGCAAATTCCGCTTTATTCAAAGTGCTGCTGTAGAGGCATAATAAAGTATTTATATGTGGGTAAAGAATAATCTGTATATTTCATTTTACTTTCTCTATTTATAGCCTCAAATGGGATGTATATTTTCTCACTGCTCCCCAAATTGTTAATTCTTAACGGCGATGGTAAACACATTCATATATGTTCTGTATATCTTCTGCCTTGTTGCTGCTTTTAGATGTGTAGCAGACACGGATTGTAGCACATTAGATCTGAAACATCCACAGAGAAACGATTTATGTTACAGTTTCCGTTGTGATTGGATATGTTCCGAAATGGATGGACGGTGAGTAGCGTGTCCTCAGTGTAAGTGTAGAGTTAAGAGTTTATCTCTTTAACCCTTTGCATATAACACATCTGCAGCAGACGACTTTGAAAACATGCAGACAAAACTATAGAAATTCTCTATAAATGAAAGTATAATGACAGAAAAAGTTGAAAACATTGTGGCAAAAGGAGAAATTGCTCGTTCATTTTTCAAAAGTTGTCTGATGCAAAGGCGTCAGAAACCGAATATATGAGGTAAAGGGTTAAGAGTCACCGGTATTAACATTGTCCTGCATGTAGCCCTGCAGCAGACAAAATCATTTAAGCAAAAATATAAAACATATTTTTAAATGTAAGTATGATTATTGGACAAACATTGTGGCAAAAGGAGCAATAGCTTATCCTGAGTTATTCCTTCTTTTTGCAAAAATACTTTCAAAACATTTTGCTGTTATCGCGTAGAAATGCGTCTACACGTGGGAAAGGGTTGAAGACCGAGACATTTCTTACTTCGGAGACATCTTAGCACGTTTGTTCCCGAATCCTATCCAAGCAGACGTTCAGCACCATTATAATGATTCGAACATTTTGACCTCCAGCAACCGAAGCGGAAGTCCTAATTCCTTTCCCACATACATTCGCATTTCTGCAACAGAAGAATTTGAATGTATCTTGGCAAACATATAGAAAGTTTATATAAATGAACGTTTATTTATTGAATGAATGAGAGATGGGAAAGGGTAAACCACTAGGCTATCCGGTCAATTATGTGATACCTTTTGTACCATTATATAAATCCTAAATGACGTGCCGTATATAAGATAGCCCCCTACTGATTGCCCGCGAATTCTGTAGACATCGGTAAGTTATGCATGGTTTACATTTTTTCCACGGGCGCCGTGCGATAACTCAACGATTTTCCGTACGACTGTTCAGGCATCGTAGGTGGCTACGAGCTACGGCGTATGTGTGCAGTCATCGCACAGCCTCCGAAATATTTCTACGGCAGTCTTGATGCTTAGAAATGCGCAATATCGGTGCTATTTCACGGGTACTGCACGGGCACCGTGTGGCAAACTTGCGATTACTGTGCGAGGGCCGTACGAATATCCCATGAATCCACAATCTCCGTAGGATTTTTGTTGGCAACAAGTTTACCGAAAAACGTGCGTTTGCCGCGCACCCTTCGAAAAATGCTCGTGCGGGGGATCGTGCAATTCTAATACGATATGTCTACGGGCTACGGACTTACGATTTTTAAAAAATTGTATAACTTCTTTTTACACAAAATCGTAGAGGCTGCGGAGCCCGTAAATCCGTGCGATGACATCGCAGGCCAAATGGAAATGGTGCATTAAGTAAATGTTCGTAATAGTTCAGTGTTTCCATGCCGTTCGGGACTTTGGGTGTACATGTATTTGTCAGTTAACCGAACATTTCTAGCGATATTGCCAATGTATTTAATACGAACAAATAATCCATAAATGTTTTTTTTCGTTCATAGGTAACACGTGTGAGAATTTTTTTTTTTTTCAATAACTGTGTCGTCATTTCCGTAACAATTCATCTTGGCGTAACGTCAATGGAACGACGTCGTTTCCTGCCAAAAAAGTGGTATCAACATGAAAGGCCCTAAATTCCTATACATGAGCTATTTATCAAACATTATGTCAACAGGATAACTTTCTCATAAGGAGCAATTGTTCTTTTGGCGACAATCCTTTCCTAAATCGTCTGTTGCGAAGGCCTCAGAAACCGTCTCTAATAGGGAAAGGGTTTAGCAGAAATGTGACCCCTTACACAACACCTATAGATATATTAAAACTAGTAATACGAAAAAAAACCATAAATGATTTTTTTTGTTCATAGGTTACAGGTGTGAGCTATTTTTTTTTCTTTTTGGAAAAAACCCATGAAGCTTTCTCGTCTTTTTATTCATTTTGTTTTTAATCGATATTTTGGGTATGTACATGTATAAATTGAGATGAAAGACACGGATTGAAAATAATTATCGTCTTTTTAATCATTTTTTTAAAATCGATATTTAAGATCATTAAAGTGCTGTGTTAAGTGAAAATTAACATTTGTACGAAAAGTTTAAAAAGATGGAACTGTAAAAATATGTTTTCCCGTTCGTTAAAAAAAAGACCGCATTAGTCGTCTTACGCGCGAACCGAAATTTTGACTGTATCGTAGCCAAAGAAGGACGTGACGTCATTTCCGTAACACTTCATCTTGGCGTAACGTCAATGGAGCGACGTCGTTTCCCTAAAAAAAAGTGGTATCAACATAAAAGACCCCAAATTCCTATACATGAGCTATTGACTCACTCAATTCAAAATATAATTATTTAGCAAACATTGTGGCAAAAGGATAACTTTTTCACAATGAGCAATTGTTCTTTTGTCTAGTCAATTACTTATAAATCCTTTGTTATGGCCAATGTAAGCTCTTTAATTTTTGTTTATAATTATCTTGGAGGATTTCTGTCTCAATTCTAAATTTAAATCTAGTGACATGGACTATATTCATATGAGCCGTTCCGTGAGAAATCCAACATTGCGTTAAGTATCGACCGGAACAGTGTAAGCATGCCGCGTAGGCTAACCTAGGCAGACACTTTTCTCCTCCTGTGGATGTTCTATCCCCCTGAGACGCAATGTTCGACCCAGATTAGCCTCGCGGGACGGCTCAATTGAGACGCATAAATCAACAATGGACATATAATGGTCTCCAAATGTTAAAACCTACCGTTTTATCGTCCTACCATCGTTTAGATATACGGGACAGTACGTGTTTTGTGTCCTATTACCATGATTATATGTGTGCATAGAGCATTTAAATCTTCGGTAACGTTATTCATAGATGAAATCCTAATCTGGAGTGTTATGTCTGACGGCTGGACTTTATATCGAAATTAACAATATACGTTAAGTCACGGAAACTTTTTAAATAAAACACTTCCATTTCTTAAATGTATGGTACCGTAAATAGCAACTCGTGCCAAACTTTGTTTATAATTTATAACACTGCATTCAAAGTTGATTGTTACTTTATTTTACTTTTATCATAAATTGGCTTGCATTTACTATTAATGTATCGTAGAAAAAGCTTCTGAACCGTATATATCTTCTCTATGAAAACAAATACATAATCTTGGGTTATTGTAAATTAAACCTTTGTTATTTTTCCGTTCTGTACCATATACATCTAAACGACGGTATGACGGTAGAAAGGGTAGGGAGTGATGGTTTTAACGTTTGAAGACCCTGTATGTCCGTTGTTGATTTATACGGTCACAACAATTATCGAAATATTGACCTGATAGCCTAGTGGTTAACACTTTCACACATGCAGTATTTTGATACAAATGCAGCTTTGTAACATTAATGTTTTTTCTGTCGATGGTTTCAGATCCAATGTGCTACAATCCGTCTCTGCTACACGAAGAATAGCACCAACAAGGCAGAACATATACACCCTACGTTAGGCTTAAATAGAGAAAGCTAAATGAAATATACAAGAGCAAAACATATTAATATTTACCCACATACAAACGCTTCCATACGACACTAGAAAACACCGGAATAAAGGACAATTTCCTGAATACGAGCAATTACTTCTTTTTCAACAATATTTTAAAGTTCTGCAGTACTTAAACATTTATGCACATATAGAGAGTTTCCGTGTTAGCTTTTTTCCTAAAGCCTTTGGTATGACCCGGCGGGGGATCGTACCCGCGAGATGCCGCGCCTGAGGCGGACGCTCTACCACTACACCACTGAGGCTGTCTGATCTTTCTGAACAACTTAGATCTATATTAGCCTTTGCATTACTTACACAAACATGTTAGAAGAAATTGCAATTAGGAGAATATAACATATACATATATACGTAAATGCGTATTTAGCTCTATGTGGTCGGTACTCAATCGATTTGTCTTACAACATAGTGTTTGATTTAATAATAATAGATATTGTGGATCGTACTCATTCTTATCTTGACGTTTGTCACGAATAATTGAACTGTGTAGGATCGTTCAGATATGAGCTCGTCCATTTTAAAAGGTATACTTTGGTATTTGTGAACAGCTACAGGTTATCTTTCTGTGGACAGATTAATATTGGCTTTTGTGAACAATGTAAATCTAGATTAGATCAGCATGTGCATCTGCACAGTCTGATTCAGACATACGATGATTACATATTACTTACACAATTTTGTTAGTTTATTTATGTCAATACGGGGTAGACAGTGATGCAGGGGTAGAGCGTCTGCATCTCGTACCAAAGGTCATGGGTTCGAATCCCGTGACGATCGTGTTCTGCCTTTGGGATTTTCTACACAAATGGCGAGAGTACTGGCTTTCATAGACTCGAGGAAGCAGCCATCGAACGTGTTTTATATCAGCTGAAATCTTGTTTCACAATCGATGTAAAATAAACGAAGAATGGGCAGAAATATATGTTCATGTATGTATATATTGTTCATAAATGCCATCAAGTACATTTATGTACGAACGAGTTCAAATACCAAGTACACGCATTTAGTCTGTAAATTCGTGTAGATATTTGTTTTTTGAGATAAGCCATGAGTAAATAATATTTTGCATGTAAACGCAGTGACTGAATGAAACCCTTTTTCAGTTGAAAACAAGTTGAAAAATACAGAAAGATGCATGCTGCCATCTGCTCACGATCTACACAATTATTACGCAAGCCGTATTGTAGATACTCAGCTACGTGTAAGAATACATATCGAAGTCTTTTTTTTAATCGTTATTGTAATTATAGTTAAGATTCTGATCCCAGCATGTCAAAGGTCAAATCGTGTTATTCGCCTCAATATGCACACGGCCCTCTGAAATGTCAGATAGTTGATTGATTAAGGTTTAACGCCGTTTTCAACAATTTTTCAGTCATATGACGACGGCCAGTTCATAACTCATATGTTTCCTGGCTTTCTGACATCATAACTCTCCACAACGTGCTGTTTTTCACATGGACTGTTAGACCATTGGTGAAAGACGAATGACGCATGTACATGTTGACCGAGCTGGAATTCGAACACACATCCCCTGGATTGACAGCCCGCCTCGCTACCGACGGATCCATCGTGTCTCGGCTGAAATGCAAATAAAAGATGGGGTTTAAAAATTGTCATTTAATTGACAACCAGTGTCGGTTTAAGACTGGTGAAATAAACATAGCACTTGACAACCTGACCTTGTATAGATTTACAGATAGCAATTCATTCTTTTTAAAAATGAATTTCGTCAGTCACTTCCTGATCCCTAACATGTTTGGATTAAACGATTTACACAATATACTTAGCTAATTTACCCTTCCCACGTGTAGACGCATTTGGCGAATATGCAGCAGTGGACAATTAGTTAATTCAAGCAATAAACAGTATCTTAACTGTATGTATTTGCACAAATAACTTGTTCTGATTTGTTATATTTTAAAGGGAAGGGAATTTTAATCAAACCGTTTATTCATACGGATACTTTATATGTTTTATCTAAACAGAAACCATCAAACTAACAGTATATGGGGTTAATATTACAGGCGACTCCGGCTTTATAAGATAAACAAAATATTCACTTCCCAAAGTCGGTGGGCTGATAATACACATAAATTAAACAGTTCAAAAACGTTGGTGGTGTAGCAGCAATATAATGTGGAAACTCGGATGTCTGGTTGTGCTTGTTTTGAATGGAGAAACAGGTAGCAATTATTTCTTTATTATTAATTTTACGTATTCAAGACATATTGAAGTAAAATCATTGATATTATCATTATTGAATATTTTCTACATACATTGATTAAACCCACTTATTTACATTGTTTCATAATTAACTCTGTGTTTTTTTTTTCTTTTAAAAATAAATACATGATTGGTAATGGCAATAATGAGGTTTTGCAAATAAAAAAGATTATGCTGAGTCAGCTCATAACGAGCCGTCTTGACTGAAACCAGCTTTGCTTGACTTTTAGTTATTAAAATATGTTTAAACTGTTGTTACATGAAACATGGGTTCAACCAATTGTTAACATGTAAGAGTCTTCTTTAAGAACTTCGACGCTAAACGATATATACAGTAGATCGTGTGTTCTAATTTCACTCGAACAAACAAATAAATCTGATATATCGACTTGGCGTAATCGATTGATAAAACTAAAACACAATAATTAATGGGACGCCTTTAAAATAAAGAATGTTATGAGAAAGTTTGTTCTTACACTTGTCCGAGAACACAATGTTAATGCAATAACCTTTGGATATTTTGGCTGGCTGCTCTCATTGTGCATAACATATGGACAATACAAGACATCCAAAATAATCCTATCACATGTTAAAAACATCAGATTATATCTGGTAGACCACTTTGGGCAACGTGTATGAAGGATACTCTTTATCTTTATTGATTTGACAATGACGAACTATAAACTAAGCCGTATATCTACGTTGACGCTTGTTTTACTTACAATTATATCTCAAATATAGAGGATAATTCATGAGTGTTTATTATTAATACTTTTAATAAACGAGCTTACTAATATGATATGCCGCGAACCCTGGCGAGCGTCATATTCAGCGTCATATTCAGGCTAGTTAACGAGTTTACTAAAAGTGATGATAATTGAACACGAATGAGATATTCTATTGATCACATCAAGTGATTTATGAGGTCGAATGTTCAAACCCCAGTGGCAATAGTGCGGTCCCTTTAGATATTTTCGGTAGGTGAACTGAAAGCTAGTCAAATGATGGTACAGCCTTTCCGCCTGTCTGGTGGCTGGCAAAATAGACCAACTTCAAGAAGAAAACCTGATAATAAACAAACACTTTAATATATACTTTATACTTTATAACATGTATCGTATACTTAATTTGAGAAAACCGGTCGGCATCAAGACATGTTCATAACTCATTTAACCATCTTATACTTTTAAACTTGTGTGGTGTAGGTTCGATGGCGAATAGGATCGAGACCCTTCAATACCTCAACCATAACCCTGTCATGGCTCCTGTATACAGTTATTCAAGATGCGAGGACAATTACTATGCTGCTGAAAACGGAAAATGCCGAGGTAAAAATGCTTAAGGCCACGCCATATGAACATCGGCTCCTGCTGATTTAAAATTTGTTAAATGTTGCATACTTCTAACACTCCCATTTGACCATGATCTGTTATACTGTTCGGGTTTGTTTCATTGCCTGGATGGTTAAAAGAGAAGTGTTTGATAAGACTATGCTGAGTTACAGTGCGACCAGGGGTTATTTGTTGTAATGTATTGTATCAGTCTTTGCTGTATATGTATACACTTTTCTGAAAAATGGGCCTGGGAATAACGTATTAAAGTATATCATTTATATCCATCTGTCCTACATTGTATGATTGATTGCTTGTGTAAGTTTAATGCCGCTTTCAACAATTTTACACTCTTATCACGGCATTTCTTGGGTAAGTTTCCGGTACTACTAGTCCGTTTATAATGACACCAGCGAATAAGTCGTAATTATAACCCCACAAGCCTCAGCGCTAAGGAGGGAAATCTATTACTACCATTTTCGAAGCGTTGGTGGCATGACACGGACGGGATTATAGCCCGGGATCTCTCGCAAAGGCGAAGGATTGTCTACTACTACACCATCGATTTGGGTATCTTTCAGAATGTAGTAGCATCGAACATTGTCAGAAGAGACGTTGTACTGACGACAGCAACACTAAACGTGTCAACTGTGTGGACGATAATGTTTTCTTCAAGCGCACGGCATCGGACACTAAATGCGAACGTTGGTATACTTTTGGTTTTAGTTCAGTTTAAACTTTCACCTTTACATTAATCACGCAACATGCCAGTTGAATGGAGACTTAACCTGTACATTTGAGTGGAAGCATCCGAAAGGCCGAGCCAACTCACCACGTGTTTTTATTTTGTAAGAAAAGCTGACGCTATGCTACACTTCAGTCTTTCACTTTTGCGTACAGGTTACAGCCTGTTCGAATAATTCTTTCTTATAAAGTAAGAAAATACATAGTAATGTGAGCTAGACTACGTGTTACATGTATAAATAAAAAACTGTTGAAGAGCCGTTAATGTCAATCAACTAAATTTTAATGTAAATCAGTAAATGTCATCCCTCATATATTAGGGATGTTCGAAAGGTATCAAAAACAGTTCCATATTTCTTTTATAATTTGATAGTTTGAATAAATGTTTTACTGTAAAAACATGAACATATATTTCATTAAATGTATTGCTTAGTTACTAGCAATAAGTATACCATCGTATTGCAATACAAATGGTATGGCGCCACGAAGGCTTCATGTTAAGTTTGTACAAATATAAACGCTTTCAAAATGCTGGTTAATATATTTATCATACAGTTTTGTCAATAAAAGCTGCCCACAAAGGTTAGTGGGAAAACGACATGATTATGAAAAGTGACCCTACCAAAGCCTTTTATGTTTTCCTTTATACTTAACAGGACTTTGTGCATGGAACAAACATTTGTGCTGGCCTGGAATGTGTGGTGACCTTCTAACGAGAAACTGCAAGTGTTCTGTAGACTTTACACTTGTAAACACTACAACTGAAACATCTTGTCAGCCGAACATAAAGCCTTCATTGGAAGCATGTCTTACCAATTTTATTGGGAGCAACGGCGAAAAGAAGCAATCGCAAAGGGGGACTTCGTCATCTGCCTGCAAATATTACCAGGCCATATATGGCAATTTTCAAGTCAGAAACATCGAATACGATCTGGTTACTGAATTTAGCATAACATTGCCTACTGTCACACAACCCAAGTTCGTCAATGAATACAAGTTTGGTATTACGGATGCTACAGTTTATATAGAAAAAATGTTGCTGTCGGGTAAGTCTTTGATTATAAAGTGTCCACTTGATCAACAATATCTAATGCTTAATGGGGCATATTTTTTTTTTATTTTGAAACAGTTCATAATCAAAGCACAATATCATTATTTTTTTCAGCTTACATTCTAAATATGACAACTTAGATTTCAGAAATTTATCGTATGGTGATTTACTGACAATGTGGATTGTTCAAGCTGTGCTCTGGTAGTTATGGTAGTGTCGCGTGGACGCGAGTTCGAACCCCAGTTTTGCCAACGTTTGACACAATTCTATGCAACAAGCTTCAGTCTTCTGTCAGCAATCAGTCCATGTGGTGAAGCAGTCATTTGATTGGAAAGTTTGCTGTGTCGAGTACTGGTGTGAAATGCCAAAAAACACATGGTCGCCATTATATGACTAAAACTCGTTGAAAACGGCCTTAAACTCCAAGGAATTATTTAATAATTGATTATTCAAAATATGATAAGGTAATCATAAATGATATTTTCAGACTCAAAAAAGAACTTGGACGACACAAACTCCTCGAAGATAAATCGAAGAGCACACAAGCCAAAAGGGTTTTTGCTACACATGGAACATTAGATTCAGTTAATCATCTCATGAATGGCGAATGGTTTGTATAGAACTACCTGTACACATAATGCTAAACGTTGTTGACATTCAATACATTTCGAGAATTAAGTTAAAAACTATATAACTTAATCGTCATTTATTTTGCTTGAACTGTTTTGTTACATGAATTGCAATGAAAGTTCTTAAAACAAAAGATAAACTACGATTTTCCTCGGCGTCTGATTTATACTTCACCATAAAGCGCAGATAATGGGGAAAAGACCTACGTGCTTGTCCTTCTCTCTAATGATTTGAACCTGGAAGCTAGCACTCCATCTCTGATCAAAAGAAACGAGAACTTAAATACCAAAAAAAGTTAAATATTAGTATCCTTAATTCTAAAGGTTTAATCATTTTTGAAAATGTATTAATTATTTTTCGATTTTAAAATTTCATACATAACGTCATTTGATATATTTTTAAAAAGCACTCTAATATGGGGCCTTTGCAAAATAAATACGGGCCGATCGAGTTTGAAATATAAAGGGTTTCAAGTTTTAGTCACGAGTTTGTTCATATTTTACATGAGGAGCGAAGCCGATAATCAACCTTTACGTTCCAATATTGAACAACACTTCTTATCAAAGTTATACTTTTAAACAGTGCCTTGAAATTTAATTCGTATACGTGCACTTAAACATGGTACACAAGAAGACACAGCACCGACTTTTCGGGATCACAGGCAGATGCA
Organism: Serripes groenlandicus; assembly: GCA_031761405.1. NCBI lineage: Eukaryota > Metazoa > Mollusca > Bivalvia > Cardiida > Cardiidae > Serripes > Serripes groenlandicus. Next base: position 6,854,116 of record JASEVX010000016.1, read on the forward strand.
AGGGTCTTTGCTGGAGAAATTATGTGAAATGTTGGCTCCCCTATGGTCTGGCACTAGTATGATGTTCTCTATTTAAGGCTGTGCGCACGCTATGAGTCTCTCGGCGGTGGTTATATCAAAGGAGTTGATACCAGCCAACCATCACATAGAGTACTGGAATCAACTCCATATCAGAAAACGAACACGACGAAGAGAATATGTTACATGTTTGATAACGCCGCACCAGAGCATTGTAATGCAACAAACAAGTGTAAAGGCGATCCCTTATTCACCAGAGATAAAATTACAAGATCACACACAGTAACAGTATATTTCCAAGATTGGTATGACCCTATACCGACTAACGGTGATCGTTTGCGCGCTTCGTCGATTGAATCTTATCAAATTTCAATTCATGAAACAGACACCTCCTCAAAGGACAAAGTAAAAGTCGGTCAAGGAAACATTTTCACGAAGAAAGTTAATTCTTCTGTAACCTCAATGAATCTTACATTACCGGTTGATTCACCGAGGCTGTATTGCATCGCTTTGGAGGTCAAAGATGTTGCCGACAATGTCAAACAAGCACGGCGATTCGTTCTCTACGATAGTTCATCGTTTATACAAACACATCCGGATAATCCACTATACGTCAAGTCTGCATCACCAAATACGAACTATACATGGCAAACCCACCACAACGACGTATGCATTGACTGGAAAGGCCACTTTCTCAACAAGTTATATCCGGAAGCATCGCCGTTAAATCCAATAGAGTCCGACCTGAATGGATTTATAACTGGCGTTTACGATCAGATCGGGGGTATTCTCCCGGTTTCCGGTACAGAAAACGTGCATGGCATAACCGGCTTTAAATATTTCTGGAGTTTAAACAGCGGTGATATGTCCAAAGGAATGGACGTACCGAATTTCTTAAATCAATCGTATTGTAAACATTTCGATCTGAGGGACGGTCAGACATTTTCCTTCAAGGTTCTAGCCGTCGATATAGCAAATAATACGCTTGCTTGCAACACAACGGTACGTATTGACAGAACTGTACCACACATCAGGAACATGTGGCTACAGAAAGAGAAACACAGGAGTTTGTTTGTGCACGACAGCAAGGAGTTAACGTCAATGAGCCTTTACTTCGAGGCGCTTGATCCACACAGTGGTATACTGAATATCAAGTGGGCGTTCGGTACCACGGATTCAGGAGTCGACCTCTTGGCGGGAGTTCTCAGTCCTGAAGTCTTAAAAGACGTAAGTATTACACACGATATATTTTAAGAACTAGACTCGTGCCACTACATTTGCCACTACATTTGCTCAGTATATCTTGTTCACTGATGTTGTAATCAATCTGAATGTAATTGTATTTACTTGCTTATAGTACAACAGGATAACTACGTTTAGAAATGTATTGTCGATAGCAATTATGTTTTAAGAAAAATTGAAAAAGTGACAATACTTGTGCTCAGTATTTTTTTAATACCTTCTTGATGTAATCAACCCGAATACAGATTAATTTACTATTTTAATGTTCAACAGAATCGTTTCCTTATTGGAATTTCCGTCATAACATTGACAAATGTGCTTTATTTTACATTTCCAGCCAATTTGTCCACCCGACACTAAGTGCTATTGTCCTGACATTGGTAATTGTGAGATGTCAAACTATAGTATCCCACTGAATAAGCTGGTGGCGGTCAACACAAATTTGCGAAACCATAATTGCAAATATAATATCTCGATTAAAGCTACCAACAATGCACTGCTTTCAAATATTGAAACTGTAGAAATACTGGTGGACGACTCACCACCGGAAACCGGCAGAAATTTTGGAGGTAATTAGATGATCCTAATTGCATAAATGTGTGTACCTTGCTGGCGTACATTCGTTTTCAACATTTATTAGAATGTTTTAACAAAACGCATATAGTCCGATAATTGACTTTGTGTTTATATTAAATGCAAACGCAGGTATGTCTTAAATATCAAGATACACAAGGGTAGGGATAAGGTTATTTATGTATACTCAAGTATGTACATATGGATAAGTATAACTTAGCGTATTTCAGTCAGTATGTTGTTATGTTAGCGATCGTTCTATCATTGTTACTTTTCTCAATTATCAAACATTATCGAACGTTTGATTTCAAAGCTAATAACGAATCAGCGCATTCGGAATGACCGTATCTAAGTTTTAAGGCCTAGTAGCCAGACACCTTTGCCAGTAAAAAATAATTATTTACGTTTTTTAAATATTTGTCAATGTGTTATACATGAATTTTGGCTTTCTGTTAGTCAATACATTTTTAATTCACTATATGTTACTCGCGATTCTACCCGTGCATTATGTAACACATTATTTAAAGGGTAGCAACTACATTACTGTTCAATGCTACGTACCGGGAACGGTGCCTGGGCTAATAACAGTTCAATACATTCAAAATGTAATAAAACAATCATTGTACAATGGTTTTCATTCCATCATAAAAGTGTTCATGTTCATGTCAAATTCACAAAATAAAGTTTACAAAATTAAAATCACTAATCGTTCATATATTCTTACATACATGCAATACACGTACATCTACATCTCAGCCCAACACTACCCAATATATAGCGATCAGAACAATCTCTCATACCATATATATATATCTCGTGCGGCTGTTCTCAACACTGCTAAATAGCAATAAAAAATCACACTACCCTCGCAGACTTTATTTTTTATGTGTGGCTTTTCTCGAAGCTGGCCACTAGTTTCTAGAAACGAAATGTATATGTATCTGATCATTCTCAAAATGTGAAAAGCTAAGTGCACATGGGGTTCATAACATATATCATAGGGTCGACTAAAGATTATTTCTTATACTTCAATGACACCCCATGGCTTTATGACGTATTTCATATTAAGAACGCAAACGACAAAAATGTTAAAGTTATCCTTTTTCTTACAAAAATGATGTTGGTGTATTAAAATAGCGTCCACCAAGGTTGTGTGAGGTGACAATATATGTCATTGATGCTCAGAGTTGTGAGATTATCTTCACAACTGACTCATCAATAGCAATGCTCTAATTCATGAAAGCAGCATAACATTACATGAACACAAATAGAACAGACCCATTGTCATTGACGTCACTTTGTACATATTTGGTGTAATCTTTCATTTGTCTTTTTCTTATTTATTTTTGAATTACAATATAGTGTATGCAAAATATAATGAAAGAGTTCGATTCATTTAGGAAATCATTAGGTCTATTGCCTAAAAAATAGTTAAAAGTCAACGCGTTAAGACTAGATCACATTCATCAAGTATTCTATCATCTATGATAAATGTCCTTCTTTCAGTTCCGCAGAACACTTCCGGTACACTCCAATAAACGCATCATTAAAGCACACGATACGTTCTTTTTCATGCCGTGCACATTTGCTGCCGAAGCAGTAATATCACATTTGTTTAGAATAAATTGTTTTAATATCTTACAATTCAGCTCGATTAAACAAATTGTTATTCCGATCTGCGTCTCGTTTTATAACGATTATAGGAACACAATCAACGAAACATTTTTTACTTTCAGATTTAGAGCCTTCTAATTCGGAAACAGTATTGTTTGTTGCCATTGCTAGTATTGGCTGTCTGGTGTTGATTGTAATAGTGATGGCAGCTCTGATTATCATAAGGTTTGTGTATGAATTAGTAAGTAATAAAATAGAGAAATACTGTGTGTATGGGTGTGTGTGTGTGTACGAGGGAGAGGGAGCGAGAGATATATAAAAGGAGACATACAGACAGACAGACGACAGACAGAGAGAAAGTGACATACAGGCAGTGGATAAATATGAACAAATGAGAGAGAAATTGAAAGATGGAAAGAGTGAGAGATTAGAGGGATAGAAATAGAGACAGATCGAGCGAGAGAGAGATAAAGATAGATATATCTAGAGCGAGAGAGAGACAGAGAGAGAGATAGAAAGAGATAGAGAGAGATAGAGAGAGAGACAAATAGAAAGAGAGAGACAGACATACAGAGATAGAGAGAGACATAAACAGACAAAGATAGACAGACAGGCAGACAGAGCGAGCGAGAGAGAGATATAGATATATATGTATATATATATATAGAGAGAAATATATATAGATATATATATCTATATATAGAGAGAGATGGTAGAGAATGAGGAGGTAAGATTGAGATTATTAAAGGGAAAGTATGAGAGAGAGAGAGAGAGAGAGAGAGAGAGAGAGAGAGAGTGGACGTATGCAACTAGTTGATATATATGTATCCATTATTGAATTTTAACATAAAGGTAATGTTTTAGTTTTTTGATTTGTGTTTATATTACAGAAGAAGAAAAACTTCCCTTTCTCAAAGTTCCGACGGTCGTCAGAATATGGGCGAGAATAGACCCGCAAATGCCGGTAAACATATATATTAACCTCTTTATCAACGGAATGATAATTAATCTTGAGGTAACTCCGTATATCGGCAACTTTAACCATAAGATAATACAATACCGTAATATACCCCAAACTCCGTAAATGTATAATGTATCATTGTCGGACACCTACTGTTGTTGAATCCGCTATGCTCCAACATCATACCGAGGGATTTGATATATGTCATATCGCCGTTTTGACAGATAGCGAAAATAGTGTTCTGATTAGATGCAATACATTGTTATACTGCGCCAAGCAGCCAATCTGATCTCTCGTAATAAACCAATTATCGGTAAATGTACACATTTGGAGATATTACATATCAGTAGCCCGATTAGCTCATTGGTTAGAGTAATCGCCCTGAAAGCGAACTCACAGGTTCGAGTCCTGCATTGGCTGCATGATTTTCTCTCCATGTGAAAAGACGCTCCATCACGTATGATACTAAGATCAGTAAATATGAAATCGTTTTTTTTCTTGCTGCATTTTCATTCCAAACTTCAGTTATGTTTATTTTTTGAAGACGAAAAACATAACGTACATTTACGATCCGTGGGCGTAGACATGTGTCTATGCGTCTCCACGTATCAGCAGCAACATAAGCCTCATTTTGATTGGTTTATGTTAATTATATTCTGTTCTGTCAAAACGGCGATAAGACATATCAATATCACAAGGTATATTGTTAGAGCATAGCTTAGTCAACAACCGTGGGTGTCCGACGATGATATAGTATATGCTGCTTACAAATGACAAACCTTCAATGACTCATACACTTACTCATTAGTACTGATATACCTTCTGGTGTATCATTGACAACTATACGCTTACCGAAACCAGGTTTATATATCCGTAATACGACCGAAAACAACAACAACTAATATATCATCAAATATATAGCAAACCTGATGCGATTTAATGCTGAACGACTTATATTTTTGTTGCACCAGTACTTAAGGGATTAAACCACAAACATAAACTTTTTTAATTTGTCTTTTCTCTCCAGAAAATACAGTTCCGACTTCGCCGCATTATGACTCTTTAGAATTGTACACCCAATTGAGAAAAGACAACACCACAGGGAATACAAACGTCGATAATCATCAATATGAAAGTATACAAGAAAGTTATTACATCGAAATACGTTAAAGAGCTTATTTCATATAAAGTGTTTTACTAATAATTAAAAAAAAGCTTTTTTCATATAAGTGTTTTACTGAAGATTAAAGTGCTTTATTTATATAAAGTGTTTTAACGAAGATTAAAGAGCTTTATTTATATAAAGTGTTTTATTGAAGACTAAAGAGCTTTATTTATATAAAGTGTTTTACTGAAGATTAAAGAGCTTTATTTATATAAAGTGTTTTACTGATAATTATAAAATATATTCATATGTAGTAATGTGTTTTACGTATAAATAAGACCTTTATTCCTAGAAAGTGTTTTATAGATAATTAATGCAATTTATTCATATAAAGTGTCTTATTTATAATTTAAGAGTTTAACTCATATAAATTGTTTTGTTAGTAATTTAACTGATAAGTATAAAGCTTTATTGATATACAGTGTTTAACTAAGTACAACGAGTTGTATTCCTATAGAGTGTTTTACTAATAATACCAAGGTTTTAATCGTATAAAGTGTTTTAATAATAATTTAACAGTTTTATTCCTATATAATGTTTACTCATAATTAAAGGGTGTTACTATATTCCTCTCAATGAAATACGTGGATTAATCAGTGTGATATTTGTTTAATTGTTCACACAGTATATCATTACTAGTGATGATACTAATTACTTGCCGAATTATTTCCAATGGACTACAGGTAACAGTAGATTGAAACAAAGGAAACAAAGGAAATGTCTAAAGATAATATAAACAATGTGAAAATTATCTAAAGCCTACCTTCAGTTTGTCTTATAAATCTGTATTATCAATCTTCACTTGAAATGCCTATCGTTATAACCAATATTTTCTGTTATGCTTACCCATGATTTATAGAAGTTTCTCATTGAATAATAATCCTATAATCGCACCGTTGAGATTATGACTTTTGCTGTGAGATTATAACTTTTCAATTGACGGAACTACTTTTTTCTCCATGTTATTGAAAGAACTACTTTAAACAATGAGTCTCACAAAACGAGTATCAACTCGACTAAACGATACAATAAAGATGATCTGTGCATCTAAGTATGTGATAACACATTGCATAGGTTCATGTGTCATGACGTTTATCAACAAAAGTCACTGTTTATATCAAAATGATAGTTTCAGTGACTTTAAAATCTTATTTTTCAGTGACTTTAAAATCTTATTGTTTCACTGGGTATTAGAATAATTATCTGACTCCAAGGAAACCCATTAATAAATGTCAGATCTAAAAAATGATAAATAATATCACTTGTTGAGAACAAGGGAAACAACACATGATTAAATGTACGTAAATTGCGAGCTTTACTTCCCTTTACCAGTGACGTCATTGAATGAATACACAAATCGACATATTTTTCTAAAACGTATGCAAGAACCTGTACTTTACTGCTGATCTATTTGTTTTTTAAGATAGTATATGCAACAACATTTTCTAGCTCGAACGATTTTGATAATAATAAATATTGTGGACAATCGTAGTTGTATGGCTATAACCAGGAGTGTTCAAATGAGGTTTAAAAGAGTGGAACACGGGAATAAAGCTAGACTTTCATACTTAACGTATACACATTGTTCTTATTTAGTTATATTTGCAGGCTGAGCATTAACAAATATAAGAATGTTACGAGTAATAGGCATCGAATAACTCAGATGTAATGTGTCATAAGAATAGAGTTTTAGAGTAGGCATATATTTGCATTATATAGGGATATTGTAAGTCGCCTATTGTCATGCTCAAAATATATCTAGCCATCTTGTAAGAACACAAGTTGTCGAACCGTTTTGACTGAAATTTTCTCTTCGCCGATAAGCGATATTATACATAACTTCCTTTGCAAATGGCTTCTATCCAATAAATCTCCGCGATATGGTTAAGATACACAGTTGATTTTATTTTTAGTGAGATTTTCCAAACAATTCATCAAGGGGCGGATGAATTTCATCCGCATAAATAACCGAGGAAAGAGATATGGGTCGTCCGGAATAAGATTTAAGCTATAGTTTGTCACTGCACATATTTCTTTTAAAAAGGTAACATAAGTTTTCATCAATATTACGTGTTAAATAATAGACCAAAGTGTCTACTTTAAACATCATCTAATATATCGACCGCAATACGCCAACATCTTTTAGTTCGACTGGGGCTATATACGGGGAATGAATTACGACTGGGGTTCATACGGGGTAATTAATTACTAAGTCAGCATAAGTTATGTGACTTTTTACACCTCAGCACTTTCAGAAAACTCCTTTAAAGCATTACAGAAATATAATAATTGTTTGTTAAAGTGTATTATCGAAAGTTGTTTCATCTCGTGAAAGGCAACGGGTTATATTTTCACTCGTGGCTACGCCACTCTTGAAAATATCACCTTTGCTTTTCAATCGATGAAAGCAATGTCGATAATGCACTGGAAATAACAATTATCCTTAATGTAATTATTAGCCTTCAAGTCATCTAGTTAGTATGTATCCTGTAGGTCATGATGTTTATGCAGTAAGTCACAAGATAGATATCAACATAGGTGATATGTATATACACGTCGAACTTTCTCGATACGCAAACATACTCAAAACGATCATCACCGAAGCAAACACTCGGCTATGAGGTAACTACAGAAATATTGATTGATCGGTGTACATGACTGTCTGATGACTTTCGTTCACATTATTAGAAATAGAAAGTCAACCACATAGTTAATCATAATGTGAAAATTGTTAAAGTACTGATCGCGTTTTGATAAGATGAGAACTGAACAGATCATAACAACTATGTAATATATATTGGCCATTGACGAACAGTATGTTATTAGCAACATCCTCGACTTTTGAGTATTGCATCTGATTTAAATCAACGCACTGAAAGTGCTGACGGCCTTGGGGGGCTGCAGGAATGTTGAAGAAGTAGGGACAATATGAAAGGAAATAACAATTGCAGTTTATGTTTATGTGTTTATTGTTAATAATTTGAAAGATCATTATTTAGTAAATATTATGAAACTGCCAATTTGACAACAGAAGGACATGGTTGGCACTATATCGCTCACCTGAGTGCAACAGTTCACAAGTATACACATTTAAGACATGAAGAATCAAAGGAAAATTTGAAAGCGGGTTTAGGCAGAATATTTCGAAATTTCTGCCTTAGTATATTGAGAAACAAACAAACTTCCATCAAGTAGAAAGAGTTCTCGACTCGACTGGGATAATTGATTAATTGATTGATTGGGGTTTAACGCCGTTTTTAACAATTTCTCAGTCATATCACGGCGGCCAGTTCATCTACTCATGTGTTTCCTGGTTTTCTCACACCAGTACTCCACTCAACAATCTTCCCAAGCAACTGGCTGCTTTTCCACATAGACATAGCCCATTTTTGGAAGACGAAGGACGCATGTCGCAATGACTTTTGTCGAACGTCGGAAAGAAAGTTGGCCGAGACGGGATTCGAACTCACAACCCTTGGATTGACAGCCCGCGTCGTAACCGACTGAGCTACCGTGACTCGACTTGATCAATGCAACACTGATCAAGACAATTATTCTGACAAAGATTCAAAACACAACCTCCAGAGTTATCAAGATTTCCTTCATTTTGCCTAGTGACCTATATGATTTTACCTGATATGACCCATATCCGTACATGGACTAGATAGTATCAATACAAACAGTCTGACAAAGTGTCAAGCTGCTGAAGCAAAGAATGCGGCCTCCTGAGTATAAACACGATTTTCCTTCAATTTGGCCTATTAACCTAGTGTTTAACCAGGAATGACCCGTATTCGAACTTGGCCTAGATATCATTAAGAAAAAACATTCTGAACACATTTTAGAAAATTTGGCTTCTACATTGTTGACAAGATTTGCCTTTAATTTAACCGAGTGACCTATTTTTTGAACAGGCATGACCAATAATTAAACTTGGCCTACATATTATCAAGACAGACATTCTGATACAGTTTTAACATGCCCAAGTTAAAAATGCAGCCTCCGGAGTGTTTACAAGATTGTCTTTCAATTTAGCCTAATGACTTAGTTTCTGACCCATCTTCGAACTTGAATTAGATATCCCCACAGCGCTTGTGGGCACATGCACGGCGCGATCGGGTCGCCCGGTTTAGGGAGAGGTTGGCGTTTGCACGATACCGCTACAACTTAGTTATTGGTGCATTGTTGGCTGAAGAGGCAAGGTCTGATTCAATTCACTGCCACTCTCCCTCTCTTGTGGGTATTGCACTCAGCTTCTCTTTAAGTCCTCCCATCTTTGCTAGGGAATCTTGAATGAAATGTTAATCCGACCCAATTGGAGATAATGAGCGATGATGTTTCTGAACGTTCTGAGTACACTGGAACTGCTGATCGTACTGATGAATTAAGTGCATATGATCAGTCGAAACACAACGGCCGTTGTGAGTTCACATGGTGATTTAAATAAAGTTACTTCAACGATTTAATCAACATAAGTCTTCATAATAATCCACTCTATCACAGACGTAAACAAACAAAAGATCATATATCCGATATTGTGTCTAGCAAATGACAGCATGAACGATTTTGAAAAAAGTCAAACGAAAGAACGATTCGCATAATAACTGCGCATCTTCGATGAATCAACAAACACACGGTACTAATGACGATGAAAGAATACAGAAACTAAAAACATACACAATCATTTACGTATTCCATATAATCATCCCGATACCAGTTCAAGTTTCCGTAACAATAACTCTTCAAACAAATCACGGCAATTGCTCACATAACGTGTTCAAAACTCACCAGTTATGATAGACTCAGTAGTTCAGTTTAGAAACAAGTTATCTGATATCGTTACTTATTCAATTAAACGGATATCAAACTCTCGACTCTAGACAAACAAATGGCACTGATAAAACTGGGAGATTCCAAAGACACAAGTACAGACGTAAAAGAAATAGAACTAGTGGAGCCTTAACTGACAATGTACAAGAGATTGAAAGAAAACTGAGGATATGGAACAATCGTAGCAAAAACAAAACCTTTGGTGGTTTGACGGACGATGTACATACTCATCAAGGTAGTGTGCCAGGTCCCTTTCCACATTCAAGTGACATACACTAACCAAACCTCTCACTGCCATTGCACACAAACTATGATCGTGTACTAACAGGTTCAGGGGGTAATTCATTTGTGCACGAATCGAACTCGTCAGATCATTTGACCGCCAGTAATCAAAGACTGCGGGGAACCATTATCGTCGTATGTACGACGAACAAGAATACGTTCTGATAACTCTACAACCGTTTCACATCCAAAAAAATCGGAAGACAATACAACGAATGAAAATAAGACATCCTAAACGATATTTTCAAATGAAGTATCCTATGCAATGGATTTAGAGCCAGAAAGAACACCAATAAGCAATCCGATTCACTCAAAAGTTAAAGTGAAGCAGGACAAACAAAGAAACCAAGTTGTAGAGAAATGTTATTTATTGCTTGAAACGAATAAGACTTACCGACTTGACATTTATTGCAACCAGAAGACAATGAAACAAATGTTAATACGATATTCCAAGCAATATATGCAAATGCTGTTTCCTATGCAATGGATATGCAGCCAGAAAAAAAAGGCACCAATAAGCGATCGTATATCTTCGAAAGGTAAATTAAAGCAGGATAAACAACAAAACAAGTTTCAGAGAAATGTTTTTTCTTGATAAAAAACGAAAAGTATTTTCCGATAACTCTACAAGAACTTGAAATTTATTGCAACCAGAAGACAATGAAATCAATGTTAATACGATATACCAAGCAATATTTGCAAATGCAGTATCATATCTAATGGATATACAGCAAGTGAGTAAAGGCACTTATAAACAATCGTATATCTTCGAAAGGTAGTCTAAAACAGGAGGAAAAGATATACCAAATTTCAGAGAAATGCTATTTCTTGATTGAAACGAAAAGTATTTTCCGATAACTCTGCAAGAATTTCACATTTAATGCAACCAGAATACTATTGAACGGACGTAAACACGATATTCCAAACAATATTTACAAATGCAGTAACATTTGCATTGGATATAAAGCCAGACGAAAGGACACCAATATGTAATCCGATTTTCTCTATAAACAAAAAATACCAGATTGTAGAGAGATGCTACTTCTTGAAGAAAAAGAAAACATATTTTCGGATAACTCGACAAAAATGCACATTTAATGCAACTCACTGACAATACAACGAATGTAAATACGATATATCTCAAACCATATTTGAAAATGCAGAAGCATATGCAATATACATAGAACGAGAAGAAAGGACAACATTAAGTAATCCATTTTGAAAATGACGTCTGACCGGCAGATGCCCCGATAAACCGACCAAAATCTGAACCAATGTTTAAATCGTCATGAAACACAAATCAAAGCATTTATCTTTAAGTGATCGTGCGTGATCGTGTGTAAGTTTGCATATTTATTTGGTTTCTGTATATTAGGAACATCCCGTTGTTTCCGGTATTTTACCTGATATTGTTTTATTACTTAAAAAAGTCCGTCATTTCGAAAAGGTTCACGTTTGGTTTCTTGAAAAATATATTCAAGATCTACGCTATTCACATATTACTTAGCACTAACACAATCTTGTCAGAAGAGGCAGGCGGACAGGGTGGTCAGAACACTTTGCACACATACAAACTCATAATTGTACGTTGCCCCTGTTGATTGAGGGAAGCTCAATAGGAATAGCAGCCGCAGTCTAACCCTTGATTGAACTGTAAAAGCCGACTCAGTTGTTCTTAACAGATGAGGTGGTGTTGGTTTCATACCTTATACATCTAACAATAGGGTGTTGCAACAAAAAGCATATCTTCGTATCCATCGCGATATGACGTTAGTTGTTGAAAGCGGCATAACACCCAACTATTTGTGGCATAACACCCAACTTTTTGTGGCATAAACACCCAACTATTTGTGGCATAACACCCAACTATTTGTGGCATAACACCCAACTATTTGTGGCATAACACCCAACTATTTGTGCCATAACACCCAACTATTTGTGGCATAACACCCAACTATTTGTGCCATAAACCCAACTATTTGTGGCATAACACCCAACTATTTGTGACATAACACCCAACTATTTGTGCCATAAACCCAACTATTTGTGCCATAAACCCAACTATTTGTGGCATAACAACCAACTATTTGTGGCATAACACCCAACTATTTGTGACATAACACCCAACTATTTGTGACATAACACCCAACTATTTGTGGTATAACACCCAACTATTTGTGACATAACACCCAACTATTTGTGGCATAACACCCAACTTTTTGTGGCATAACACCCAACTTTTTGTGGCATAACACCCAACTTTTTGTGGCATAAACACCCAACTTTTTGTGGCATAAACACCCAACTATTTGTGGCATAAACCCAACTATTTGTGGCATAACACCCAACTATTTGTGGCATAACACCCAACTTTTTGTGGCATAAACACCCAACTATTTGTGGCATAACACCCAACTATTTGTGGCATAACACCCAACTATTTGTGGCATAACACCCAACTATTTGTGGCATAACACCCAGCTATATGTGGCATAACACCCAACTATTTGTGGCATAACACCCAACTATTTGTGACATAACACCCAACTATTTGTGCCATAAACCCAACTATTTGTGGCATAACAACCAACTATTTGTGGCATAACACCCAACTATTTGTGGCATAACACCCAACTATTTGTGGCATAACACCCAACTATTTGTGCCATAAACCCAACTATTTGTGGCATAACAACCAACTATTTGTGGCATAACACCCAACTATTTGTGGCATAACACCAAACTATTTGTGGCATAACACCCAACTATTTGTGTCATAACACCCAACTATTTGTGCCATAAACCCAACTATTTGTGGCATAACAACCAACTATTTGTGGCATAACACCCAACTATTTGTGGCATAACACCCAACTATTTGTGGCACCCAACTATTTGTGGCATAACACCCAACTATTTGTGGCCAACTATTTGTGGCATAACTTATCAATCATTCTTTCCTATGTTGGACAATTGTAACTAGCATGTATCGACTTCCATAAATAAACTTTAAATAGCGTATATAGGGTGATAACACGATTCCTCAAACCAATGACGTGTGGAGTACCTGTCCATCTATCGTTACACAAGCATCGCATCCTTTGACGCCGCCAAGGAATATTGCCCCTACCACTGCGTGTTAGTCGTTGATAGATCCCGGGTACCTCGCTTACAAAGTGGACACTCTAATAACTACTTCACTGAGCGGCTGATGTTCAATTTTGATTTATCCTTCACTGACTGGTACCAGTCTTCTATATTTCATCTTAAAGGTGCTAAACACCAGATGGGGATCAACATTTTCAAATATTGAAACTTCTGCAAATAATGCTTATAGTAACAACAAAGTCAGTAATAAGTAAGTAAAAACTACTTTGCAGTAAATGATGAAATTTGGCTTACTGAATATGTCTACCCAGTAAAAATGAAGCATAAACAAACCATATTTAGATTGTACTTGAAAGTTGATTGATTGATTGATAGAGGTTTAACGCCGTTTTTAACAATTTCTCAGTCATATCACGGCGGCCAGTTCCCCTACTCATGTGTTTTTTCTTGTTTTCTCACACCAGTACTCCACACAACAATCTTCCCAAGCAGCTGGCTGCTTTTTTCACATAGACTTAGCCCTCTTGTGGAAGATGAGTACTTGAAAGTAACTCTGTCTATAATATCTATGATCTGGAGTTTATCACCTATCAAATGACCTAGATTGGTAAATCCTTTCCTGCATACAGACGCATTTTTTTTTTTTTTTTTTTTTTTTTAAATACATAACTTTATTAACGTGAATAGATATGTGAAGGTGTGGCCATCCTCCATCATACCATACAGTAAATTAGTTTAAGTAAATATATGCTAGTTTATATAATGTTAACAGTATGATCAATAAACCATGACCGCTGTACCAGTTGGGTTGGACTGTTTGATACGCTTATGGAATCGTATAATAAAACTCGATGACAACAGAATTACAAAATCCATTTTTAAAACCGACTATGATACAAGAGGTAACACATGGTGCGCACAGATCAAATCCATTCTTGATTCTGTTAATATAACTGAATTTACATGTAGACATCAAAACTGTAGAAACGAAATTGTTAGATAAATTTAAGAATGATTGGAAGAAAAAAACACAGGATGTGCCAAAACTAAGAACTTATGTTAAGTTTAAATGTATTTTTTATGTGAAAACTACTTGTTATCTAGCATGACAAAGATGGAAAGGTCTCACTTGGCTCAATACAGAAGCAGTATTTTACCACTAAGGGTAGAGACTGGACGATACTCAGGTTTAACTGTAAATGAAAGATTATGCAATAATAACTGTATTGAAGACGAAGAACATTTCATTTTAGTATGTCCAATAATATACAATGATGTAAGAAGGCCAATGATCTCTAAAGCATGCCTGAGAAACAATGAATTTACTAATCTATCGCTTTCAAATAAACTGATTTATATTACAAACAATATGTTCATATGCTTGTCAAAATGTTAAGTTAGTGCTATGTCAAAGAGAAAATTGTTATTGTATCATTAAGGATGTACTGAACTGAGAAGTTGAAATTTAAACAAAAATATGAAAATGTTATAATATTATAAAAGTTCTGATTTTGTTGACAATTAAAACCTTTTTAATTTGTTTTAGACAAAGGGCTTAATTTTTTCGTGAGCCTTCCAATTGTTCGTGTGATGCTGTTCAGTAGCCATGTTTGATTAAGAAATATAACTGCGTAAAAAGTTTTGAAAAAAAAGTAGAAAATATTGGAAAAATGTTATGACATTTGAAGATATGTTTGAAAAATAAATAAATATTTATTCATATTTTAACATTTTTTAGCCATTCAGACAAGAAAAACTGAACAATTTGCACAATGACATATACTTTTCTTTTTAAATTGTGATAAATGATAGTTATTGCAATAACCTGAAGAAGTTTCAGAAAAAGTTAAATATTATGAATATGTTTTTCCCTTATTTCAAAGTTTTAAATTTGTCTATTCTTACACTTGACAAATATCGGTTCTCATTAGGGAAACGAAGTGTCTATATTTTAGGTTTAATTACAACGTATCACATGAACTTCCAAACATATGGATAAAGTAACTTCAGAATGAGATTTAAGCCACAAGAAGACAAACAATTAGCATATCTTCTTTCAAATATTGGCCAATTGCGTGAAAACTTTATTGTTTTCATGTGCTGAAATTGCAAAAAAAAATGCATATCATAAGGCTTTCTTAAATTGATCTAGCAAAAAATAAAGCCCAGTACCCTAAAAAAAAAATTTTTTTTTTATTTAACATACATCAAACTTTAAAAAAAAACAATGTTACAACAAAAGTTAAATATTATGAAAAATCCACTTTTCAGTTCACTACATCCTTAACAAATTATCATTCACTAAACAAATGTGTTAACATTATTCCAGATGTGTAAGTGTGTGCATATGCATGTATGAGTGTGTATGTGTATGTATGTGTGTATGCATGTATTTATATATGTATGTATGTGTGTATGTGTGTATATGTATATACGTATGTGCGTATATATGTGTATATGTATGTATGTGTGTATATATGTGTGTATATGGGTGTAAAGCGTGAACCCAGTGAAATATTTAATATTTATCTCACATTTCAATTCATCATGTAGATATATTAAAGTGACTGATAGGCCAAACATGGCCGATGTGTCTTTGCCTGATGTTTCGTTTTTATTCCTATGTTGTACGTGTCACCATGTCGCTATAATAAAATGATCTTATCTTATCTTATATGAACAGATAATTGAAATGTGTGGAAAAGACAGCAATGATCGTAAAGAATGAATATATTCTTGTGCGTCAATGTCTTCTGTGTAAGTTAAGTTTTGAGAGTAAATCGAACAAAGAAGGAAAAGGGTAACTGTTTCTGTATTTTTTACTGTTGACCTTTTCCTGTTAACACATTCCAACATACAACACATATTCAGCAGACGACTCTGAACACATTTAGACACAAATATAGGAAATCGCTATAAATAAATGTATTAAAAAGAGCTCAATAAATTGTGAAGAAAATAGAAATTGCTATTTCTCCTTTTACCACAATGTTTTCAAAGGTCGTCTGCTGCAGAGGCATCAGAACGCGTCTCTATGAGGGAGAGGGTAAATATGCATAGTACCATACTATAGCGTTCACTGTATGCCTATATATAACATAAATATAGAGTTATTTTCTTACACAAATCTATATCTGTTACCCTTCTAGTGTCATGTATATCCACGTTTAACTCTTTTCACATACAACAAGTTTGCAGCAACAGGCAAGTTCAAAAACATCTATGGTGAATCAATGACAATCTTTGTAAAGAAAAATATCTATTTCTACATACTTTGGAGATTAACTAAATTCAAAAGGAGAAATATATTATTATAAGCAAATTCCCATTTTGTCACACTGTTTTCAAATATGTCTGCTGCAAATGCGTCTACTAGTGCGAAATGGTTAAGCAATTCTCAAAGGGCATAAGGGCGGCTCATATCATTTGAAATTCGATACATCGATTTAAAGATTAGGTTATAAGCCTGACTGCTGTGTGGTTTATTGTGACTTTCTGTACTTATTTGCAAACAGTGTGCAATTAAACTATGGTATTATTTTGAAAATTAACAGTAAATATTATATCTATGATTATAGGATTTTATTATATGTTAATAATTAGATGTGTAAATAATTTGCAAAAATTCTAATTTTGCAATTGTCTTGTGAACAATGAAAGTGGAACATACTTCAATAATTTAAGATAAATGAAGTTCCAGTAATAAACCAAAAAACATAAGCCATCTAAAACGCCATTCTGGAACATGAATGTAAATTTTTTGTTTCTTTTTCTTTGCAGGTTGGCTAACTTTTGGGCGTCTAATAAAATGCGATACAACTTTATATAAACGAGTCTGTTCAAAACTGTATAGGTACTGTTAGTATATATAGTGGAACTGGTGATCGTGTTGATGAATTGAGTCCACATGATCAGTCGAAATACAATGGCCATTGTGATTATCGTCAAAATGATTCACATGGTTATTTAAATAAAGTTTCTTCAAAGATTCACAACAACATACGTCTTGATAATAATCCACTGTATCACAGACGTAAACAAACTAAAGATCAAATATCCGATAATGTGTCTAGCAAATGACAGCGTAAACGATTTTGAAAAAGTAAAACGAAAGAACGATTCGCATAATAATTGCGCATCTGCGATGGATCAACAAACACACGGTACTAATGACGATGAAAGAATACAGAGACTAAGGAACAAACGTACAAAACACCAATCCATTGGGGGAATAACTAACAACATACACAATCATATACGTATTTCATATAATTATCCCGATTCCAGTTCAAGTCTCCGTAACAAAAACTATTCAAACCAATAACGGCAATTGAACACAGAACGTGTTCAAAACTCACCAGTTATGTTAGACTCAGTAGTTCAGTTTAAAGACAAGTTATCTAATATCGTTACTTATGTAATGAACGGAAATCAAACTCTCGACTCTAGACAAACAAATGACACTTATGAAACTGGGAGATTACAAAGACTCATAGACAGACCTAGACGAAATATAACTAGTGGAGGCTTAACTGAAAATGTACTTGAGATTATACCGAAACCTTCCGATTCTTTCGATTCCAATTTCAGCAACAATTACTGTTCAAATCATTTAAGCCATATGCATAGAGAACGTGACCATACAAACCAAAACCAAATGCCATTGGATACTATCTAAACAACAGAAATCAAACTCTCGAGGCATAACAAGAAACTGGTACTGATGATAATGAAAGAAAACTGAGAATATGGAACAATCGTAGCAGAGACAAAACCTTTGGTGGTTTCACGGACAATGTACATACACATCGAGGTAGTGTGCCAGGTCTCTTTCCACATTCAAGTGACATACACTAAGCAAACCTCTCACTGTCATTGCACACAAACTATGATCATGTACTACCAGGTAATCTTGGTTCAGGGGGTAATTCATTTATGCACGATTCGAACTCGTCAAATCATTTGACCGCCAGTAATCAAGGAATGCTGGTAACATTATCGTCGTATGTACGACGAACAAGATTATGTACTGATAACTCTACAATGGTTTCACATCCAAATAATTCTGAAGACAATACAACGAATGAAAAAAAGACATCCCAAACAATATTTTCAAATGCAGTATCCTATGCAATTGATTTAGAGCCAGAAAAGACACCAATAAGCAATCCAATTGTTTGACAATTGAAATCAGTTTTCGACTTCCATAAATTAACTTTAAATTGCGTATATGGGGGATAGCACGGTTCCTCAAACCAATGAGGTGTGGAGTATCTGTTCATCTATCGTTACACAAGCATCGCATCCCTTGAAGCCGCCAGGGAATAATGCCCCTACCACAGCGTTTTAGTCTTTGATAGATCCCGGGTAGCACGCTTAAAAAGTGGACACTCTAATAAATACTTCTCTGAGTGGCTGATGTACACGTTTGATTTATCCCACACTGACGTGACCAGTCTTCTTTATTTCATCTTAAAGGTGCTAAGCACCAGATGGGGATAAACATTTTCAAATATTGAAACTTCTGCAAATAATGCTTATAGTAACAACAAAATAAGTAAGTAAACACTACTTTTGCAGTAAATGACGAAATTTGGCTTACTGGGTACATGTATGTCTACCCAGTAAAAATGAAGCATAAACAATCAATATTTAGATTTTACTTGAAAGTTGATTGATTGATTGATTGGGGTTTAACGCTGTTTTTAACAATTTCTCAGTCATGTCACGTCGGCCAGTTCACGTAATTATATGTTTCCTGGTTTTCTCACACCAGTACTCCACACAACAATCTGCCCAAGCAACTGGCTGCTTTTTCACATAGACTTAGCCCATTGGTGGAAGACGAGTACTTGAAAGTGAAACTATTGCCAGAAATAAGATTCTGATATTTCATGACATCTTTTGAACAGTTTTTAAACTTTGACTATACTATCTATAATCTTGAGTTTATCCCCTTTAGATGGTTCAACCTGATCAATTACATTGATTGATGGGATAGTCAAATGAACTAGATTGGTAAATTCTTTCCTGCATCCTTTTTTTTTAAATATATAACTTTATTAGCCACGTGCCTAGATATGTGAAGGTCTTGGCCATCCTCCCTCATACCTTACAGTAAATGGGTTTTAGTAAATCTATGTTAGTATATATAATGTTAATAGTATGATCAATAAACCATGACCGCTGTACCAGGAGGGTCGAACTTAAAACAGTTTTAAAGGTTTGCAAGTGTTCATAAAGTTATACATTTATATGATGAGAAAGGAGGCTTTAAAAGATAACAGAAAAACAAACAAACAAAAAGAAACAAAAACAAGCATTTTTCTGTTTGTAATACAAATATAAATCTGTATCAAAATGTTAAAAAAAATCATCAAATACTTGACTCAGTAATGCAGTGATATTCAGTGAGTAATTTGGTTTAACGCTATTTTCAACAATTGTTCAGTCATATCACTGCGGCCAGTTCACCTACTCATGTGTATCCTGGCTTTTTCACACCAGTACTTCACACAACATTCTTCCCAAGCATCTGGCTGCTTTTCAACATAGACTGTAAGCCCATTGGTGGAACATGAATGACGCTTGTCACAGTGAGTTTTGTCAAAGGTCGAAAAAAATGTTGACCGAGCTGGGCTTTGAACTCAAAACCCCTGGATTGACAGCCCGCATCGCTAACGATTGAGTAGAGTACTAGAGTATTTCATACACACACTACACATAAAGTAACCTATGAGCCGAATTACGAGAAAACAAACATTGTGCGTAAAATATCGACCCGGATCAGCCTAAGCATGACCCGCTTGCTAACTCGGACAAACACTTTTCGCTTCCTGTGGATTTTATTTTTCAGGAATCATTACTCTATATCTTTACCCCTGAGACGGTATGTGTTGGCCCTGATTAGCCTGCGCGGACTACACAGGCTGATCTAGGTCGATACATTACGCAGATACGAGAATGTTGGTTTTCTCATGGAACTGCTCATAAATAATCACACAAAACACGTGTTGTTTTGTTTATACTTTCATACTATGCGTTTCGGCATTACGCCTTCATTGGTAGAATACATTACACAATCAAAAAAGGAAATGACGTAAACACTATATCTCATTTTGAAAACATGGACACAAAAGAAGAAGTTGCTCAAAACAAGCAATTTCTACTTATGTCACCATGTTTTCAAATCTATTCTATTATTGTACTTTCATTTTCAGTAACTTTCCGTATTGTTTTCTAGATATGTGTAAATTCGTCTGCTGCAAAATTGTTGTATGTGGGAATGGGTTAATGTCGGTACGCAGTACGGCGTATAACGGCAAAACTACACATACATATCTATCTTTCTGAGGTCTTTATGGACCCACAACAATGTCACAAAACTGTTCTGCACATATGGACCAACTACCTGTAAGGCTCTGAGTAATTTGGATTGAGATGTACATTAAAACATTGATGGAAAGATTGTTTCTTTAATAACAAATCATTACGATGGAATATAGGCGTAAAGATGTTTGGACTTATGGAAAACACAACACGTTTGAGATCATCCTGTGCAGCAGCGCTGTAACGTGCACTGTTCGCTAGTAAGTCACGGACGGTTTGAAGAATTACATCTATTAAGATCAGAAGGCATGTATACACGGGCAGATCCAATGTGTATAATTACAAACATTGTTGGTTTTCCTTAACCCTTTCCAACCTTCAGATGAATTTTAACGCAATAGCAGCAGACAACTTTTCAAAACATTGTGGTCAACGGGGAAATTACTCATGATGAGCAATCTTTCCTTTGGCCACAATGTGTTCAACTTTATTTAACAATTAAGCTATCTTTTATGGGGATTTTTCAGGTTTTTGCCACTATCTTTTCAAAGACGTTTGCTGCAGATTTGTTGTATGTGAGAAAGAGTTAAGCTCTGTTAAACTATTCCCAGCCTACATGTCTTGGCCTAAGACCTTTGTAAGCACCGTCGATTTGGTTTGCAGACACTAGGATCCGTGTATATAAAGGCTTCTTTTCCACTTTGAGGATGCGGTATTCAGCACTGTTAAGACCCTCTGTATTCATCCTTTCAACAGCTTTCATTATAAACTTGTGTCTGTAAATGTTAATTGTAACCCGAGTATTAATTAGATGGTTAAACAAAAATTGAGCCGTATTTAGTGAGTTAGTCCTAACCCTTTCACACATACAGACGTTTTCTGACTCCTTAGCAGCAGAAAACATTTGAAAACATTTTGTGAAAATGAGAAATTGAACTAATTTGTAACAAAAACATCGTTTACGTTTTGATATATTGATACCTTAAGAACCAATCTCTGAACAACATGTTATTTCAGTAAGTTATATTCACTGCTTAGGGTGACCTTTGATTTTACGTAATAGCTCTAAAAACTGGAAGGCTAACCTGTGAGCTTTTTAGTACTTTTTTGGTGTAGTTTTAAAAATGATATTTGATTCAGTATATGTTTCTGGGTTGTTTGGATTGTTAGGAAAGAGCGATAGCAATACTGTTATAATGGTCATCCATGCAAAATAAATTCCGCTATCTGACAACTAAGATAAGTCTTATCCAGCAGTGAATTTTACAATAATTTCAGAAAATACATAATGTTCCGGAAACGGCTTCTAATGTGTCAATATAGTCAAAAGCCACCTATAGTTTGGTCACAATTCAGTCAGAGGATATTGAAAATAAAAACACTTTCAATAGCTAAACAAATGAAAACTATTGTTTTCGTTAAATTATGCAAGTAAAATGTGAAACAATATCTTTGTTTTAAGCTCTTACAATACTGATACATCTGGTTTCAACTAAATTGGAGGTAACTTCCGTCTTACAACTTCGTATGACAATATTTACCGATCCGAATTGCTTCCCTTTGACGTAAATACTTTGTCTGGATTAACCCGCCCCTACATTAACATTACAGAAGGCACAGAGGTGCATGCTGGTCTAGAACTCCAGAAGGACGGCATTCGTTTGACTTGGCTCTTACCAAAACCATATAAAATCTTCACACAACTCCGTGTCGTAGTGATTTGAACGTCTGCGTCTCGACGAATGTCTGATAGTTAAATCGTATAAATGTATTCGCCGTATTGACGCTAAGGGTGTTTAAATTACGACTGACTGGCTGGTGTCAGTATAAATTGACCAGTAGTACTGATAACTTACAGAACAAATGCTGAAAGCTGCGTAAAACACAGTACAAACAATAGCATCTGGACGACCCCGGATGGAATCATATCAAAGGCTTTAAAATTAGTTGCAATTACACGCCATATGCATAATACATCCGAGAACTTGGGTTCCCGCATCAGTACCTCAGTTCTCGTCTGATATTACAGATTTTTCTGAGAACCTATGTCCCCAAAATCAATATGCAAAGTTTGTGCCACAGTAAGGATTCTTTCCTCGATGTTTAGAGTTGTGGGATAACATTACGACGGATGCGTAGGTCTTACCATAAGTAATATCTTCACGTGAGACATATCGTAATATAGCTAAACTATTGTTGGACGCTGCTCCAGGTGTTAGGTGCTGAACTCCAGATTAGAGATTGTATAGTCAAAGTTTTAAAAATGTTAACAATGTTGTTTTGAAATATTAGAATCATAATTCTTGGATAAATTAAAGTAATCATTTTTAAATATAGATCGTGTATGCTACATTTTTATTGGGTAGACATACCCAGTAAAGCAAATTTTGTACATTTTCATGAATTTCAATTGACTGTTTTCAACATTCACTGCCAACATATTTATTACTTACTTTGTTGTCACTATTAACAATATTTGCTGAAGTTGCAACATTTCAAAATTATGATCTCCATCTGGAGTGAAGCACATTTACATACAATTAAAACAAATGAAATGTAATTATTCAAAGTTTTTTCAAACGGCTAACACAAATCCTTTGTCTTTCCAGCAGACAACATCTCTGCAGCAGACGACTTTGAACGCATCTAGAAAATACTTTATATGTGAAAGTATATACCTTTTAAAAAGAGTTGGAAACATTGTGCCAAAAAAAACCACTACTCATTAAAAGTGGTCTGCTGCAAACGGGTCCAAATGCGTCTCCATATAGGAATGGGTTAGTCAAATAATTCAAAGAATCAGCACGTTACCTGTTCTCAAATATCAGCTCTCGATCGTGATTCCAGGTCATATATCGGAATTCATTGCTGTCTGGTTCTTTTATCGGTATCTTCAAACTATTCAACCTAAAAAAAAAACACCACAGTTGAACAGCGCCACACACAAATAGCGGCATTTGGGGATTTTAAAAATTAAGGCAATTACGATTTTCGAAACCTTACATGTTGCATGTACGACAGGAAATGGAACAGTATTGGTCCCCTGCGTAGTCCGATCTAACATTCACTGGTCGCAATGAACCGAAAACAGTTTTTTTGAGAAGAGATTGAGTTAATCTGATTCAAACATACATTTACAAATGATGTGAAGGTGTGTATCACATTTCGGCAAAGTTCGATCAAGATTATCCTTGTTCGCCATCTATTCGTACAAGCTTCTTTGGATCCTTTAGAGAACGTGTATTACCAAACAGCAGTTTTACAGCATGTCACTGCATAAGATTCGGCATTTACCTTTTCTCCATAATCACCAAATCTGCAGCAGAAAATCTCTATAAATGAAATTAAATTCGTTGAAAAGAGTTCAAGACACTGTGGCAAACCGAGAAATTGCTCATTATGAGCACTTTCTGCTTTAGTCAAAATGATTTTAAGAGTCGTCTGCTGCAGAAGCGTCAGAAAGCGTTTATATTTGGTAAGGATTAATACAATACTCCGAATGTAGCCAGACTAGTTTGTATTCGAATGTAGCCACACTAGTGTGTATTTGAATGTGGCCACACTAGCTTAAAGTCGAATGTAGCCACACTAGCTTGTATTCGAACGTAGCCACACTAGCTTGTATTTGAATGTAGCCACACTAGTTTGTATTTGAATGTAGCCACACTAGCTTAAGTCGAATGTAGCCAAACTAGTTTGTATTCGAATGTAGCCACACTAGTTTGTATTCGAATGTAGCCACACTAGTTTGTATTTGAATGTAGCCACACTAGTTTGTATTTGAATGTAGCCACACTAGTTTGTATTCGAATGTAGCCACACTAGTTTGTATTTGAATGTAGCCACACTAGTTTGTATTTGAATGTAGCCACACTAGCTTAAAGTCGAATGTAGCCAAACTAGTTTGTATTCGAATGTAGCCACACTAGTTTGTATTTGAATGTAGCCACACTAGTTTGTATTTGAATGTAGCTACACTAGCTTAAAGTCGAATGTAGCCAAACTAGTTTGTATTCGAATGTAGCCACACTAGTTTGCATTTGAATGTAGCCACACTAGTTTGTATTTGAATGTAGCCACACTAGCTTAAAGTCGAATGTAGCCACACTAGTTTGTATTCGAATGTAGCCACACTAGTTTGTATTTGAATGTAGCCACACTAGTTTGTATTTGAATGTAGCCACACTAGTTTGTATTTGAATGTAGCCACACTAGTTTGTATTCGAATGTAGTCACACTAGTTTGTATTCGAATGTAGCCACACTAGTTTGTATTTGAATGTAGCCACACTACTTTGTATTCGAATGTAGCCACACTAGTTTGTATTTGAATGTAGTCACACTAGTTTGTATTCGAATGTAGCCACACTAGTTTGTATTCGAACGCATTCACACTAGTTTGTATTCGAAAGTAGCCACACTAGCTTGTATTCGAATGTAGTCACACTAGTTTGTATTCGAATGTAGTCACACTAGTTTGTATTCAAATGTAGCAACATTAGTTTGTATTCGAATACAGCCACACTATTTTTTTTTCGAATGCAGCCACACTAGTTTGTATTCGAACGTAGCCACACTAGTTTGTATTCAAATGTAGCCACACTAGTTTGTATTCGAACGTAGCCGTACTAGTTTGTATTCGAATGTAGACACACAAAGTTGTTTTCGAATAAAGCCACACTAGTTTGTATTCGAATGTAGCCACACTAGTTTGTATTCGAATGTAGATACACTAGTTTGTATTCGAACGCAGACACACTAGTTTGTTTTCGAATGTAGATACACTAGTTTCTATTCGAATGTAGCCACACTAGTTTGTATTCGATTGTAGCCACACTAACTTGTACTCGAATGTGGTTACACTAGCTTGAATACGAACGTAGCCACACTAGTTTGTATTCAAATGCAGACACACACGTTTGTATTCGAATACAGCCAGACTAGTTTGTTTTCGAATGTAGCCATACCAGATTATATTCGAATGTAGCCACACTAGTTTCTATTCGAATGTATATATACTAGTTTGTATTCGAATGTAGCCACACTAGTTTGTATTCGAATGTAGCCACACTAGTTTGTAGTCGAATGTAGCCACACTAGTTTGTATTCGAATGTAGCCACACTAGCTTAAAGTCGAATGTAGTCACACTATATTGTATTCGAACGTAGCCACACTAGTTTCTATTCGAATGTAGATATACTAGCTTGTATTCGAACGTAGCCACAATAGCTTAAAGTCGAATGTAGTCACACTAGCTTGTATTCGAACGTAGCCACACTAGATTGTATTCGAATGTAGCCACACTAGCTTAAAGTCGAATGTAGTCACACTAGCTTGTATTCGAACGTAGCCACACTAGTTTGTATTCGAATGTAGCCACACTAGCTTAAAGTCGAATGTAGTAACACTAGCTTGTATTCGAACGTAGCCACACTAGATTATATTCGAATGTAGCCACACTAGTTTCTATTCGAATGTAGATATACTAGTTTGTATTCAAATGTAGCCACACTAGTTTGTATTCGAATGTAGCCACACTAGCTTAAAGTCGAATGTAGTCACACTAGCTTGTATTCGAACGTAGCCACACTAGCTTGTATTCGAATGTAAACACACTAGTTTGTATTCGAATGTAGTCACACTAGTTTGTATTCAAATGTAGCTACAATAGTTTGTATTCGAACGCAGCCACACTAGTTTTTATTCGAATGTAGCCACACTAGTTTGTATTTGAATGTAGCCACACTAGTTTGTATTCGAATGTAGCCACACTAGTTTGTATTCGAATGTAGCCACACTAGTTTCTATTCGAATGTAGCCACACAAGTTTGTATTCAAATGTAGCCACAAAAGTTTGTATTGGAACTTAGCAGCACTAGTTTGTATTTGAATGTAGTCACACTAGTTTGTATTCGAATGTAGACACACTAGATTGTATTCGAATACAGACACACTATTTTGTTTTCGAATGTAGCCACACTAGTTTGTATTCGAACGTAGCCACACTAGTTTGT
This sequence comes from Serripes groenlandicus, assembly GCA_031761405.1. Lineage (NCBI taxonomy): Eukaryota > Metazoa > Mollusca > Bivalvia > Cardiida > Cardiidae > Serripes > Serripes groenlandicus. The sequence continues at coordinate 6,881,252 of JASEVX010000016.1, forward strand.
ATTCGAATGTAGCCACATTAGCTTGTTTTCGAATGTAGCCACACTAGTTTGTATTCGAACGTAGCCACACTAGTTTGTATTCGAATACAGCCAAATTAGTTTTATTCGAATGTAGCCACACTAGTTTGTATTCGAACGTAGCCACACTAGTTTGTATTCGAATGTATCCATATTAGTTCGTATTCAAATGTAGACACACTAGTTTGTATTCGATCGCAGTCACACAAGTTTGTATTCGAATACAGCCACACTAGCATGTATACGAACGTAGCCACACTAGTTTCTATTCAAATGCAGCCACACCAGTTTGTATTCGAATACAGCCATACTAGTTTGTTTTCTAATGTAGCCATAACAGTTTGTATTCGAATGTAGCCACAACATTTTCTCTCAGATTGGAGCCATATTTATGTGTATTTAAATTGTAATCACAATAGTGTTTCTTCGAGAGTAGCCACACTACATTGTCTTCGAATTTAGCCATACTAGCTTTTATTCGAATGTAGCTATATTTGTCTGTGTTTGAATGTAGCCACACTAGTGTGTATTCGAATGTAGCCACACTAGTTTGTATTCAAATATAGCCACACTAGTTTGGATTCTAATTTATTCATACTAGTTTGAATTCGAATATAGCCACACTATTTTAAATTCGAATGCAGATAAACTAGTTTGTATTTGAATGTAGCCACAATACGTTTTCTCCGATTGTAACCACACTACTTTTTTCTTCGAATGTAGCCACATAAGGTTTTATTCGAATTTAGCCACAATAGTTTTCTCCGATTGTAGCCACACATCCACTGTCTTATCACAATCTACATAAGTTGACTTAATCTGCTCTCAAACTGTGTAAGTAATATGTGAACAGTGTCAATCTGGATAAGGTTGGTATTTTTCACAACGCGTGCCTTTACTCATGCACGGGCTCAAACAGTATCACTCTTTATACGGTTGGTACTGTTTACAAGAGTCCAAAGAGCCAACGTGTACTATTACCCATGCACGGTCGCAAACAGTGTCACTATGTATAGGGTTGGTACTGTTCACAAAGGACAATGTGTAACTTTACCCATGCACGTGCACAAACAATGTCACTCTGTATAAAGTTGGTACTGTTCACAAAAGCCAACGTGTACCTTTACCCATGCACGGGCGAAAACAGTGTCACTTTTAATAAGGTTGGTAATGTTCATAAAAGCCAACGTGTACCCTTATCCCATACACCGGCTCAAACAGTGTCAATCGTTATAAGGTTGGTACTGTTCACAAGAGCCAACGTGTACCTTTACCAATCCACGGGAGCAAACAGTGTCACTTTTTATAAGGTTGGTATGGTTCACAAAAGCCAACGTGTACCCTTTACCCATGCACCGGTTCAAACAGTGTCTATCTTTATAAGGTTGGTAATGTTCAAAACTAAAGTAGCTTTTAAACCGATATAAAACTTTAATAAAACAACCAACCTAGACGTCATGTCGTCATCTTCGCCGCCCCAGCCCCAGTATAAATTCGAAAATCCATTTACTTTCTTGAAAATTTCTTTGTGGAAAACGAGTACACCTCCAGAATATGGACCATCAGGAAAATCTCTAAAAGAAGAAATCTATAGATTATTCAATGGTTAATTACAGTTTGCAGTAAGCTATATTTTGTGGGTGTCCCTATACTCGATTCAATAAACTATATGTCACAATACACCAAATATACTCTTTCTGTATTTCCATGTAAATCAACCAGTTTAAACCATCATTTGTCACACTTTCTAGCGTTTCCCAGCTAGAACACCCTATATCATTAAAAGAGTTACCTCTAAGATTAAAAATGATCCAAACAAAATGGTGGGTCATGTATTATGCAAGGTATAATTCACCCCGCGAAGATGGTTATCGTCACTTTGGACCAAATCGGGCTGGGACGAAACTAATTGTTCACTTACATGTACTCTACTTTCACTTTCAAACAAGGTCAAAATACTAAAAATAATCATAATCATAATAATTGATCCGTCCCGCCAGAAAACCAATATTATGGCCTCTTCGTAATGTATCGGTCCAGATCAGCCTGCGCAGTCCGCGAGGGAAAAGCTATTTCAAACGTATTAATGATATTTATGATGGTCAAAGGCGTAGATTAAATGGTGAACTGAAAACTAATAAGAAAAAAACATAAATGATATCACGCATGAAAAATAATAAATAAGCTGAAATTTCCCACACAATGGCGGCCCCCTGATGGAAATAAAAGTATTTTCGTTCGCTTTTTTAATCTGAGAGTTTAAAATGTTTTATGTATATTTATTATTATTTTCCGTACTTCATTATAGATGGCACTAATAAAGACCCATATGTATGTAGTGGTCATGCACAAACACAAATTGATTTTTTGTCTCGTTCGAAGTTTCCCCTCGAGAATTTATCATTCTGATCGATAGACAAGTTTTCTAGAAATACTGGATTATAACGGTCAATGTTTGAAATTTATTTTAATATTTAAGAACTAGCTGGACAATATCGCTTATTAAATATTTCACCTCATACATTCAACGTGTTGTTGATATACACAACGTGTGAACATATGTTGCATGGTAAGCATGTTGGTGAATTTGCAATAAACGAATATCAATAATAGTATTTATTTATATGGAACTAAACTAATATGCATTAGAACATGAATCTAGAAATAACCTGTATCATCTAGTTTCCTGATTAAAACTATTTATATATTCGTGAACTTTATTAAATCGCGGTATTTGTCTGAAATGTCCGACTCGTGATATAAGCAGTTCCATGAGAAAACCACATGTATGGACTATGCGTAATGTATCGAACCAGATCATCCTGCGCAGTTCGCGCAGGCTAGTTCGGACCAACACACGTCTCAGGGGGATAGAGTAATGCTTCCCTAAACACCATCCACAGTAGGCGAAAAGTGTCCGTCCGGATTAGCCTTTGCGACATGCTTAGGCTGATCCTGGATGATACTTTTCGCATAGTCCACATTTATTGGTTTTCTCGTGGAACGGCTCATACCTGATGCTCTCCGACTGTATATTTACAAATAAATATTGTACGGCATTTTTCACCAGTAATTAAGTCACAGTTGGGAAAAAAGACAAATTAAGAAGGACGAACATGGCATCGTTTTTTTCACGCGAATAGTGGCATTGTAATTCCAAGTGAGATATTAATGATTAAGATATGATATCCATCCGCGCAAATCAAAAGTCACTTACAAGAAATAATCCCTATCATTTTTATTCAACTTTTGTTTTGAACATTTTCAACACAAAAGAAAGACTGTTTTAAATAGCTGGTTTCAGTCATAAGGTTTTGGTGTAAGTTTGATTCCAGTTAGAGGACTATAAACGAAATTGCATCCATACCCACTTATCTTATTGCCATACTGGATTTGTGATTGTGTTATAAAGCAAATCCGTTTATAGACAATAGACAATTGACAATAGTTTCCTGTCGAACAATAAATCATAGTAACATATACAATACAAAACAAAAAACATACAGCCAATTACATTAAACTTGAAATATACACAAAATCGAACGTTTATAATTCCAAACAGATAGAAAAAACAATTAAAAAAAAGAAAAGAAAAAATGCTTTCTCAATATTACATATAACCTATTGAAGAGTAGAAGTTCAATTATTTCACTGGACCTCCTTGGTGTAATAGTATAATAAATAATCCTTTGTTACAGTAGTATTCTGCTACAGCATATTGTTTATTTAACTATTTCTCCGAATAAAGGCTTCCTTGATATATTTTGCAAGATGTAATAGTCTCTTCTAACTGCGACGAAACTTAAAATAAACCCTTAATCCACTGAAAACCAAAAGATACTTTAATTAACTTACCTGAACCTATATTGTTTAATAAACCGTGTAGGGTGATGAACGTTATCTTTGGAACAAGTATACAAGATCCGGGAGTTTAAAGGGAGCATATCAATGTCGTGGAAGGCGTAACAAGGTATATCCGAGGTTTTCGAAGTTTCTATGAAGCCGATGTTCATAAGAAGTCCTTTCTTGAAAATGACTCCTTTCTCCTGTCATTGAAACACAAGAACCATATAAGCATCACAAACAAGTTGAATATGTTAAAAACTGTTTGAATAATCAAAGTGAACACCATTCACCATTCACAGTTAATGTCAGAAACTGTCATGACTTTTTAAATGTTTCTCCCAATGTATTGTAATATGTTTTTAGAAAAAGGCCATTTGAACAGAAGTAAGACGTATGTTATAACCGTAAGGGTTGGTTATTCACTGACAATCGAAAAATATTTAATGTTTATAATTAAGCCGTTTCACGAGAAAGCCACGAGAAAAACAACATTATGGACGTAATGTAATGTATCGACCAAGATAAACCTGTCTAATACGGTCCGACCCTTTCCGTCTCAGGAAGACAGAGGGATATAGTGATGATTCATGAAACAGAAAATCAAAGGAGGCGATAAGCGTCTGCCTGGATTAGCCTGCGCGACATGCCTAGGCTAATCCGGGTCGATAGTTTACGCTGAGTCCAAAATGTTGGTTTTCTCGTGGAAATTATGTGGAACGGCTCAATTATGTGGAAACTTGACTACATCACATCCTTGGTCTAGAAAATAGATGGGTACGGTACCCTCGCAAGTTGGTTAACATAGAGACTCTAGAGTGATTGGGAAATACGAACATTCACGAGGGTGCACCTTTTTTCGAGATGGTCCGGATTGTGTATATCCTTGTCAATGCAGTTGTACAATACACCGCCGTCCGTCAATATGCACATAACGGGAAACATTTTACCCGGGCATAAAACAAGGTAATTAATAATACGTTTTTCCAATTGTATTGTGAAAATCAAGCACGGAATCGTGAATGCATCATCTCCGGCTTTGTAGACCAACGAACATTTCTGAATGCACTGTTTCAATGCAGTTGTACAATACACCGCCATCCGTCAATATGCACATAACGGGAAACATTTTACCCGGGCATAATACAAGGTTATTAATAATACGTTTTTTCCAATTGTATTGTTAAAATCAAACACGGAATCGTGAATGCATCATCTCCGGCTTTGTAAACCAACGAACATTTCCGAATGCACTGTTTCCAGAGGACAATATAAGAGGGAGTGAACAGGTATTTTCCCTACTATATTTCTCTTATTCCTCAACATTGTCAAATAAGGATTTTAGAACACTTACAAATGCCCGTTATCTAAAGCTCTGCATTGTTTCTGCACATGTTCGAGTTGAGTTGTTCGAATAATATATTCACATGTCGGCTATAAGTGCTTTATTGTTCTTGATTTTATAGAATTTCAGAAAACGGTTATATACATCTTTGAAAAGGTTATCACTCGCAAATACACGAACTACGTCATGGAAATTGGGGTCTGATTTCCTTTCCAATTTAGTGTTACATTATATAAAGATACCTTGATGTAACACTGGTGAGGATACACTTGTTTTTGTGTCAATACATAGGAAACCACGAGAAAACCAACATAATGAACTCAACGTTATGTATCGACACAGATCAGCCTGCCCATCCGCGCATGCTAATCCAGGTCGACACATTCCGTTTCAGGGGCATAGAGGTATAGAGAAATGATTCGATTCCTGAAACAGAAAATCCTCAGGCTTCGCGGCGTGCTTAGGCTGATCCGTGTCTATACTTTACGCATAGTCCACAATGTTGGTTTACCCGTGGAATGGCTCACACATGTATACATATTATTATAGCGGATATGTTTTCAACAAACGCGATTCTAAAACGTTCTTTGCCCTTTTCTTAATCAATCACCGTTACCGAGGTTTACCTATTCCTTCATACACTAAATCTGCAGCAGACGGATTTGAACATATACAGTCAACAATATGGAAACTCTTTATAAATGAAAGAAGAACTATTGAATAAAGTTGAAAAACATGAAAACATTATGGCAATTATGGCAATGAGCAGTTTCTCCATTGACCACACTGTTTTCAGAGAGTCGTCTTCTGCAAGTGCGTCAGAAAGAAGCGTCTTGGCGTATAATACTTACAAGCTCCACAACAACAATCCTATACTCTAGATGTTGTTTCTGTAAGAAAGGGTGCATGTGTTGTAGAAATAGTTTTAGATGCTCCTCTCGGTTCCTGTATGGAATGACAATAACGATTCTATCTGTGGGCTGGGAAGGTGGTATATACCGTCCCCCTGGTTGTAACATGGTAAACCTCTTTTCAAGCTCTTCCCATGTCGGAACGTTACAATCCATTAATATTTGACCTACTGTTAATGAAAAACAAGTGGTATAAGTTGTTAAAGTAAAGAATTTGTTTATTAAATGTCACTTCTATCGATAGGGTTTCTGACTGATTACAAATGTAAGAGCTTTTCATTTTTGTCAACAACTAGTCAGGAAAACACTAGACAACGTGTGTACAGACTTAACTGTTTATAATAATCTCTGACCGTCCTATCCTTCTCTCTCTCCCTCTATCTTTCTCTCTCTCTAGCTCTCTCTCTTTCTCTTTCCCACTCTCCTCTCTCTCTCTCTCTCTCTCTCTCTCTCGCTCTCTCTCTCTCTCTCTCTCTCTCTCTCTCTCTCTCTCTCTCTCTCCCTCTCCCTCTCCCTCTCTCTCTCTCTCTCTCTCTCTCTCTCTCTCTCTCTCTCTCTCTCTCTCTCTCTCTCTCTCTCTCCCCTCTCTCTCTCCTCTCTCTCTCTCTCTCTCTCTCTCTCTCTCTCTCTCTTCTATATATATATATATATATATATCTACCTCTCTCTACCGGTCTCTCTCTCTCTCTCTCTCTCTCTCTCTCTCTCTGTGTATGTCTGTATGTCGGTCTATTTGTATGTATCTTTCTCTCTCTCTTTGTATATCTCTCTCTCCTCTCTCTCTATCTCTCTCTCTCCTCTATTTTACTATCTTTATGTCTGTATTTCTATATATATTTGTGTATGTCTGTCTCTGTCTGTCTGTCTGTCTGTCTCTGTATGTATGTCTGTCTGTCTACCTCTCTATCGTTGTATGTCTGTATATCTTTCTGTCTGTCTTTATTTCTGTATGTATGTCCCTCTTTCTGTCTGTCTTCAGTAGTTAGATAATTAAGGGTTTCAGCACAGTTTTAGGCCTGGTCAACATCATATATTCACCCCTTTCCATTTACTAGAATTCTTCTGATTTTTTTTAAAACTTTCAAAACATCTATATAATCAAAATTCAGAAAGTCTCTATCAATGTTAGTGATTGGAAAATAATATTTACAAACATTTGTCTCCAATCAGTTAAACAACTGAATAAGACAGCACACGATCTGTACACAATAATGCTCAGATGGACATCTACCTTAACATTCATGTTTAACAGTACTGCTTATAATAAATCAAAGTACTGAAAGACTAAATGTAGATTTGTGATCGGTTAAGAGGAGATGCAAAAGTGCATATATAAATACGTATCTTAAACCAATCCCCACAAAGACAGACAAGTGATGATGCATCAGGCCAGATCGAACTATTTCCAATATCGTAAATTCTTGTTGGTCTTCAGAAAATTAGTTTAACCCAACTCCGAAAATATCATTCGGTTCACATAACACTTTTTTTAATTATCATACTAATCAATAGCTCTACGATAATCCCAACAGGTACACTCATGACAGTACATTGTCTTCCTATGTATTGACTGTACTTAACTAACTGATGCATTTAGAGTATGCACTCTATTGATATGATATATTACAGTTTGTATCTCAAAAACAGAGGGCAAGCGTGGCCCTGCATCGATCACCTGAGTGATAGATATGTAGCATATGTGTAACTCCAAATATCGAATGAAATTTATTCAAGAGCGCGATTGAAACCGCTAGGAGTGGACACAGTAATCGAAACTTATCGATGAAGAATATTTGTTATAATATTAAATCTTCGAACAGTTTGTAAGAGGACCAGCAAAGTGTCATTCCTGTGAAGTTTGGATGATATCAGTCCAACAGTTTGAGAGGAGATTTTGTCTGTAGGTAAAAGTTCATTTTGTTCATATTCTGATGCAGCATGGCAGCTATCCTATCAAACCAGTCAATATGGCTTGTATAAATAACAAATGTTTCCAGAAATCAGACACAAACTTGAAAAGAAAGTGAACTATTAAGTGTTGTCATTGACACATTTTTTTTATGCCGTCTGTTTGCCATGTTTTTCAACCAATCAATCCAGCTTATGCAAATGTTGTAGAGGGTCAAACAAGGAACATTTGTACATAATTATCTTGGAATCTGACCAGTGGATTCAGAAAAGAATAATTTTATAAATTATGCATTACTCCATTCCTTTTGCTGCAGCAACAAAAGTTATAATTTATATCTTTGAACACATTTGAAAGAGGACCACCAAAGGAACTTTCTGTGAAGTTGTGTTGACATTTCTCAGTAGATTAAGGTTTGATATCATTTGAATCTAAACATTCAATTTACACCTTGTCTGATGCCGCTTTGTAACTATGCCATCCAACAAGTTAATATGACTTAAATAATTATGAAGAGGGAAAAATAAGACAATCACTTTCATAAGAATAGAGTTTTAGAAAGTTGTCATTTCGCCTATTTCTGATGCCACCTCGCTCCTCTGTTCTCAACCAACTGATATGGCTTGAACTAAATTCTTAGAGAGTCTCTGAAAGATCATTTCTACTAAATAACTGGGATCGGACAAAACTAAATATAATTGGGCATTTTACTTTCTGTCTCAGATGCTGAACATATCTTTGAACATAATTAAGAAAACAACCAATCAATATGATTATATTTGTAGAGAGTTATCCAATGATAGCATTATACCAAATTATATTAGTATCAGACAAACTAAGTCAGAGTAGAAATTTTTAAAACATGCGCGAATTTCACCCTTTCTGATGCCGCTGATGCCGTTTATTTTTCTGGATAATTCAGAATAGCATAGACAAATTGTGGCAAAAGGAGATATTGATTTTGATGTTTCCTTTTGACAACAATGCTTTTAAAATTGGGCTGCAGCAAATGCATCTGCAAGTGGAAAAACATACTATTCAAATATCACAAACAAATTTTTTTTTTTCAGAAGGAATATTACTTTTTCATTTACTAGAGGAAACAAAGCGTTACAATTTACAAAGGGTAATTTGTTTAGGTGGTCGTACACACTGGGTAGTGTGTGCGTAGTAATATCTGTATCCATTATTACACCTAAATATGAATGTAAAAGCACCGCATATAAAGTTTAAACTACCGCATATAATCAAAGTACCACACAACGTATCGAAGAACTTACTGCATATAATGTTGTTTGTATTGCATATGACGTTGTTTACACACTATATCATGGTTATTCTACTGTATCTACATACTTTTGTACTGCATATTATTAATCAACCACGATATATTATACAAAATGCATTGCATATCATGCAAAATATACCACGTCAAATGAAATATGTACCTCGTATCCATGAAAATGTACTGCGTATAATAAAATAACAACATCATAAGACAGTAAAGGCGTTCCATACAAACCGGTCTACGACCAGTAGGGGACTAATAACGGGAATCGTTGGAACTGTAGCAAGTATTGCGCTTCACCCGACTAATCCAGAACAAATATCACTTCTTGTCATGTACTTATATTTTAACAAAAACTATAACTTTGTCTATATGCAGCTACATATTGTGTAAGATAAGGTTTCAAGTCTTTTTCCATTCATTTTTTTTATAATATAGAACAAATATTGTTATATATTGTTTGTTTCATGTTGACTCGGGGTTATTTCTTTTTGCTTCAATAATTTATAAAGAATTATTTTGTTTTCGTTTGTTAGGCTTCGATTATTGTTTCCAGCTGCAATAGAACCAAAACTTATAATACTATTTTAATCATCAACACAATTACAATTTGTTTAACTTTATTTACTAATAGGCAATTCACATAATTCCGTTAATTCTTGGAATAATTGGAATACTTTTCAATACTATTACATGTATATCTTCTTGTGATTAGTTGCAATTAATTTATTTTTTAAGATATAGTTTGGTACATTAATGGTATATGGTATAGTTATGGTGCATTAATGGTATATGGTATAGTTATGGTACAATCATTTTTAAATTTCCATAATATCCATTTTTATCCATTTTGTAATAACTTCTTAAACCTTTTCCTGTAAACGTAGGTCTATTCTTTATCATGGTTTTAAGTATATTATTGTACTTAGCAATGTCATTTTTTTTAAAGTGGTTCTTTTGATTTTGTTTATATCTTTTTTTTTTTTTTTTCTTCTTTTAAAACCTACTATTTCATCATTTTAAGATCGAATAATGCCTGTAATATCTACTTTTTCCCCCCATTGATCAGGTTTCCTCAAAAATATCCTAATGAATTGCATCACTATATGTTTTATCAATCATCCCATAGTCATTATCTGCATCAGGGTTTACTAAAAATTTGTTTAGCATATTCTTTTTCTATTATATTTGCCTTTGTTGGTTTGCACCCATATTCTCTTTCCAATATTTTGTCAGTATATTCGTCTGTAAGGGATAAAGGCTGTTCTTCCTCTTCTTTACTATAGTAGGGTTGTTCTTTTGATTCTTTATCGCTTTTTATTAGTTTATATCATCCTTTGGTTTGGCTTTGAGGTAAATTATATTTTTTTTTCTATTGTAGGAAGAGTAGCTAATTTATTACTAACCGTAGACATCCTTATGGTTATAGTTTCTTGGCTTATTCCCCTTCTTATTCTATATTCTTTTACAGTATCGTTAAATGATTTAGTTAATTTCTGTGTTTTTCTCATTGTATTTGCATTTTCTTTCCATTTCAACAAAGACATTATATAATATAAATTGCAATAATTTAAGATAATTTAATATTGATTGGGTTTTAACGACAATTTCAACAATTGTCCAGTCATATTACGGCGGCCAGTTCACCTTTCCATATGTTTCCTGGCTTTCTCACACGAGTACTTCATACAACATTCTTTCCAAGCATAATTATCTTTAATTTATATAATGAAAATACCAAATTATGATATTAACAATAATAAACAGTTGTATACTTATATGCCAGATTCTTGTTTTAGAATGATAACATGCATACTTTCAGGTTCTGGTAAGACAAATAATTTAATACACTTGTTGCCCAAGGACTTGAGGTAAAAATGCTCTCTCCAAGTTAAATACAGTTATATTACATTTACTTTATCTATAAAAACGCCGCTGTTGATGAAAGATTAGTTATCGTTACTACATTTAGTTATGGGTGCCGAGAATAATATCTAATTTTGATGGAATGTTGTATGTACTGGAAAACTATATGAAGCCTGTGAGTTGGTCTTACCTTCGGGAAATAATTTAAGAATCAGCATTCAGTCAACACACTAAGCAATAATTTCAAATAACAGCCGGGGATGATCATCTTAATAAAACATTTTTTTGTTGTGAAAACAAGCATTGCAGATCATCATGCAGACCAAAGTCTGCATACATTTAGTATTAATAAACACCATTTAAAATCCGCTAGATTAGAAGTTGGAAATGGAGAATATTTTCCAGAAACACCGTACAACTATGACAATATAGTACGAATATATAGAGACGTTATCAATTACTCTTACAAAGCAAATGATACAAATACTGGTTCTTTAATAACCAAAGTAAACTTTAAAGATTTCTAAGAAATGCTTTACTTTGACTTAAGTAATATTAGCGAAGATGATATTTCGGTTGATCCTGAGCAATTGAAATTGTCATTGTCAACTAGATAATAATACAGACGTTGATTATAAGATGTATGCTATTGTATTATATAAAGAAGAGGTAATCATTGATACAATTTTAAATGAATTGACTATAACATTTTGCGTGTTATTTACACTAATATTATTTTCTTTTATTCTTAAAGATGGAATGTGCTTTTGAATGTATTTTATTTAAATCAAATAACATTATAGACACAGTTCATGAATGAATAAGAAAACTCGGAAAAAATCCTTATAAATTAGAAATAGATAAACTAGCAAAATAAATAGACAATGGAGACGAGAATGAAACAGATGAAAGATTATTTATAGAAACGTATATCCTATTTTTATGATATAAAACTGACATGTTGAAAATTTGCTCATAATCAATCATGAGCAGTTTCTCCATTGCCACAATATTTACAACTCTTTGCAATAATTATACTTTGATTTCTAATTTTGCCATATTTTTGCCCTTTTTTCAAAGTCGTCTTTAAAAGTAAAGTGCTCATTTATAGTGTCACACCTTTTGACAGAACCGTAGACCTCCCGCTCCAGAAGTGGATGCTTTGACCACTAGGTTATTGGGATGTGGGAAAGGGTTAAGCCATGGTTTCATTATGATTTGAAAATATTTGGATTTGGGTCATATTGCTGCTTAGATTGTGTTTTGTTTTTATACGATACAGTGAACTCGACAGTTCCGGGTCATCGACAATTCCGGGTCAAATTTGGAAAGAAATGTTAAGTATTCGAGAATGATACAGTATTTTGACAATTTGATTATCAAGTCATATTTCTCATTAGCTTGGCTAGTTTCACTTCGATTTAGGACGTTGTCATTTCAAAAACGGATGTCGTAATCTCGAAACACATGACTGCATCGATTCCCGCGATAGCAAAATCTCAATATTTTTATTTACCTGTCACAGCGTAAATTGCTGATTGTAGCCATAATTTCAGTAATACAGTTATGTATTGCACATACATGTATAGGTTATTTACTACTGAACAAGATATATATCTTCTATTGACCTGTCGAAGTTGTTTATGCCAAACTAGCTGATAAATTTGACCAAGTTCACATACGACACTTCCGGGTCCGCCAAAAGGAATTTCTCAAAATGTTCAATTTATTAGTAAAACTATTTTGGGAACTTTTTAAGAATAATTTAAAGCTTATGGTGATAAATCAATGTTAAAAATGTGTTATTAAAATTTACATTTTTTGTCAAATATGACTTATTAGTTGGTTGAAAAATTCATCAGTTTTCGTGCATGAAAGTGTGTACTGTAAATTTAACCCCATCACTGTTCTGTTTTTCGCGGCAATAGGTAATTGCAAGTGATATATTTAAGTTCTTTTTTGTTCATATTATTTTAATAAAAATGTTAAATGAATATCTTGTTATTAAAAAACAGCTGTTTGAGGTTACCCCTGATAACAGAAATAAACATTTGTCACGTGACCCGGAAATGGCAAGTTCGACCAGAAACTGTCAAATTTACAGCTTGCAATTGCAGACACTAAAGAAACATTTTAACTAATTTGTATAATTGTTGAATTATATCATCGTGGGGGTGAAGTATTTGTTTAACATTTTATGTAGTTTTGTTTCTCTCAACTTTTTTTTCAAAGAGACAAGATTCGTTAATTTGATTACTGACCCGGAACTGTCGAGTTCACTGTATGTATAACGAATGCAGGGTAACGAATACAAATATTTATTCACGAATATTGTCATGAATTTAACAACATGTAAATACAAATTAAATCAAAATTCAAATGACTAGAACAAGTATTATGATTGACTAGTAAGTCTTGTCATTCTTGTGACAAATAAAATCCAATTTTAATATTTTAAAAGTTAATCACTTTTCGAGTCTTTGTCCATTGTCAATAGTCGACATGCTTGTGATCCTCAAAAGAATATCAACTAAAATCTTTCACTACTTTGATTTTATAACAGACATAAGTAAGGGAGTAAATTATGAATTTAATGTAGGGTTTAACTAGTTCTAGTGTCATAGCGTGAGATGGAATGTCTTTCTTGAATCTTTTCGGAAATCCGAAATGAGTATATACAAGTGACGTATATTTGGCCGGAGATTCAATCATTTAAATTTCCGTCTGGTTCGCTATTTTTTTGTTGACGGGTTTTGGTTGTCATTAAATGGAAATGCTCTATTATTTCAATCGAATTATAATTCAAAATTCATACAAAAAGCATTTTAAACACACACAAACGTATGTCAAAATAAATCGTAGTGGTCAGCTGTCGTGGGCGGGGTACTATATAAATAAAGCGCCGAAAGCTCTTTGAAACTAAGAGGTTTGTAAGTGTGACAAAAGGTTTATTATGTTTGTAGTTCAATTACATTGAATTTAGTTTAAATCATACAGCTTTTGATTACAAATATTCGGTTCTGGATGAGGCGAATAACGAATACGTATTGTACAGACCTGTAATCGCTTATATCGAATATTCGAATGTATCGTTACAGCCCTAGTTCTGACGTTGGATAGACGTCGGGAATAAGACGTCTAGACGGTTTGCAAAACCAACCAAAATCCAACGTTAATCCAACGTCGGGGTCCAACGTCTATATATCGTCAATCCAACGTCTTTACTGGGCTAACATTTTAAAATACTTAAAATATAATACTGTTCAATTTCAAATATCAAGATAAGAAAAGTGTTTTATGCTGTTTTATGCGGATAGTTTGTAATATTCTCTATTAGTCAACTATTTAATGAAATTTCATCCTATAATTTCTTTTATGACATCTTTAAACCAAACGAAACAAATAAAATGAAGCAATCATACAAAAATAGTTTACTTCTATATAAAATGGAAACCTACTGTGTAAAAGAGATAATTTATACCAAAAATAAGGGAAATCCTGTTACTATTACCATAACAATTGGTATAAAGATGGTAAAACGTGTTTCTTATACATGGGGAAAACAGGGTGAGTGGTGGTCTTGATATACATTAAGCTATCTTACAGATGCTGCCTGAAAGGGGTATTACTTTACGAGGATATACATATTGTGGACCAGGCAACCCTTTAGATAATGGACCTTCCTCCAGTCAATAGTTTATTCGGTTTGCAGGAAACATGATTATTGTAATGATTCTGGAGATGGAAAGGGTAAATGAAATGCCTTTTAATTTTAAAAAGACTAAATCAAATACATTAGGCGAAGACATAACTACAAACTTGATTATTAAACCTATTATTACAACAAAACATAAAATAAGTTTAGGAAAAGTCAAAAAACGTAAAAAGTCGGCTGAAGGCCCCTACAATGAAATGGACAATCAAATTAGCAGAAGAGTTACACAAACCAATTAAACGAAATGTTAGAACACGTAGAGTCATTGTAACAAATATATCAGATATTTATTAACAGCAATTTATATATTTAGCAAATTTTCTAGGGTCCATCCATTAAAAGAAAAAACAGGAAAATATGACAGAAGTATTTAGTAAATTTATTAAACATCGCATTTCAAAACATTTAAATAATTTCTTGCCGACAATAGAATAAATATATACCACACATTTAAAGAAGGAAAAGCTGTTGTAATATAAATATTTAACTGAACATTAAAGTGTATAATGTGGAAATATTTTACAGCAAATAATACATAAATTTACCTAATAACGTAGCACAAAACATAGTAGTTTAAAAATGCCACCAAAGGAAGGAAGTAAAGATATAAATAGTGGTAAGGTTTACTTCAAGCAATTCTCGTATAACAAAAAACTAATTTAAACGCCACTTTGAGAACAAGTATAAAAAACAAACTGGACAGAGAAAATGTGTGTTATTCATGAAATTCTTAACACAAATCCAATAACATTATACACTTATAGATTTAAATGACGAAAATATCGAGGGTTCTTCTTACGAACATGAATATTTAGAATAGAAAAGTTATATAAAGAAAATGGCATTAGTAAAATGGAGTGGATATAGTAATGCATTTAATTCTTGAGTTTCTTTCAAGGATATGGATACTCATTAAAAGTGTTTTGTTCATACTCATTTGGAGTAGTTAGAGAATTCTAACATCCAGTACAGTAAACCATAAACATTAAGGTAGATGCCCATCTGTAATATGTTGTATACAGATCATGTGCTGTATTATTCAGTTTTTAACCTGTTTACTGCAGACAAATGTTAGTAAATATTCTCTAATCACTTACTTTTATAGAGATTTCTTGAAACTTGGTTCTATTTAGTATTTTTTCAAAGTTTTCTGCCTCAAAATTATAGTATATGAGAAGGGGTGAATACATGATGTTGTACGCGCCTTAAAAGGTAAAACTATGAATCAATGATAGAACCTGTTCAAACAAAGCGAAGTGAATGCACATGAGCCGCGTCATGCGATAATATGTCGTATAGACTTCTACGAGAAGGATAGGAGGCTACACTTCTACGTGTTCTCACAGGGAATCGCATGTACTCGCATGTCAAGTATTTAGTTACGTGTACGTGCACATGGCTTTATACAGGCAGCCATGTTTCAATATCAGTTACTTCGACTCCTTATACTCTTTTGGCCAGAATTCCCACCTACGACTTTTACAATGGTAGACGACAGTGAAAACCTCATGTGAGAATGTGCCTTCATAGTTCGCAAACGCCATAAGACCCATTTTCGCCAGACTCGGCTCGTGTGTTGTATTTTTTCTCTTACTGTCACAATACCCAACACCAGTCTTAAAGTAGGGGTTGTTAAAGGTATTTGGTGAAAGTCCGGCATCATCAGGAAGTTCACTAACGGTTGAATCAGGGACACAATGTAATATAGTGTCCATGGTTGACCCGTGTAGGAAGAACACTTTGAAAAGTATCACATTGACAATAATAGCAACGGCAAACACGATGATTTTCTTTTTTGATTTCATCTTCGTAGTAAATATTAAAAATCCTTAATTAATGCGACCATTGAACACTGTGCAAGCAAATATATCGAACTTGAATACTTCTCTGCCTAAAATAATCCTCCGAACACGTAACCCTGTACAATTAAACTATATTGAGATTGATAATTTCCGCGTTAGCCCGTTAAAAGGCGACACTGTGCAATACACACTGATGTGATTGGTTAATTCTGCATGTTTATTATAGCTGTCTAGACTTTATTGAGCAATTTCACATTTTGCCATTATCTTGTCAATTGTATTTAAAAAGTAAAAGGGTTTTTTAATAGAGAATTTCTGTATTTTGTGTATATATGATTTAAAGGCGTCTGCTGCAGATGTGTTGTATGTGGGAAAGAGTTTTTCTTAAATTTACCTTAGTTCTTGTCCTTTGTGGTGTAGTGATACAGTGTCGCGTTTTCGTTCCGCGGCAGGTCATACCAAATACTTTAATCAAAGTACTGAAAGTAATGAAGGCAGAATTGCGATCGTTTAAGAGGAGATGCAGAAGTGCATATAGAAATATTTATCTTAAACAGACAAGTAATGATGCATCAGACCAGAATGAAATGTTTCCAAGATCATGATTTATTGTGAGTCTTGTGAAAATAATTGACCCCAACTCCGAAAATATCATTCGGTTCACATGGTCTATTCTGATTCCACTGTCCGTCGTCGTTTAACGCCTCTGCAGCAGATCATGACTTTGGAAAACATTGTGGCAAAGGTGAAATTGCTCATGATTAGCAATTTCACAATTCGCCACCATGTGTTCAAATATATTTAATAATTAAGGTCTTTAATGGAGATGGTTCAAATTGCAAAGACGCTTTCAAAAGTCCTCTGCTGCAGATGTGTTGTATGTGGGAAAGGGTTAAACAACATCTTCTCATAAACCACTTGACCAATTTCAATATCACTTCACAGGAATTATTGTTTTGTGGTCCTCTTTTAAAATTGTTCAAAGATTTAAATTCCATAGAGAAATTTCATTGCCTCGGCATTTCGCCTTAATGATTTAGATTTCACAGAAGTCATTTCAGTTGTTAAAACAACATTTAACTATAGGGAATCAAAGAACATACAAAATACTTTAAGAAACGTTACTGTGATCGTTCTTGTTATATCATAATATGTCGCTAGTTTTCTCTTACGAACAGCAATATCACGTATTACACCTATAGGAACCTATATTTTGTCTTGGCAAGTCTTTAGCCCGAATAAGGGATTATACGCAGATTTATTTTCAACATATAGCAGCGGTTATTTTGAATCAAATTAATAACTGTAATTACTGTTTTTCATTACATGTGTTATCATTTCAGATAAGAAACGGAGCCAGACCGACGATTTCAACATGTGTACCATACACTGCTTAAAAACAAGCTCAACATTTAAGGAGATATGACTGTTCATATTATGCAAACCCATGCATTGAGGGTTCAATTCGTACATAAATACTTGTAATGCAACCAGTGAGGCGAGCATGATAATGCAATCTTACTAAATGCTCAAATGTTTTGAAGAAAGTTGTATAACACATTACTCAATGCAAACGGCATTTAAACGCCATTGCAGCAGATGACTCTTAAAAATATTGCGACAAAATGGGATATTACTAATTATGATAATGTTTTAAACATTACATGAATAAAATAATACTTGAATAATCGTTATTATTACAATTGTGTGAGAACATGTAATGAGAGCAGACGACATATCAATTTCATCTGAAGGAAGCGGTAAAAACGTGTTCGCTCAACCATCAAGGCACTATCCGTGATGCAAGCTTTGCATTTCCATCCATCCCATCGGTGACTAAAAAACCCTGCCTAAATGTGTATTTAAATATCTACCTTCTCCCCATTAACTTTAACAATTATATATATTCAATCGCAGACTACCGAGCGGAGACCTATATAACATTACCAAGAACACCTTGTCCGGGAGTAATTTAAATGACACTTCATATCCCACCTCCGCCACACATTGAAGCGTGCACCACGTTCAGTGTCATCTGTCTAGGCACTAAACATCGATGCAAATCGCTTAGCTTGAAGGCTGTATCTTGCTTTTTGAAGAACACGTATATTTAAGAACATGTAATACTAGCTTAATCTTCCCCTCCCTCACCTCCCCCTCTCTTCTCTCTCTCTCTCTCTCTCTCTCTCTCTCTCTCTCTCTCTCTCTCTCTCTCTCTCTCTCTCTCTCTCTCTCTTTCTAAATCCCATTCCTCTCTCTCTTTCTCCAACACATCCCTCTCTCTCTCCCTCTCTCTATTCTTACAACCCATCCCTCTCTCTCTCCCTCTCTCTCTTTCTCCAACCCATCCCTCCCATTCACACATACACACACTCTCACTCTCCACTGTCTCTCTCACTCACTCTCTCTCTCTCTCTCTCTCTCTCCCTATCTTTGTTTCTCTCTATCTCACTATTTCTCACTTTCCTCGTCTCTCTCACTCTGTCTCTGTCTTTCTCTCTATTTATTTGTGTCTCTCTTTCTCTCACCGTCTCTCTCACTATCTTTGTCTTTGTCCCTATGACCGTCCGTCCGTCTGTCTCTCCATCACTCCTGAACTCCATTACTCCATCGATCTGTATATTTCTCTCTCTCAATCTGTTTCCGTTCTCACTATCTTTATCTCCATCTCCCTCCTTGTCTCTCTCATTTTATCTTTCTCTCTCTGTCTCTCTCCGTCTGTCTCTCAATCTTTCCCTCTCTCTTTCTCACCAACATATTGCCACCATTCCGATAAAACTAGCACGATAAGTATAAGCTTTGACAAGAGCACCTTACGAATGATTTCATGTAATTAAATAATAGTCAGGCCTCCCTTTTTGTAAAGTTGTAATTCGTTTCCACTTGTACTTTCTTCAGTTTCCCTGTAAGTTCCGAAAGGGATCTACTAGATTTCTATCATGTGGATTGCATTGTATTTCTTTCCTGTTTTATTACAAAATTTGAAATTTTCATAGTCTAACTTGGGATCAAGTATTAAGTTAAAGTCTGCGCATGTAATATAATGTTCTGTATTTGAAAGAGCGTCAATTTCACTGAAAATATTTTTAAAAAAAATGTGACAAGGCTAAACATAGTATCGCCATAAAATAGTTCCAGGATAATTTTTTTTTTTTTTTTCGTAATTTTACAATTGAAAATGTTATTGTCTAGCTGCTTTTGAAGTCGTATTGCAACACCTTTTGAGTTGGATGTACCATGGCTAAAGAAACAGCTTCCGTTCCACTCCGAGTATATATATTTTTCAATGCATTCAGTGAACTGAGTTTCTTGTAGGCATCGAATATCAGTATTATTTTCTTTGAATAAATTGAATAAATCTTTGCGCATCTAACTATTGTTTAGACCACGGCAATTGTACGAGTGAATCTGAAGATTATCCACTTGGTATCTAGAACATTTTTTACTGAATAGTTACTAACTCAAATTGAATAAATTCCATACTTATTATCAGAACACTGCCGTCTATACACTAAAATAGTAACAATTTGTTAAGAAATATGTAAAAACGCAAAGAAAACCAAAGACTAATTGACATGCTAAAGCAACTACATTCATCGAATTGAGATGAGAAATCGCCAGGTTTAACTAGTGCAAAAACTCCATCAAGTTAATAGTGAATGATGTAAAACATAGCAAGGACTAAAGTGACAATGAAATACGGTCTATTAACGACAACATTTCCAATGTAGGAAAACAGGTGGATCGCCAAATCTGTAAAAATGAATCTAAAGTGCTTGAAATTAGAGATTCCTTGAAAATCAAAGATAAAGATCAGCAGTCTCATCCGTCATATCATGATAACTTTACTGGTGATACAGCGTTAACGCGGATAAAGACGCTCCTGTAAGAACGAGGATACCATTTCGATCAAAGATCAATGTAAATCTGTTCATGTGAATATACTTGTAATTCCCGCATGTACGCGTGGTATTCAAAACACGCATACATTTAATAATTCTCATGTACAGGTCGAATATACAAAACCTCCAGCTCATGGTCGTATACAAGTGATTATCTCTAAAGCAAGGTCTTCGTAGAAATACCCGATGCACATGAGATCGATTGTTAGCAGTAAAACAGTAAGTGAAAAGCAGCCTTCATTTGACAAGTGTGAATTACTAAACAAGGGTAACATTACCAGTTTCAAAGGTGGTTATTATGAACATTGAGGTTTTAAATCCAAACATAGGTAAATTGACTGAACAAGCCTTTTGGTTGAAGCGAGTAACTTGTATCAAGTCGCATCAATCTGATGTTTTGAATTATGATAATGATGGTGCAGACACAGATTTATATGACGACGTCGATCCCATAGGAGTCATGACGATTATGACCAGGCTACTAGATAGAGTCGGTCTGATAACTACAATTATTATGAACCGAACTATCACTACTCAAATGGTGAAAAAAGCTGTAATACTGTTGAAAAATGGTCATATCTTTATTAAATTAACGGGCCTTATTCGTCTACCTGTTTCGCTAATTGTGTATTCACCATTTGGTGTCATGTTAATTACTTATATTTTTGTTAATATGTCTATTTTAAATATGTCCAGTGCATACTATTTTTATAATCAACACGATCATTGCGGCATTTCGGAGCATTGGCTATATTCTTCCGAATTGCGTTTTCTGAGTAGCATACATTTAAATGTTAATGTTATGTGATTCAGAGTGTAAACGTTTACAGCAATAGGAAAGTAAAAAAGAGAGGAACTATAAACTGAATGACATAATTACGTCACTTAGCTTCGACAAGTTTATTTACCTAGTAGTAACCACAGTATGATGTACTTTCGAGAGCACTTATAACTTTTATGTAGATTATGAAGATCAATCTCATACCCTCTACGCTGTATATCGGTAACCGTCTTCAAATTGACTGAAACATTAACATGAGGTTTAACACAATCAAAACAAGATATTTCTAATTTAAATACGACAGGACGATGACAAGAAACATTAAAACTATTATCATCCATAATATTACAGTATCGTACAGAATGTTAAAAATAACAGTTTTTATCAATTACCAGTTGATGATATACCCTGCTTTATAGAGAGTCTATACAGATGTATTGTGTCGGATATAAACCAGTCGTCTAATTCTCATCTCCCATGCACTTCTTATCGGACACATATAACACCCTATTGCTATGCTATTCTCAGGCAATATCATGCGATTAGGAAAATGGAACGCAGACCTTGGACTGATGTTGGTTGACCTAGAGGAGATGAATATCAATCATACATGGAATATAAATCAGCTAAATGTTGTTTTCGAAAGGTGTATAGAAATATTCTTCCCAGTGGAGACTATACAATTCTAAGACGAAAACATTGCTTAAAAATACATCAAATGAGGTTAAATTTAATGATTTTGTTGTAAGAGATCCCGTCAATATTTGTCATAAATGGGGTCGTCATGTTGCATTCCTTTACACAGACACTGAGTGCGAATCTCATGACAGATCGAATTAAGAGACCATGTCTGAAGGATGAGTTCATTTACATTGAAAACTGGAAAAATGTGAGGTTATGATAGAGATTGCAATACACATCTCATTCATGGTTGACTGATGTTAAAATATTATCTAACATGCTTATTCAACCTAATTTACTGATATAGTTATGTCCCTATTACTCTTAAGCATGGTGTAATTTTAACTCCTCATAAGGGTTGGGGGTAAACCGAAACAAAATCGAATAATTATCGAGCATTACCCTTTCCTAGTCTATTTTAAAATTGTATTTAAAGGTTTTCTTAAGACGGTTACAGGAAAATGTCAAAAAAAACATTACATGTGCATCAGGGCAGTTTTTAACCTGGTATGGGTAGTCCTATCACAGCAGTTGTTCTAAATGAAAGTATAATTTACAGTAAAGAAAGTCATAGTAAATTGTTTGATTTGCCTTTTAGATGCCCGGCAGGCATTTGAACGGGTGTGGCATGATGATCTATTCTACAAATTACACAAGCTAGGCGTTTGTACCAAACTTTTAAAATCAGTAATTTCAATACTTACTGACATGTATAATTATTTGTGTTATGTAAAATGGGTTTTACTCAGACTGGTTCCCTATTATACAAGGCACTAGACAAGGCGGGGTTTGGTCTCTGTTTCTTTACCTTATTTACATAAATCCGTTGATCGAACTGTTAGTTAATAGTAACCTAGGATTTCAAATTAAGGGACAAGTTATTGTACCCCGTCCTTTGCAGACGATATGAGCCTTCTCGCTTTATTTGCTGAAGCCCTACAACATATGATAAACATTTGCTATCAATATTCCTGTCAATGCCGATAGCAATATAATGCGGACAAATGTGCCGTTGTCTCTTTTAATGAGACCAAGCGTTCATTTACACGCAGGTTACGGTCCTGTTGTGTTGGCAAAGCAGCTATACAAGAAAAAGAGGAGTGTGTTCATTTAGGCATACTCTGTTACAAGTAATTTAGTTATTTCGTTAAAGTAAAACATGTAGATAGAAAATTAAGAGGTACATCTTTCGGATTAATCAAAGAGGGATTACGCAGGAATGGGTTCAATCTTTTAACTAGTTTTCAAATCTAAAATTCAATTGTTATCACAATGACCCTTTTTTGTTGTGAGTTGTTACAGTCTGTTGGGAGCACTCCCTATTGAAGCCGAACTTGATAAGAGAAAACTAACCTTTCTGGGAAAGAGACTGTGCGACAAAGTCTATATTAATGTTTTCCAAAACTTTATTACCCATGGAAGCTTTCCGAGCAAGCATATTTGGAAAAAATGCTTTAGTACGAAGATATCTCATTACTTCACTAATGAATGGCCTGACAATAGTTTATACTATACAGACAAATTCCCATCAGTTCTCGATTAGCCCAGCATGGTCTTATGAAAGACATGATGCAAGTATGCTACGGGCTAGTTTTTCTATCGCTAAATTAATTGCGTATTCGTCAATTCCAGATTTTACTCGACGCTCGCGATGTGATTGTAGCGATATGAGAACTAGTCTGACGGAGCATTTCTTGACTACTTGTAACTGTTGAAGTGTACGTGAATGTCTTATTCAATCAAACTACTGATTACAAGTTTGGGAGCACAACTTTATCTTTATTAGTGATGAATACGTTTGTGCTCTATTCGGTTTGAATCCGGTTGTAAATGATGCACTTCACTACGATTATGATATATTTTTCAAGCATGTCGCCTAGTTCTGGATTCCGTTTGAAACTCGTATAAACAAGCTGTGATTGATTGATTGATTGATTGGGGTTTATAATTTATAATTTCTAAGTCATATCACGGCGGCCAGTTCACCTACTCATGCATTTCCTGGTTTTCTAACACCAGTACTCCACACAGACGCATGTCGCATTGACTTTTGTCAATCGTCGGAAAGAAAATTGGCCGAGCCGGGATTCGAACTCACAACCCCTGGATAGACAGCCCGCGTCGATACCGACTGAGCTACCGGGGCTCGGCTAAACAAGCTGTGAAATCATTGTTATAATGGCATATACGTGTATGAGGTTGTATGTAATATATTATGATTGGTCTTAGAAACATTGTTATATGACGGATTGCATGTGTCTGGTTATATTACAGTGTGCATGCATTTACCTTTGAACACATGTATCATATATGTATATATGTTACGGTAGTATATGCAGTGGTACATGCACCTTTCATGTAAGTATACCTCGTGGAGTGTTTTTCTTTTCGTTTCGGATAAGTGCTCTGCTAAGCGAAACGTACATGTCTATCATAATCCTAAATCTGCTGTGCCTTTACATACACTCCTCTCTCTCTCTGTTATTTTCTCTCTAGCTCTTGTAGTTTATTATGATTACTGTATGTTTTTCAATGTTTGTATTGTAATCTGTATAATCTTCTGAATATTCTATTGTATTTGTTTGGTATGCACTATTGTATTTGTTTTTATTGTCGGAAAAGTTGTTTAATATTTATAATTTATTTTATCTTGCTTCTTGTAAAGGGATTACGTTTTGAAAATTGTAAATACTTGTTTGTAACTTACTATAGGCAAATGTGCCTGAATGTAATAAAATGTATTGTATGTATTGTATTGAATTGGAAGAAATAAAGAATAAATATATATATATATATATATTTATGTGTACATGTCTGATTCTTGTCAATAGGTAATCAACGGTACTTTGTCCGTTATGTGTAATACAGGTGAGTTTTCCAATGTTATTGTCACCAGAACATCGAACGTTTACCAATCTCATGTCTGTATATTTACAAAGATCGAGCAGATAATCTCCAAACCGGTTTGATCGGGAATCACAAGAAGTGCGCTTTAGACTGTTCAAAGACTGTACTTAACATTTAAAGACATTATAATAGTTGTCACATCGTTGAAAGTGTGCGTGACAATACAATATTTGAATTGTGTTTTGCACTTTGTCGATTGTCTTATTTTAAATGAAAAAGCATTAATGTTAAGAAATATACTAGTATAGCACTGGAAGTTCAAATCAGAAAATCGTAAAAGTATTTTGTGAAATATACAGATTAAATAAAGAAAATCTCTCGGTTACCCTGTGACGCCACAGTGACCAACCCTGATTGTCCTTCAAGTAAAGTGTTCAGAATTAAGTTAAGCAAATAGGATTATCAAGTGGACGCCACAATGAACGTCACTCATTATCCTTCAGGTGATCATCAAATAGGAGGTATAAAAAGATCCTCTCAACTTCACATAAAACAATGAACAAGTTGTTACACGTAATAAATATCGTTCAAATATTATTTAAGCCTTTCTCCCATGTTGATTAGAAGTATAAACAGATCCTCTCGAAACCACGTGAAAATATTAACAAGTACACGTTATAAACATCGTGCAAGTATTATTTAACCCTTTTCTCTCGTGCAGACAATATTTTTCTCACTCGAACAAAGGAAATTCCAAATATCCTTGAATATTGTTTTCATTAGGGAACCCATTGTAATAGGGTTGACATTTCAAATATTGTTTAATGATAGTAACGAGAACATAGAGGCCCGTCCTTTGATGACGCGGTTTTTTATCGTATGTGAGTAACTTGAGCGTGCGTTTAATATTATATCAACTTGGGTTACTGTTTTGCATCTATCTATGGTAGAGTTTCCGAATCTAACCGACGTAATATTATTACAGTATTTAACCAATATGAATACTTTGCACTTGTCTGTAATGAAATTATCTCCCCAGTCATTTGCATATATGCAATAGTTAATTGCGGCATGGATTAAGCTCGCTGAATAATATAGCTCTTCTGATTACTGGAACAAATTATTAAATAGATTCGACGTTACGGGAACAAACCATTAACTCGAGTCAACTTTACGGGAACAAACCATTACATCGAGTCGACGTTACAGGAACAAACCATTACATCGAGTCGACGTTACGGGAACAAACCGTTAAATCGAGTCGACGTTACGGGAACAAACCATTGAATCGAGTCGACGTTACGGGAACAAACTATTAAATCGAGTCGACGTTACGGGAACAAACCATTGAATCGAGTCGACGTTACGGGAACAAACCATTAAATCGAGTCGACGTTACGGGAACAAACCATTAAATCGAGTCGACGTTACGGGAACAAACCGTTAAATCGAGTCGACGTTACGGGAACAAACCTTTAAATTGAGTCGACGTTACGGGAACAAACTATTAAATCGAGTCGACGTTACGGGAACAAACCATTAAATCGAGTCGACGTTACGGGAACAAACCATTAAATCGAGTCGACGTTACGGGAACAAAGCATTAAATCGAGTCGACGTTACGTGAACAAACCAGTTAATCGAGTCGACGTTACGGGAACAAACCATTAAATCGAGTATACGTTACGGGAACAAACCGTTAAATCGAGTCGTCGTTACGGAAAAGAACCATTAAATCAATTCGATGTTACGGGAATAAACCATTGAATCGATTTTATAATTTCCCACAATATTTTAAAAAGAATTCTGCGTCAGAATGTGTCTTTTTGTTGGAAAACGTTACCTATATAAGTGAGTCATTATGAGCATTTTTTTCTTTGTTGTCACAAAGTTTTAAAAACCTTCTGTTGCAGATGCGTTAAAGGTGTCTTTATGAGAGCACGGGATTATAATATACGTGAGTCGCGTATATCGATTAGATAACAGTATCATTGCGACAGTGACAGTACAAGTTGTCATGATCCCTGGATAGACACACTAGTACCTGGCTAAGACAAGCACATGGACACTTCACCATGTGCGCCGCGACAGAGGATCGAACCCATGACTCCCGGTTCTCGATTCCCGACCCTAAAAATTACAGTACCGAACTTAACAATTTCCGGGTTTATTGTTATCTAAATAATAGTATCGTTTTGTATCTAATATAATATAAACGACTTTTGATTCATCTGGCGGTTGTAGACTTTTAAAACAATGTGAAAAAGGATATACATTTCCTTTGTTTATACAAGATGAATTATAACGATGTTAAGGGTTTGTACTGGGCTAGGAAATGTACCTTGTCCAAGGGCACTCAACCATCATCGCCGAGACTGGGGATAGAACCCGGGTCGCCCGGTTACAAATCCTATCCTCGACGGTTAGCAACCAGTCTCTGTCAATTCCTCACGTATCAGGAAGGTTCATTAACCGAGAATCAGGTAAAGGAGTAGGGTAAATCATTTATTCGAAAACGAACCATTCCATTCAGCTTGATATTTGTCGGTATTACTATTGGTGATTATGAAATGGACTTTCACCAATCAATGGTACCGGATATGAATTATATTAGATACATAATTATCTGAGTTTACTTATTGTCGTCGTTATATCACATTATACTAGATATGTAGGGGCAAGGAGAAAAGAAGAGAAAATAGTTTCAACAAAAGTCCAGTGTCTCTTCAGTTCACACAGTCTTATATAAATACGGTAATACTATAATCTCATTAAAATTATCTCCTATTAACGCTACGCATTTTTGCACACGCGTGTATAGTTCTTATGAAGACCGCATCATGGCTACAAAAGCGGAAATGAGGCAAAACACCGATACAGTTTTTACCTGACCATACAGCATCGAAAAGTGTTCTTTGCTCTGGTTTTAAATGGTCTATTTTAAATTTGCTCAATTTCGTCAATTGACGCCATTTTGAAGGTTTAGGTAAACGTTTGTTGAAACGAGTCCTCTGATTGGTTCAAATAAAAATGGCTTGGTTGATCTAAAAATAGCGATATTGGAAATCCGACAAAACAAGAAGATGAATTCGAATGGTCAGATCGTGTACTTTAGTCAGATTAAGTAATAATATATATCCCTATTTTAACAAATGCATATTTGAATAACGACATCGAATCAGTAAATTATCTGTAAACGTTGTTTTTCCGCCGAGCACAGGTGACTCAGTTGAGAGCTATGCGGTCTGTCAAATCATGGCTGGTGACAAAAGGACATAATATTTTCAATGTCTTCTTCGTAAAATGCCCAAGTGGAAAGGTATTGACACATACTTATCAAAAGCTATTTCTTATACAATCAGTGAATGTGGTCAGCAAAGCTTATCTTTGCAATGTCGCTATGATCATCGTGGACATTCCATAACATTACAATGTTCCGTGAATATATACAAACGGAAAAAATTAAAGTGAATGACTTTCAATATAAAATAAAAGGAAAATTATGGCACTTCATAAAGCTGTGAAGTGGGGAATCTTGGTGCATTCTGATTAATCTTTGTTTTGCTTTTTGTGTATGATCATTAACGTGAATAAAATGGGTGCGCATGCTATAGCCTATTTCTAAATGAAAACAAATATTTAACGAAGAATGTATAATGGATAACTACTAAATGGCGATCTCAAAGTTAAATACACATCACCTGACATTCAAAATGAGCTGATTGAGACATCCAAATGTCTATCATTAACACTTGTTAATAATGCCTCATTCGTTGTGTTCATAGCGGATGAAGTTACTCCATTACAACAATGCTACAAATGGGTCTTGATCAGAGATATTTCGTTTACTATACACGTGAATAAAGTTAGAAATGATTATATCAGTGGCTAAGCGCGATACAGTTGTAACTGCTTTTTAAATTACAAACAGTTACAACCGTTACGCGCTAATCCATCGATATTGCCATTAAGGCTGTACTGATTGATAATAATACAAGAAGAAAATGGTATGTTAATGTGCTTTTTTGTTATGCTAGATCCATTTATGAAAACCTTAGGATATGCATTTGTTATGCTATTTCAGCATATGAACAAAACATGTTTTCATGCAAATTATCAATATGTGAAAGATGATATGCTACTTGTTTGTCGTCTTATGGTTTAAATCTCATTCTGAAGTTATGTTATCCATATATGTGGATGTTCACGTGATATGTTGTAATTGATTCTAAACAATAGACGCTATTTTGCCCTTATGAAATTTCTTCAGATTATTGCAATAGCTATCATTTATCAATATTTTAAAAGAAAAGTATATGTCACTGAACAAATTTCTTCAGTTGTTCTTGTCTGAATGGCTCACAAATGATAAAATGTGAATATATAAATATTTATTTTTCAAATATATCTTCAATTGTTATTAAGGTATTCCAACATTATCTACTTATTTTCAAAAGCATATGATACTAGTATACAAGTTTTAGAATATTTTTTTATAGTTTTTATATAGTTTTATCTCCCAGCTATATTATATAATCAAACATGGTGTCCGGACAGATCTAGGAAGGCTCAAGAAAGAAATCAGCGCTTTATTTCAAACCAATTTAATCCACTATGTTTTAAATTTTGAAGCATTATAAAAAGGCATAATGACTTATATGTTTTAATTGACACTATAATCAGAAGAAATAATAACAATGTTACATTTTTTTTTTTTAAATATCCACTTCTCAGTTCAATACATTCTTAAGGAATGCAGATCCAACGCAGCAGTGGTACTATCTGGATCACTTTTACGAAATTAATGAGAGTGACCAGCGATACGACAGAGCGTCAAACATATCGGGCAAGTTCCATGAGGTTCAGTCTCGTTTTAGAATGTCCTTCAATAATATTAGGATTTGGTGTGTATACCTGTTTGAAATGCTAGGCAAAAACGTTAGCCGTAGTTCATTTTCACTGATCGCAAAATTATGCAAAACTAAATAAATGCATTTTCCTTTGTTGACACAATTCAGGGATACTATATTACAGGGATATGAAACGCGTGCGGATTCATCAGCCTTATCAGTAATATGTTCGCCTGGCTTCGTACTTGTGTCGGCCATTTTGGTTTACCCATTTCGGTAGATGAACGGCCTTCACTTACGTAAGATAACTGTTAATTGCGTGTAGATACAACTGTTGTGTTGATTCGCTGGCGCATAACAGTACCCAGGGACACAAACAAAAGAGTCCCTGCCTATTATTTCAGATAAACCTTCCACAATTCTCCGAAATAAACCATCCAAAATGCTTTAGAACAAAATTATCAATCAAACAGTAATTCCTTATTTCACAGGTCCTGCGAGTTTGTTTAATTCCGTGTTCCACTTGAATGTGAAGATGTTAATTATCTTTGTTGTTAATTATTTTTTCAATGAGCAGTTAGAGACTCATTCACTATATATGTGATATATCGTTGTTCATTTGAATCTGTTTTCTGTATCGTCCAAATTAATTCTGATGTCCTATCATATAAATATATTAGTTTCTTGATAATGTGATGGCATGTGGAAAGGAGGATTTTCTAAACTGGTATTTGGATTTGAATATTGACGAAATTGTTGGGGAATACTCGAATTATCGGGCAATAAGGCAGAACAAAACAAGGGAAAGAAAGTGGTCCGAAATAGAAAAACTAACTCTAATAGTGTGTATATTGTGGTAAAGAATATACATCCATTTCAGGCATAACAAGACACATCGGATCAACTCAATCAATTGCATTTATACATTTTTTTTTTGTATTACTACTTTATAAACATGTAAGTCAATATCTACAATGATACTTATAACAAACATTTTAACAACAAAACTGTTTCCTTTCAAGTTTTAATCAATTCGCCGCGCTTAAGTGATTTGTTATCTGCGAAAGCCAAGCGTAATTTGTGCATTACATTACCATAATTACTTATTGAAATGCTAATGTACGAAATAGCCTTGGCTAGGGCAGATGATGATTTGTACGTCCCTTATGAAAATAGCAGACCTAGATCAGCTCCTATATCTATACAGACTGATTTCTGTCTGAAATTTGCTCTTAAAACTTCACAAATTTCATCCAAATACAATGAAAACAATACAAATATAATCAATGTATGGAACAGTGCATGTTCCTCGCGAAAAGTACATGCCAAAATCAATGTTCATACATATATATATACAGTCGTATCCGGGTCTGCACTTATTTCATAATTTTAACTAGGAAAGAAACATAATGTGCACAAATGAATCTGACAGTTTGAAGACTTCGATCACTAAGGCAATGACAAATAGTCCACTGCCACACATAGTATTCAATTTGTATCTTACGAAATTGCAGGTTATGTTGATCTGGTTCAATTAAAGGTTTTTACTTGTAGTGCTTTGCAAAGTCCTTTACGGTCGAGCACACTCGCATGTCCATTAAGGCATTTTCAAGCATTTGCAGATTCACAATGGCATTTTCATTTTTGACTGATGTACTGTTACTGACTTTTGATGACTAATTTGTATTCTCTACAGTGCCTGTTGTTTGTCTCAGATTAAATGGTACAGTTGGTCCAGAGCATGAAGTACATATTGTGCAACTGATGCATGAAGTCTCCTCAGTGAAGCTACATCCTCAGACTCAGTCGGTATATGGGAATATTTATCAGAAAGTCCAGGAATGCTGTCAGATTCAGCACAAGTGTCACTAACACTACTCAACCTTTTCAAAGCATAGGTATTTCCCTTTTTAAAATATGTATATGTTTTCTTTTTATTAAGCTTGAATCTGTGTTTATACTCCTTTTTTAATATACCCCATCTTCACTAGTTGTAAGCAACACTAATTCTAGAAAACAATGGGTTGGACTGTATGTTTTATCATGAAATGGATTCTTATTGGATGGATATATAGTGTAAGATTTCAGGTGTCTGATTATTTTCGTTTGTAATAAATATTATTTGAATACAGTTAGTTTGTGTGATTAGGGCATTGGTCTGAAAAGAGTAATGTCTGTGACAGGTTTGTGTTTGCTATAGTTCTATTTCTGGGATTGTTTGAATTGAGTTACCAATGGGTGTTTTATTATTATTAAGTCATACAGTAGTTGTTGAGACTAATTTCTATTAATGCTTAAACTTCTAAGATAAGTACTTAAATGCTATAATTTAAAGCAAATATATGATATTGATAATTTCTAAGGTTTCAAATCTGGTTTCATGACGAAATTGAAGACATTAAAGCATATTTAGGTCTAAGATGTTTGTAAATATGGACAACATGCATTACATTCATAAGAATACTATGGATTTACATGTTTGGGACAGCTGGTTATTTTCATGCATTTTTGCTATATTTGGATTATTTCCCTTCAATTTGGTTACTTTTAGAAAAGCGTCATATTGCTAAAAGAAACACAGTTTACTTTCTTCTTTTTGCTTTATTGTGTGTAAAATACATTCAATGATAAAATCACAGATGCACTAGTTATAGTTAGGCTGAAAATAATAACATTAAGGGGAAAATCCTCAACTTTAAAATGCCTGAAAGATAAACTTTTCAAGTTTTAACATGTTTCTTTATTTATATGGCAAACAACATGTGCAAAATAAGCCACCTTTGCATTGAATTTGCATCTGATATACACAAATAGGCAAGGCAGGTAATAATATAAGAAAAAAAGTTGAAATAACGGAAAAGAGTAATTCCTTCTTCATTGATTTGTATTCACATAACACCAATGTTTTGGTATATCAAAAACTTATTTACAACATTTTCCACAAACAGTTAACAAAATATTTCTTTTAATGGATTTATTGTGTTAAAGATATTTCAGGTTTATGCTTAAGTATTGTGAAATACATCAATATTTTGTTTGTTTCGTCTGTCCGTCCGTCTGTCCGTCACACTTTTTCGTCGAAATTTTTCGTCACGTTTTCAAATAACTGTTTTTCTACTCAAAGGATTACATTGAAACTTCTAACAAATGTTTATATCAATGTGTGTGATTGGTTCACAAAAGGGGGATAATCCAAATATTGTTATATCAGAGTTATTGCCCCTTTTCTGTCAACAATTAAAGATTTCTGACAAGGTCCCGGCAGGTGACACACGTGCTCCGGGGAGCACTCCATTCTAGTTAAGCTCTGCTTTTAATGAAAAAACTAGGTTTGAGGAAAACTGCAAAATGTGGACAGGTCTGTGCACCTCAGATTCGGGGTAAACGTATAAAAGTGAAAGTACACCGAATGGTATTATTTCTGTCAAATTCACATGAGCTTACTCAACAAGTGCATGTGTCACATATTTGCCATGATATGTATATATGTCACTTTATCAACTTTCATATGAGTCACAGCGTGTAAATAATAGCCGGTAAATGTGTAAAAATGAAAGAAAATGTTGCGGCCATTATGCATATGATAGGTGCCTACTGTAAGGTATGATAACACTGTTCCATATAATTATGGTTACATTTCGTATTCAAACTGTTACGATACATGTTTTTTTCCCGTTCCTTTTTCTTTTCTGAAATTCCACACATTGCGAATGAAAAGATACTCATTGAATTTTGTGAACAGTGTAGGACAAGATCATCCTGTACATCGGCACAGTCTGGTCAAGATCTTCATTATTCACAAAGTACTAACATAATTACGCCTGTCGGAGCGAACTGGTACAAGTTTGCTACACTGTTCAAGAAATATTTGAGCGAAAGGTACACATTTGCTTTCGTGAACAGAACAGATCAGATCAGCCTGTACATCCGCACATGCTAATCTGGTGCAATTCTGGCATTTCAGTTGTAGTGTTATGCAAAGTCCTTTCCGGTCGAGCACACTCAGTTTCAGACTAGCGTTGTCACATGAAATTCGGTACATCGATTCCTTCGGACATATTACCGACGTTTAAACTCCAGAAAAAGTTAAAGTCGGTGATGCCATGCACATATTCTGTACCGAAAACAGGAAGCAGACCCTCGATTTGATCGTACACACCAGTTAAAAATACATTCAGGTCGGACTCTATAGGATTTAAAGGCAATGCTTCCGGATATAACTTGTTGAGAAAATGGCCTTTCCAGTCTATACAGAACAGAACAGAACAGAACAGACATTTTATTTTCAACTTAAGCATATACAGCCCATGGTTGATATTCACAAATATACATACAGAAATGGTTAAGACAATGAAATAGTTGAGAAATAGTACTTAACTAAGTTTAAATTAAATAAGTTTAAATAAGTTTAAATCAAGTTTATATGCATATGTATAAATACACATATATACACAAGTAACTATATAATTATATATATATATACACATACCCATACACATACTTACATATATATATATATATATATATATTAATTTCAATATGAAATTAATTATATCAAGAAAGAAAGTGGGACTGTTAACGCCCGTCTAATAAGGACGTCATATACATACGTCGTTGTGGTGGGTTTGCCATGTATAGTTCGTATTTGGTGATGCAGACTTTACGTATAGTGGATTATCCGGATGTGTTTCTATAAACGATGAATTATCGTAGAGAACGAATCGCCGTGCTTGTTTGACATTGTCGGCAACATCTTTGACCTCTAAAGCGATGCAATACTGTCTCGGTGAATCACGTGGTAATGTAAAATTCATTGAAATTACAGAAGAATTAACTTTCTTCGTGAAAATATTTCCTTGACCGACTTTTACTTTGTCTTTTGAGTAGGTGTCTGTTTCATAAATAGAAATGTAATAAGATTCAATCGATGAAGCGCGCAAACGATCACCGTAAGTCGGTATAGGGTCATACCAGGCTTTGAAATATACCGTTATCATCCCTGATCTTGTTATTTTATCTTTGATGAAAAATGGGATCGCTTGTACACGTGTGTGTTGCCGTACAGTGCTCGGGAGTAGCCTTATGAAACCTGTAACATATAATCTTTGTGGTGTTCGTTTTCTGATATGGAGTAGGTTCCTGTTCTATATGTGTTGGTTGGCTTGTATCAATGCCTTTTATGTAACCACCGCCCATTGATTCATAGCGTGCGCACATTCTAAAATAGACAGACATTATTTAGACATCCAACTGGGGTACTGACAATAAAACAATATGTCACCACCTATCATCTCCAGAATGGTGAATGGTGCGTACAGAGAGCTTCACGGAAAAATATATCACGACCTAACGTGGCCTGCTAAGAAACACGACATGAATTGTTTAAATAAGTTTGTGTGAAGTACACACATATGTTTATAATATGTTATTCAGTATATATATATATATATATATATATGTATCATACGTTCACAGCAATGTCTTCAGCGCGAACAATTGCATTTTTCTCCGAAATATGTATACGCATTTGCGCACCATTCATTACAGGGTCTGTGTTCCAGGTATCTCCTGTCGTGAACATTGCAGGATAACTGAACACTTGCACCTCTGCCACAGGAACATGAGCAGCTTGACCATGGTTCCCAGTAGTAATGATCCCTTCTACACCCTGTGTGGTGTTTTGAACCCTAGACAGAAATATAACACACAACATATAACTCGTATGTATCAAATACCTTACCTTGCACACAAAAAAACCATAATATTAGAACAGTTAACTAAGAGAGAAAAGAGCATACTTTTAGATCAGTGACATATTACACATACTATTAAAATGCTGTCCTTTAGTTTGAACACAAATGAAATATACTGTATGCAAATAATTAAGATTTAAGGGAAAACAAAAGGAGCATCTACAATTAGGTTCCTAAACAAAGGAACATTTCAAGTGCTTTGTTCTTTCAACCTAATTTGTGTAATCTTAACTAAGTTGAAAGTAAGAAATACACTTAGGTCATTTTACCTGTTTCCTCTACGAGTAGAAGAAGAACAAGACGAAGAAGTCATTTGACGAGCAACATGCTTTTCCAAAGTCTTTCACGAGCAATATGAAAACAAGACACTGTTCGTGTGTACCTTTCGACCCGATGAGAAGGCTTATCTTCAGCACACGGAGGTTCGTGTTTTGTAAATATCAAAAGGTATTATTTTGACACTCAAATTGAAGTAGGTTGCTTTCAAGTTAAACCATAGATTACTTTTTTTGTTTTACATGAAGTAAAAAAGTATTCGTGAACATATCATAAACTCTTTAAGAAAATGACATCTAAAAGGAATAGATATTCAAACGGGAGGAATGCAGTATGCTTCATTAATATTTAGCTGCAAGACGTAAACCACCCCATTTGATAAGTAGGTGACTGGCAAAGATATTCATCTAAATGCAGACACACATAATGAATTAATGTAATATAGCTGTGTTTGCTCCGTTGCTTCTTAAATGGATATTCCTTGCTTTGGTTTGACTCCGGTGGCCTATATAAGTATATGTGTAAGACGGTGTACTTTTCCGTGTCGCACTGGGCGTGGTTGTGTACCTGCATTACAATGGAGGGTCTTCTCTACACTAACATATAACACAACAACATATATATGCGATGCCAGACGAGCGCTATGAGCAAGACGAGCGCTATCCGTGTTTATATGACATAAACAGTGTAACAAGCAATGATATAAGGAATTTTTTTTTTTTTTTTTTTTTTTTTTTTTTACGTACATCTTAAAGTAATGTTCCTTGTCATGAAGCTATGAATGTAACCTTGATTTGCTGACGCGAACTGACTCGCCCAGGAAAAACACAGAGATCAAAACATCATGTTTTCAAAGGGTGGATGAAATTGCTCTGAGAAACCTGTGTCCATTTGTCACCTGTCAGATCGCTATGAATGTTGAACCTCATTCGATTTTCACACATACATGACAAGAAATTTATATCATTAGAAACATTAGAAAGTAAGTTGAATTGATAGCGAATGGGAATTTACCCTTATTAACAAATATTTCACCGAAAGACAAAAATTTAACTTGCTCGGTGTCGTCTGGTAGAATGACCAAAACCTGGACTGAATATACACACATGTACATGTGTCTGCACGAGATACCCCATACAGGGAATATCCATTATTTCACTACTGTGAACCATGTACGCGTTATTTCTTACACGTAACGCTTAAGACAAATATTTCACTCTATACTAGCGAAACGCGTGAAATAGATATTCACGGGAAGCATCGTGCGTGTATGTGAGGAACGTGCCTAACACTTTTTGCGCGCGCATCCACTTGCGCCGCAATCGTTCACTTTCCTCGCTGTCGATTCACGACAGGTTGCCGTTATCAATTTAATACTTTTATAAGTATTATTTTATACTCCTTGGTAATATATTAGTTACTCGTTAATTTCTTTATTGTATATATGTCTCGTGTCATTTATTATACTGTTGTTTATCTTACCATGGAGTAGATTCATGTTTAACTCATGATCATAAACGTCCAATTCAGGCTTAACTGTACGTTACAAGTATTCTACTACAATCGTATAGTTATTATTGCATACAATCTATGTTTTACGCCCGCTTATGGGATACAGAAACATTGCAAAAACCGGGCGTAAACGGCGAGAAAACGTGTATAAACAAAGCGATTCTCGCGCGTACGGTTTCAGACCGGTTAGATGTTTTACATATGCATTACCCGGGCACCGTTAGTAAACACAAAATGGACGCTCCATCTCCCCTAGAATAGGAGCAATTGTTGGGTTAACAATAACATCAGCTTCTTTAACTCGATAATCGGTAACATGCAATAGACTCACAGTTAAAGAACATAACATAATCCAAAACCATTCGAGTCAGCGATGGCAACCTTGATGTAGGACCGGTTCGTGGATATATAAAACATAACTTGTTCTACTTTATGACGTCACATGTGACAATCGTTATCGCGTCATGTTCATCGGCGGTTATCGTACAACTGAACGTTACAGCGGACTATATGTTGGATGTTTGCTCTTATTTTATGCAATAATAGCGAAAATACACATTTTCTCGGGCGTGAACATCTGCGGGTCCGCAGATGTTCACGCCCTCGAAAATGTGTATTATCCCTATATAATACCCCGGTTAAAAATAGGAATCCGCCGTGGTCGAGTGGTAAGAGTCAAGGATTTGAAACCGGGTGTTCCGGGTTCGATTCCCAGTCGCGGCACGACGGTTATGGTGGAGTGCCCTTTGGGCAAGGCACATTTTCTAGCCTAGAACTGGTTTGTTTACCCAGGCATCATGAATAAGTGAACTGTCGCCGTGATATAATTTAAATAATGTTGAAAGCTGCGTAAAACCCCAATAAAAGAAATAAATTACGTAATTGGTTAAATTTGTGTCATTTACGGTTCATTAGAAACAAATCTCGCGAACATGTACAATTACATAAAGTATTTACGTTGGTTAAAATATAAAAGTCGCCGTGCGTGGTCAAATATGATACTTTTTTTTTTGTCAAGACTCCCCTCATATTCGAGTCAAACTAAGAGAAACCCAGCTCTGCTACATTTGCGACAACCGTATATTAGCCTCAGCTTGTACGCAAAGTAAAGGATACATTGAACACGTATGCAAAACTAGTGTTTAGATAAAGACTTTATTGGCAATGGTTGGCATTTATGCACAGACTGCCCTTGGTCTTCACGTTTCACACATCTAATACTGTTAAGTTGTCATTAAAACGTGACATTTTAGAACAAAGCAGATCCGGTTTTCGTGGTTGTGTTTCCAAATTTATAGTTATGTAACTGTTGATTGCTCAATATGTTGTGCTTACTTACCTCTAGTTTTAGGTATACTTATATTTACTTACGTGTTTCTTACTTCCCTAACCCTCATTATGCCGATGCCGATTGCATGACTATATGCTCCGGGAAAGCCAACCTTAGCCTGATTATTACAGGAGTGGCACTGCTTGTATCACAATAATAAATCACCCAAATGGATGCTATGTGTAAATGGAGTTTTACGCCGATATTTGCATGATCAGTTAGCTCAATGCCTTTTCCTGGGTAAGGTACAAGTACTACTGTTGCATAACACCCACAACTCTACGCGCCGCCATTACTACCATTGGTATGACCCGATCGGAAATCGGACCTGAGACCTCCCGCATCCGAGGCGGACAATCTACCATAAACAAGAGAGGGAATGTCGAGTCTAGGGTTTAACTCCGTTTATCATATAAACCTTTTAATCGAAACAAATTAGGAATCAGAAAGTATTCGACGATATTGGTTGGTCGTTATCTGTAGATCAATAAATGACCGCATGCCACTTTAACTTTTTCTGACATACAATACATTAACGGCAGACGACATTGAACACATCTTCGCAAAACTATTAAAAAACATCTCTGTTAATGAATGTATAATCCAAGTCTTGAAATCAATTTCTCTCTGTGTCGAAAAGTTGTTTGAACGCGTTTGTATGTGGGAACCGGCTTAAATAAAAAGAAAATCACATATAGTTCACCATATAATTTAAAGTACTTGACACAAGTAGTTATTGGTTGATTTAAGCGACCATTCGAAGAAAAGGTTTGTGGAAAAAGTAAAAAGTGTGCTTCCTGTTCCTACATTGTGCTCATTAGACTTATATCGTCACATCTGCTTGTATTAAATACCTGCACATTTTCCGGCACAACAAATGCAGATGGTCATGAGCAGTTCAAACACGACATATTTAAATTCCGTATTTAACACATGTTCAATACGGTAACAAATAATTATAGTAACGGTACGTCACTGAAATACGATGTAGCGTCATTGAAATATGATTTTACTTCATTTAAAATGTGGTAGTTTGACGTGGGTCAAAAGCTAATTATAAATTATATTTCATGTGTTTAAATTATGTTACTTCTATATTTAGAATATAGACATTTGTCTTTTTTCTTTATTGTCTCTTAAAAGTTATATATGGTATATAATAACAGGAAAATTGTGTTGCAGTAGCGATACAGGCTTTAGTATGTTCTACCCGGGGCGTGGACGATATACCATCTCTCTCGACCCTTGGTCTCCCGAGATATCAATTGTTCATGCCCCTCGAAGTACAATAATAAAATCTGTATCGCAACTGCAACATAATAGTCCCTATGAATTATATACCTGCACATGTTCCGCCGCAAAAACATGCAGATGGTTATGCGCTTTTCAAAAACGACGGATGACAATTCCGTATTTGACGGTTCCAAATATAATAATGGTACGTCACTGAAATATGATGTGACGTCATTAAAATATTTTTTGTAAATCATGTTGAAATAGCGATATTTGACTTTGTATTGTCTACTCGGGGAGTGGACAATTTACATCTCTCTCGACCATCGGTCTCGCGAGATATCGATTGTGCTTCTCCATTTAAGACATTTTTCAAACTTTGCTAAATGAACAGGCTGATCCAGATTTACACGTTCACACAAGCCAATATTTACCTGTCAATAGAAAGACAACTTATACCTGTTCACAATTACCAAAATATACCTTTTCCCATGAACGGGTTTATATGGAACTGTGAGTGCTCCTACATGGCCACATTATTTCGAGATATAGCGTCTTGCAAAGGTATTGATTAGACTGAATCAACTGGTATTTTCCCCACAATATCTCTTAAATAACTAAACAAAACTCTATATTGTGAATACTGAATATGTCTCTTATAACTAAACCAAACTCTATATTGTGAATACTCAATATGTCTCTTATAACTAAACCAAACTCTATATTGTGACTATTTAATATCGCTCTTATAACTAAACCAAACTCTATATTGTGAATACTCAATATCTCTCTTATAACTAAACCAAACTCTATATTGTGAATACTCAATATGTCTCTTATAACTAAACCAAACTCTATATTGTGAATACTCAATATCTCTCTTATAACTAAACCAAACTTTATATTGTGAATACTCAATATCTCTCTTATAACTAAACCAAACTCTATATTGTGAATACTCAATATCTCTCCTATAACTAAACCAAATTCTATATTGTAAATACTCAATATGTCTATTATAACTCAACCAAACTCTATATTGTGTATACTCAATGTTTGTCGTATAACTAAACAAAACTCTATATTGTGAATATTCAATATGTCTCTTATAACCAAACAAAACTCTATATTGTGAATACTCAATGTGTATCTTATAACTAAAACAAACTCTATATTGTGAATACTCAATAATTCTCTTATAACTAAACCAAACTCTATATTGTGAATACTCAATATCTCTCTTATAACTGAACCAAACTCTATATTGTGAATATTCAACATGTCTCTTATAACTAAACCAAACTCTATATTGTGAATACTCAATATGTCTCTTATAACTAAACCAAACTCTATATTGTAAATACTGAATTTCTCTCTTATAACTAAACCAAACTCTATATTGTGAATACTCAATATGTCTCTTATAACTAAACCAAACTCTATATTGTGAATACTCAATATCTCTCTTATAACTAAATCAAACTCTATATTGTGAATACTCAATATCTCTCTTATAACTAAACCAAATTCTATATTGTAAATACTCAATATGTCTATTATAACTCAACCAAACTCTATATTGTGTATACTCAATGTTTGTCGTATAACTAAACAAAACTCTATATTGTGAATATTCAATATGTCTCTTATAACCAAACAAAACTCTATATTGTGAATACTCAATGTGTATCTTATAACTAAAACAACTCTATATTGTGAATACTCAATATCTCTCTTATAACTAAACCAAACTCTATATTGTGAATACTCAATATCTCTCTTATAACTAAACCAAACTCTATATTGTGAATACTCAATATGTCTCTTATAACTAAACCAATCTCTATATTGTGAATACTCAACATGTCTCTTATAACTAAACCAAACTCTATATTTTGAATACTGAATTTCTCTCTTATAACTTGAATACTCACTATGTCTCTTATAACTAAACCAAACTCTATATTGTGAATACTCAATATCTCTCTTATAACTAAACCAAATTCTATATTGTAAATACTCAATATGTCTATTATAACTCAACCAAACTCTATATTGTTAATACTCAACGTCTATCTCATAAATAAACCAAACTCTATATTGTGAATATTCAATATGTATCTTATAACCAAACAAAACTCTATATTGTGAATACTCAATGTGTATCTTATAACTAAAACAAACTCTATATTGTGAATACTCAATATGTCTCTTATAACTAAACCAAACTCTATATTGTGAAAACTCAATGTGTCTCTAATAACTAAATCAAACTCTATATTGTGAATACTCATTGTGTCTCTAATAACTAAATCAAACTATATTGTGAATACTCAATATGTCTCTTATAACTAAACCA
This sequence comes from Serripes groenlandicus, assembly GCA_031761405.1. Lineage (NCBI taxonomy): Eukaryota > Metazoa > Mollusca > Bivalvia > Cardiida > Cardiidae > Serripes > Serripes groenlandicus. Next base: position 6,923,473 of record JASEVX010000016.1, read on the forward strand.
AACTCTATATTGTGAATACTCAATATGTCTCTTATAACTAAACCAAACTCTATATTGTGAATACTCAATATGTCTCTTATAACTAAACCAAACTCTATATTGTGAATACTCAATGTGTCTCTTATAACTAAACCAAACTCTATATTGTGAATACTCAATATGTCTCTTATAACTAAACCAAACTCTATTTTGTGAATACTCAATATCTCTCTCATAGCTAAACCAAACTCTATGTTGTGAATACTCAATGTCTCTCTTATAACTAAACTAAACTCTATATTGTGAATACTCAATATGTCTCGTATACCTTAACCAGACTCTATATTGCGAATACTCAATATGTCTCTTATAACTAAACCAAACTCTATATTGTGAATATTCAATGTCTCTCTTATAACTAAACCAAACTCTATATTGTGAATACTCAATATGTCTCTTATAACTTAACCAAACTATTTATTGTGAATACTCAATATGTCTCGTATAACTAAACCAAACTCTATATTGTGAATACTCAATTTCTCTCTTATAACTAAACTAAACTCTATATTGTGAATACTCAATATGTCTCGTATAACTAAACCAAACTCTATATTGTGAATACTCAATATGTCTCTTATAACTAAACCAAACTCTATATTGTGAATACTCAATATGTCTCTTATAACTAAACCAAACTCTATATTGTGAATACTCAATATGTCTCTTATAACTGAACCAAACTCTGTATTGTGAATACTCAATGTCTCCCTTATAACTAAACCAAACTCTATATTGTTAATACTCAACGTCTATCTCATAAATAAACCAAACTCTATATTGTGAATACTCAATATCTCTCTCATAACTAAACCAAACTCTATATTGTGAATACTCAATATCTCTCTCATAATTAAACCAAACTCTATGTTGTGAATACTCAATGTCTCTCTTATAACTAAACCAAACTCTATATTGTGAATACTCAATATCTCTCTTATAACTAAACCAAACTTTATATTGTGAATACTCAATATGTCTCTTATAACTAAACCAAACTTTATATTGTGAATACTCAATATGTCTCTTATAACTAAACCAAACTCTATATTGTGAATACTCAATATCTCTCTTATAACTAAACCAAACTCTATATTGTGAATACTCAATATGTCTCTTATAACTTAACCAAACTCTATATTGTGAATATTTAATATATCTCTTATAACTAAACCAAACTCTATATTGTGAATACTCAATATCTATCTTATAACTAAACCAAACTCTATATTGTGAATATTTAATATCGCTCTTATAACTAAACCAAACTCTATATTGTGAATACTCAATATCTCTCTTATAACTAAACCAAACTCTATATTGTGAATATTCAATATCGCTCTTATAACTAAATCAAACTCTATATTGTGAATATTTAATATCTCTCTTATAACTAAATCAAACTCTATATTGTGAATACTCAATATCTCTATTATAACTAAATCAAACTCTATATTGTGAATATTTAATATCGCTCTAATAACTAAATCAAACTCTATATTGTGAATATTCAATATATCTCTTATAACTAAACCAAACTCTATATTGTGAATATTTAATATTGCTCTTATAACTAAATCAAACTCTATATTGTGAATATTCAATATCTCTCTTATAACTAAACCAAACTCTATATTGTGAATACTCAATATCTCTCTTATAACTAAACCAAACTCTATATTGTGAATACTCAATATTTCTCTTATAACTAAACCAAACTCTATATTGTGAATACTCAATTTGTCTCTTATAACTAAACCAAACTCTATAATGTGAATACTTAATATCTCTCGTATAACTAAATCAAACTCAATAAGGTGAATATACAATATCTCAGTGAGCCAAATATTATTAAATACCAACAACATACGATCTAATGATCTTACAGCGATTTAAGAACACTAATTATTTATGATTTACTGTCCACACAGACCAAATGGTACCTGTCTAAATTGTACCTATTTAACTTTGATCCAATTATTTGAGACAATGTTTTTTTCAGAAGTGAAGAAAATACAACTGGTATTTCGCGCACAATATCTCTTATATTTCTTAAACATACATTATACTGTCGGTACTTAGTCACAAGAATACCAACAACATGGGGATTAAAAATGTTGATATACGAATTGAAGCACACTGAATACGCGTCATATCTGTTTATCGCCTTCCCGAATACATCA
>JASEVX010000016.1:6930694-7075694 GCA_031761405.1 Serripes groenlandicus
AATCTTATCTATGTGTTTAACGTATTGGGCCTACTTATTCAATTAAAGTGACAAGTTATGACGCTTTATACAAATAACGCCCTGCTATCGCTAAATTTAATAGGTTCCTTTTATAAATTAAAAAAGTGTTCGCCCGATTGGTAGCAAGGTGTATATAACGCTCCTATATTCATGGTGTGTGTTAAAGCATTCGGATTATCATGTGGCTCACCACGTTCGTTCTACTACTTCTTTTTACAGAAACAGGTATACTTTCTTAATCTTGTTCCTACTTAACCTGGGTTTTGACTAGAAATAATCAACGCATGATGGGATTGTTATCAATAATATCTAATATCATTTGAAGTGCTAGCAATCCGAAGTTGCCATAGATGCACGTTTATTCATTAATTTATATTTCAAGGTATTCATTGATATAATTATTACTACCATTTCATCTATAAACGTATTTATTATTTATTAATTTAGTGTTGATTGTGACATATTAGTACGCGTATATTAATAAGTATTAGTCTATATCAATAACAGTAATAACAGGGATAGTCGTAGTAGAAGCATCGTCACTGTAAGATAAGAGGAGCAAGTAGCTTTTAAGGTCGAACATTGATGATTGCTTACCGTCTGTAAATTCGTTTGTATCCTCTCTGAAATAACTTTTTCTGTTTCTCAATTATTTTACAGAAATTGTCAACGGATGACAATATTAAAAATATTTATTAAAGACAACTTGACTGATTGAAATACATGACTATACGCTCTGTAGTGGCTCTCGTATACTGCAAACTTCGTGAATATTTTGCTTTGAAATAATCTATCTAATGTGAAGACTTATTCGACAGACATATTTCATTATTTTGTTTATATCTCTTTCACAGGTTCATTACTCGGATCAATAGGAGCAGGTGGTTTCAGTGGCTCATGGTCAAAATGGTCAGTTTGCTCACAACCATGTGGCGGAGGAACCAGAACAAGATATTATTCATACAGTAGCCGTCGTGAAAATCAAGATTGTAATCAAGTGTGCTTACACAGATTTGCATATTCAGAAGGAAAATGTCATTGCTCCGCACGGTGGCGGCAGGGACGTTGCTGTGAAAGTATGTTAACTGTTTTACATAAATACTGAGTAATTATGATAGAAACGGGTTAGTGTATCTCTACTTCACACATATTCACTTTAATATTTCGTTTTCGAATGAAACGACTCTCCATTACACCTTCCATAAACACAATGCTTTCTGAAGTTATGAGATTAAAATAATGAGTGTGTGTGTGAAAAACATATACTGTTTTGCACGTAAAATAACAGTAGTTAACTTTAGATCCTCGCCGAAGGAAGATTGAAAGATTAACTTGTAAACAAAATAAATGGAGGCAGAACGGGTGGATATCTGCCTTTTTAATATGTGATAATATGAGTAAACGTATTAGTATACGTATGATTAGCAACGTAATAAATCGTTATTAAAATGCAGATCATTTTTTCACATGCAACAAATTTGCACCTTTTCCACACAAAATAAATATGCAAATTTCCTACGTACAACAAATCTGAATCTTCCAGTACACACACAGTCTGTTACAAATTATTTCGAAAACATCTCGGCACAAAGAGAAAAATCAAAATAATTTATGGCAATTGTTTAATTATTATATGGAGTTGAAACATTTGGGCACAATGCGAAATTGCTCATTAGGAGCAATTCCTCCATGTGCCGCACTGGTTTATTAGTCGTATGCTGCATTTGCGTCAAACGACATCTACATATGGGAAGAGATAAAGGGTGGGTAAATTGCAAGGAAACATATCACCCTGAACTATCTCCTTATTTAATTTTCATTTTTATAACGTGAGCTTCCGTTGTATAAAGATGTTTGGAATTGCCTTTTAGACTGTTATTTTACAATATATAGTTTATGTTAGGTTATCAAGTATCGAATAGTTCTATATTTACAGCTTGCCACCATATAGCAATAGACTACTGCAAGCCCGGTATGCAGAAATGTGGTGGAACGCCTGACAATATTAGATGTACAGAATGTAATGACCCGTACTTTAGTGCTGGTTACGGAAATGGATGCAGAGGTAAATATCACGAAGTTCACAAAAGTATCGGCAAATCGAATCATACTGCATACACGTACATGTACTTATTTATCTCTTCTCTGTACAGACAACGTCTCTTTATTACTTTTGTCATTGGGATACATGACCAACACTGATCATCTAGTACTGGTATCAGTTTTCTTATAACATTACTAAATTTATCAATCATACTTTGATTGTATTTACTTTCCCACATGCATACGCCTTATGACGCCTCCGTAGAAAATAATTTTTGAAAACAGCATTGCAAGAGGAAGAATCTCTCATAATGAGGGAATACTTCAGATTGTATATTGTTTTTAACTATTTTCAATAATCAAATCGTCATTTTGAGTGTTCGCATGTGTGTTGGTGCTGCATTTTTGTTGTTGGATATAATTAGTGTCAATATGTACACCTACAGGGTTATATTTTCAGAATGTAAAAGGATCGAACATTGTCAGCACAGAAATTGTACTAACATCGGAAACACTAGATGTGTGAAATATTTGGATGAGAATGTTTTCTTCACACGTACTACATCGGATACCAAATGCGAACGTTAGTATCCTTTTTGAATATTTGAACTCCAGTCCAAATTACAAAATATATTTATCAGCGTAATACAACAATGAATCGAATAGTAGCCGAGTACACCTATAACATTTGTATATTAATAGATGTTGTATAATGATCAAGATAAATATTATTTATTATCAGTATTAATATTGCTATCTGTCTTTCTATATAATATACGCTAAAACGAAGACATATACCTGAACAATGAAAATATATCGTAAAAAGAGACTACATTTGTTTTAAGCGTGCAACCGAATGCGTTGGCACTTCGGAATATTGCATGTCGATGATTTTGCTCTTGACGATTTTAACTACATTTTCTTACAAGGTGTAGTTTCAACCATGTTTCCAGAAGATATTATATAAAGTCAACCTTTACTTTAAGTTAATTGTTGTCAAAAGAAGATTCCCAAAACAGTTCTAGGGGATATTGACATGATTATAAAACGTGACAATGCCATCATAGTTTTGTTTAAATTTTTGCAAAATAGGACGTTGTGCATGGAATAACCATTTCTGCTGGCCTGGAACATGTGGTGACCTTTTGACGAAAAACTGTAAATGTTCTGGAGACTTTATATTCGTTAACAGTACAACCGAATCATCTTGTCAGCCGCAGACAAAGCCATCGCTGGAAACATGTCTTACCAATTTTATTGGGAGCAATGGCGAAAAGAAGCAATCTGAAAGTCGAACTTCGTCATCTGCTTGCAAATATTACCAGGACGTATATGGCAATTTTCAAGTTAGAAACATCGAATACGATTTGGTATCTGAATTTAGCCTAACATTGCCTAATATGACACAGCCGGCGTTCGTCAAGGAATACAACTTTGGTGTAACGGATGCTACATTGTATGTAGAGAACATTTTGCTGTCCGGTAAGTATTTGTTTAAAGAGGATTCACTATCAAACATATATCTTAATCAGTATAAAGATTACTTATATCTTGGAACTACAGGTGCGCTATCATAAGTCCCGCCCCCTTTCGTGGGTCAAGCGCATCACGCCACCGTGAGTCATCGATTATTTATAATAATGACGGAAAATAGGTCAGCGTGAGGCATCTTGCGACCGTGAATCATACGTCTTCAAACGTTAACGTGATGTCATACCCAAACCACTTCAGAAATGACGATTCTTGACGATGTGACCGTAAAGGTAAAGATGTACCCGTTAACGCTTTGGTGACGTCAGCGTATGACTCACGGTCGCATGATGTCTCACGCTGATCTATTTCCCGCCAAACGAAGACTCACGGTCGCGTGGCGTGCTTGAATCAAGAAAGGGGGAGGGTTTTACGATGATGTCATCTTTTAGGTTTAAAGTGGCGCAAATACAAGGTTTTTGTCATGCGAAAATCAAACCCGACGGATTAAAATTCCGTATTTGGTTCCAAATATGGTAATGGTACGTCACTGAAATAATATGGTGTTACTTTATTTAGATCTGATTTCACGTCTTTCAAAATGCGGTAGTGGGGTGTGATTCACATCCCATTCATAAATTTAGATTTTTGCGTACATTTTGATATTTCGTTTTGACAATATCGAAATTTGTCTATTTGTTCTGTATTCTATTTTAAAAGTTATACTGGGTATATAAGGCAAGGTAAATTATAGTGCCGTGGCAAGACATGGCCTTGTATTGTCTTCCAAGGGCGTGGTATAATTATATCCCTATTGTATCCCTATTACACTTTATGAACGGATATTTGCAGGAACTCACTTAGAAGTTGAACGACACAAACTCCTGGAAGACAAATCAAATAGTACGCTAGCGAAAACGATATTTGCTGCAAACGGAGCTTTTCCAAATGGAACCATTCCTGTATCAAAAACAAACAACTATCATCTCCAGAATGGTGAATGGTGAATGGTGAGTACATATAGTTTCATGGAAGCATTTTAAAGTCTATTGTTGTCTTCTCTAAAAGGATTCGAATCCGTGACCATGCATTCTAGTGTTTAACTTGGAGGGTTTAGAAAACGCAGTTCCTGCACACGGTGGTCATGGTCGATTGTCCAAAGGGAAGTCCCATTTCCAGATCAAGAATAAGTGAATTGTCGCCGTGATGAAAATGAAATATCTTGCCGATATTATGGGAACATCCTTACTGATAGCATATTGAAACAGGAAATGAGATAAATTTGATATATGCTAAATGCATTTCATGCACATACAGGAGTAAAATGTGAGCGACCCAATCGAATTTGAAATTCATGTAAATTATTTACCAGTCTAACAACAAGTCTTTAATGGATATTAGACTTTATGAGCCTAATCTGACTCAACATTTAACGACAATTTATATCAGAGGTATACTTACATCGTGATTTCTTATAGTAACGCTTATTTGGAGGATATATCTAAACACAAAATTGACAAACAAAACTACATTGGAAATGTTTCGTGTGACAGAGGCTAATTCAGGTCTTTGCTGCTGGCATATTTTGGTATAGTCAATACCCCGGATGCATGTTTAAATAATGTTTGTTCATTTTAGGCTGTGTGCACGCTATGAATCAATCGGCGGTGGTTACATAAAAGGCATTGATACAAGTCAACCAACACATATAGTACAAGAACCTACTCCATATCAGAAAACGAACACGACGAAGAGTATATGTTACAGATTTGATAACGCTACTCCCGAGCACTGTAATGCAACACACACGTGTACAAGTGATCCCTTATTCATCAAAGATAAAATTACAAGATCACAGAAAATAGCGGTATATTTCCAAGATTGGTATGACCCTATACCGACTAACGGTGATCGTTTGCACGCTTCGTCGATTGAATCTTATACAATTTCAATTCATGAAACAGACACCTCCTCCAAAGACAAAGTTAAAGTCGTTCAAGGGAACATTTTCATGAAGAAGGTAAATTCCTCTGTAACTTCAATGACTCTTATCTTACCCGTTGATTCACCGAGACTTTATTGCATCGCTTTAGAGGTCAAAGATGTTGCCGACAATGTCAGACAAGCACGACGATTCGTTCTCTACGATAATTCAACGTTTATTGAAACGAATCCTGATAATCCAATATACGTCAATTCTGCATCACAACATACGAACTATACATGGCAAACCCACCACAATGACGTATGCATTGACTGGAAAGACCACTTTCTCAACAAATTATATCCGCGTGCATCGCCTTTAAATCCAATAGAATCCGACCAGCATGGATTTATAACTGGTGTGTATGATCAGAGTGACGGTCTGCTTCCTGTTTCCGGTACAACAAACGTGCATGGCATCACCAGCTTTAAATACTTCTGGAATTTAAACGGCGGTAACATGTCCGAAGGAATCGACGTTCCGAATTTCTTAATTCAATCGTATTGTAAACATTTAGATATGAGGGACGGTCAGACATATTCCTTCCAGGTTCTAGCCGTCGATGTAGCAAATAATACGCTTGCTTCACACACAATGGTACGAATAGACAGAACTGTACCACACATCCAAAACATATGGCTACAGAAAGGTAAACACAGAAGTTTGTTTGTGCACGACAGTAAGGAGTTAACGACAATGAGCCTTTACTTCGAGGCGCTTGACCCACACAGCGGTATACTGAATATCAAATGGGCGTTCGGCACCACGGATTCAGGAGTCGACCTCTTGACGGGAATTCTCAGTCCTCAAGTGTTAAAAGACGTAAGTGTTTGACATGGTGTTAAATGTGCTGAACTTCACATTACAGATAGTAAATTAGATTTTTTGAAACTGTTTAGAAGTTGTTTTGAAATATTGTAATCGTAATTCTAGGATAAAATAAGAGTAATAGTTTTATTTCCAGTGCAATAAATATCTAATTATTTATCTTGTATGCTTCATTTTTAATGGGTGGACGTACCCATTAAGCCAAATTGTGTACATTTTCATGACTTTCAATTGATTGTGTTTTCAACATTTACTTCCAAAGCAGTTATGAACTATTTATTACTTTGTCACAATACTCTATATTTGCAGAATTCTCAACATTTCTAAATGTTGATCTCCACCTAGACTTCAGCACATTTAATATCAGTTATTATGCTTTAAGAAAGAGACCCGACCAAATACATGTGTTCAGTATATTTTCCCTGATGTTGTTATCAATCTGAATGTAGTTTAATTTACTTGTTTATAGTACAACAGGATACATTCGTTTTGTATATCTATTGCGGTTAGTACTTATGTTTTAAGAAGATGTAGAACCGTAAATGTGCTCAGTATGTATTAATTATCATCCTGGTGTTATCAAGCCGATTGTAGATTAATATTTACAAGTAAAGGGTTCAATTGAATAATTTCTTTATATGAAATTTCTTTGACTTCATTTTACATTTACAGCAAATGTGTCCATCAAACTCTACGTGCTATTGTCCTGACATTGGTAATTGTCAGATGTCAAACTATAGTATCCCACTGAATAAGCTGGTTAGGGAAAACAAGAACTTGGGAAACCATAATCGCAACTATTATTTCTCGATTAAAGCAACCAATAATGCACTGCTTTCAAATATTGAACATGTAGAAATACTGGTGGACGGCTCCCCACCGGAAACTGGCACAATCTTTGAAGGTAATTCTCAACAGTTTTTATCTAATTATAACCGGTGCCTAAGTATGTTTATTTTGCTGACGCACATTCATTTCAACGGGTGTTTATCTGTTTCAATGCAACGCTAAAAGGCAAATAATTGACTGAAGATGTAAATAAATAAAAATACAGGTACCTCCTAATTATCCTAATTATGTAGGAACACAAAGGTCAGTATAATATTGTGTGTGTTTAGAAATATAATTTATGTATAAATGTTTATACATAAATCAGTATGTTTCAATAAGCTATTGTATTTCAACGATGGTTATATCGTCGTAATTTCACCCCATTATTGAAAACCTGTCCTCAAATTAATTTGATACAAAAGGTTTGATATCATAGCTAATGATGATTGATTGAGTGGTGTTTATGCCGCTTTCAAACAATTTTGCCATTATATCACGCCGTTACCTGGGTACGTTACCAGTACTACTTGACCATTTATCCTGACACCAGTCACTCTGTCGTAATGCTAACCCTACAATCCTGAACGCCAAGGAGGGCATCCATTACTACCATTTTTAAGTGTTTTGGTATGACCCGAGCTAATAATGATCTTGCATATATATATATATATATAACTGACACATTGTTAAAAATGGCGTTAAACCCAAATCACTCAACCAAAACTATCGTTATTATAGTGTTAACAAAACTCTTTTCGGGCAATCAAGCTTAATTATCTAAATGTTTACCATTTTCAACAGTTTATCGATCGTTCTATGACTAATTGGCGAATACGGAATATCCTTACTAAGCCGCACGGATGAGTATAATTGGACTCGATATACATTGATTGCTTGTTTTTGATGAACAGCGCTCAATTACTGGTTTCTCGTTTATTGCAGGTCCTGCTGGAAGCCCAGATATTGATTACACTAGTGATAATACTATACTGGTTAATTGGCATGGATTCATTGATCACGAGAGTGGCATAAAACTTTACCGAGTAGGAATTGCTTCAAGGTGTTTAGATAAGTACGAGCTGATTGCCGACAATCGTACGGACGCCATTTTGGATTTTGCAAAGGTACCATACACATTACACGACCTCCGGTTACTGGTGAACGAGACAGGCAAATTCTTTGTTACCATCATTGCAATGAATAATGCCATGGATTCTTCTGAGTCTGTTTGTTCTGACGGTATCGTAAGAGATGTTTCACCACCAAGTATACATAATTTGACGCTCCTCCACGCTGGATGGTCGGAAACGATTGGCTGTATAGGTGGAGTACCTTGGTTCATCGAAGCATCCCTGATCAGAGTAGAACTTCAATTAACACGGGCTTGCCTGAATAAGTGTACAAATTCAACTGAGAATAATGATCTCTTGAATGGGATTCCTCATAAATCAGCCGAAAACCCTGATGCAGATGTGTCTGATTTTCGCTGCCAAAGCTTGCCTAAATTTATAGGCGAACATGTCATTTATATACCAGACGATTATTTTCTTATGCAGTGGACAAACGGTGAAAAAGAAAGCCAGTTAAATGATTACTTTCTTGCTTTTGGAATCGATGCTTCAGAAGAAAATTCTCCATCCATTGTTGGCTATACTTCGACTGGTCGGAAGACATACTTTAAACGACGGCATGAAGGCATCGGTTCGAATTCCATGTTCTACATATTCTTGAAAGCTATCAGCAAATCCGGTCTCTCAAAGGTTTTGACGTTTGGTCCTGTAATCATAGATGTCACTCCGCCTTTGAACAGCAAACTTCCCGTTGTCGCAGTATCCGATGGTGTTGTCCAAGTTAGCTGGGACAATGACACCTTCCATGATAATGAGCAGGTATCTCCAATCGACAGAATAATGTTCCTCTTTGGTAAGTTTTAGCAAAATGATTTGTAGTAGCCTTGTGGTCAAGTAATACATACGTTATGCAAATATCACAATATTGATTGAATATTTAATGTAACTTAATATTCGACAATTTAACATATCGACAAATCAATGCAGTATAAGACGTAAATGTTACTCACCTCCTCTGATTAAAAGAGTCATACGGTATTTAGCGATCAATTTAAATCAAATAAGACAGCAGATACATGATTTTTTTGATCAATCATTTTATTATTTTAGTAATCATTTGAGAAAACAAAAGTGGAAGGTATTTTTAAGCTATTAATGAGGAAGCAAATAGTTACGTAAGAAGCCAGCTTTCTACAAATGACAAGGATTTACAAATGATAAAGTTAAGCGTAATCAGTTACATACACATTTAATACTTTGCTAAGTGTGTTAGTTAGTACGGTGTTTAACACCACTTTCACCAATTGTTAAGTTAAATCATGGCGTTTTCTGGATAGATAACCAGTTCTACTGGTCCTTTTATCATGACACCAGCTTGCCTGTCGTAATGCTAAACCCAATAATACTGAGTGCCAAGGAGCAAAGCCATTATAAAAGTATTCTAATATAACTCAAAACTCACCGCACCTAAGGTGGACGCTCTACCACTACATTACCGACGCTTTTATTTAGGTTGGATTGTTATGCATAAATGTAAAATATAGATATATCCTCCAGTAATAATTTGCTGCCGGTAATGACAAAGGCCTTCGATCAATCTGTTGTGATTTCGAGAACTGACTCACAGATTCATTGTTGCCGACAATTTACCAGATTCATAACTATCGCCACTCGTCTACAACCAATAGCCTAGAAATTGAGTATATCTTCAAAAGTAGTGAGTTACTTGATGAGAGACTTGTTTGAAGTACTGTAGTGAGAAAGCCAAAGCATACATGAGCAGGTCTTCAAACCGCATCAAATAAAATACTGTTAAAAATGGCGTTAGTCTTCAATCATTTGATCAAACAATTCAGTAATAGTCGAAAAACATACCGTTGTATAAACTGGTTACCGTGGTATATATAACATTATCTTGTAAAGGGCGTTAAACGTATGTCATACGATAAACAAATCGAATAACCCTTGTTCCTTTTCAGCCACGGACGACGGCGCTGTCACATCACTACACGAATGGCGTTTGGACATCTCCCGTGATTGTCGATTATGTTTCAAGTACCCACTGGAACGACTTCAAGCACAGGATAATGATGGTGGTCAAGAACTATTCGTTCAATTATACGTATACAACGCAGCAGGACATTTCCTTAACGTAAAGTCTGACCGATTTCGACTGCCTTCTAAATATTCACCAGGGCATGCTTTAGTCTATGACCTCCATCCAGATTTAAATGATTTTGAGATTTTCCCTAAAGATGTTGACCTACATTACACGCCGAATGTGCTTTGTGTTGCGTGGAATGGATTCAAACATCATGAACACGTAGTGATGGAGATCGGAGTAGGGCTGAATATGACACACGACAATGTCGTTCAGTTTTATAAGACTAATAGTACATACAAAGAATGTATAAATTCCACGAAGTTACACTTCGGTCGTCGATATTATGTTTTAGTACGAGCCAAATGCTCTGGAGGCGAAACTCTCTCCAGTTCAAATGGAATTACCGTGTTAAATGCTACCCATATAGTCAATGCCATGAAAGTAAAAATCGGAAAAGGTTGTCAATACCAAACGACTATTTACAGTCGAACCATAAATTACGCAAGTACTGGTAATAATATCTCCATCGATCTGCCTTTACAAGTCGGAACAGATTATAGTCTTTTCTTCTACGATAAAAAAGGTAATCAAATATTAACGGATGGCGTTGAAATAACTAGCAATAATGCCATTGTAACAAAGGTAGACCATCCTGCAATAGGTACCTATATATCGTTCGTGCCACTCGTTGAACTCCCACTGTTTGAAATGAAGGCAAATAACTCGCATGGTAATGTCCCTTTGTTAGCCTTTTCCTTACGACAATGCGGTGACGATAATACATTTTTGGCATCCTCCGATCAAGTAGAGGCTTACTGGTACTTTGATCGGACGTTCCCAGTGACATTTAGATATGACGTCAGATAAATCTCCCTCGCAAATAATACAAACTCTCCCGTTTCGATAATGGACAAAGTTATTTCATACGACAACTCTAAATCTAACCATACGGTTACATTCAGAAATCTTTATTTAATTGCTAATGATAGCTATCATGTTCAAGTTGAAGTTTTTAAACATAGTATATGCTTTGGACCGGTTTTTTCTGAGACATTTGAATTCATCACCGAAATCCCAGTTGGAAACATTGATGATGCAACCGTAAATGCCAATGTAAATGCGCAATGTCTAGAGATTTCAGCTATTTGGACAGAGTTCATCTACAAGGGAGATATAATGTTTTACACATGGGCTTTAAGCAGAGACGACGAGGCTACCAAGTTACTAACAAAGTGGAATGTTGTCTCTAAGACCAGAAAGGCAACATACCAGGTATGATATGTCCATCATTTAGTTTAGGTCAGTAGGTGTCATTTCTATCCCTGTCCATGTTGAGTTTTAGCAGCTTTCAGTCAATTTGTTTTAGGATATGACCTTCAAATTAGTAGCATCGTTTGTAAAATTCAATGAATACTTCTCATGAATGAACTCTTACATAGTGTGTACTTAATATTACTAATTGCAGGACACATCAATATTTTCGGACTAAATATGTATGGATAGAGGAATGAAAACACTCATAAATCACAACGTCGAGTTTTGCCACAACCTCTAATGTCTAACATCATAAACAGTGCACTCTCTAATACCTTTTTATTCATCGTTGATTGTAGGTCAATATGTGCTTACCATTACCAGTCTATGCGGCGTCGACAATGTTTATTTGTGTGCGTGGATATTCAAACGCGCTAACAAATGGACAGTCGTGTAGACAACTGAGCCAATCAGATCCCATACCAAATAGTATTTAGGGTTTTGTTGTTACTTTGTCTATCTGTGGCATGCCATGTTAAAATTTAAATTCGTTCAGTAGTATGACGTTTCTAGTAACAATTAATGTAAACGTTTGCCCTTTTGAATAAGAATTACGCCACAGTAAAACAGTTGTATCAGTTAAAACATGACTACTTGGTTTCTTAACGGGTTCTAGGCTCAGAAATATGTTTTGCACATGGATATTCTTCCATGATAGCCTAAATTAGATATCAAATACAATTAAAGTGTATATCATTAACAGCACTGCCGCTTAGTTTAATAAATAGTGTTATTTATAAAAGGAAATTACACAGTTTACAAATAATAGTACACATTTACAGTTATAAACATACAGAAAAGCATTTATAATGTATCCATTCCAGCAATAGGCACCGTGTTTTGAAGGCACCGCGTACAGTGTACTAATTGATTCTGTTCACATGTGGCTGTTTATTATTGTATACAGAGTAAATTACACATATCCTTAGTTGATACAGTCAATATCTATAACGTGTGTAATCTTGTGTGTTTATTATATATTTTGCATAGTCCTGATATTGGCAGCAAAATGTCCTTATTGCATGACAACGAGCTAAATGTTGGAACCACGAACACGATTATCGCCGGAGAAATGATGTATGCCACAGAGAGAATGGTATCATGGTATCTAATGACTTCACATTACACGCCTGTAACTTGCAACGATGACGATAAATGCACTGCATATATTTCTACCGATGTCGGATACGTGATGTTTCCCAGTGATAAAGTCAAGCCTTACATAGTATACTACATATGTGTTCACGCTAATGAGACAATTGTAATCCGGGAATTCCATACCGAAAGATTGCCGGAAATGATATCATGCAGTAACGGCTTCGTTATTGATGACAATGATCCAAAGTCAGGTGAAATCATTGTTGAAAACCAAGATGGCTACATAACAACCCGAGATCTAGATGTAACATGGACAGACTTTACCGACAATATTGATGCGACACTATTGGGTTATCCCCGGAATATTTCACACTACCATTTTGGAATAGGTATGAGTATATATATTCATCAATGTCTCTTTTGTTACAATGAATTACTTTGCGTTGATACAAATCAAAATTGTAATGAACATTTATTTAAAATGCATATTGGGGATTTTTTTTTCACTACAACCAATACAAACCACACTTGTTCAAAATAAAATGGGAATGTTAAAAGTGTATTAGCCACCTATATTTATGAATTCATAATTTCATAGTACATAGCACATTTACCGATCTTTGCAAATGATATGTAATATTTTTTTCTGAAATATGATCCAAGTTCGGACGCTCCTATCAAGGTATTTCTTTTATAAATATTATTAGGTAATACGCCTGGAGCCGATGATATTGTCAAAGCTAAAAACACATCTGACAGAACATGGTCTACCAAGAATTTGACTATCAAGGATGGTTCGACAATTTACATTTCCGTAACAGGTTTGTTCTTACGCTTTCATGAACATTATAGAGGCATGAATCGAAATTCATATTTTGTTTGTTGAATGGTGTTTTACGCCGTCTTAAACAGTATTTCAGTTAAATCACGGCGTTCCCTGGATACATTACCAGTATAATATAACACCGATACAGCTATCAAAACGCTATACTCGTGAACCTGATTGCTAAGCAGGAAGTCAGAACTGCATGGAATATACAATGCAATACTTCGTACGAGAGAAATTGTACAGTATTGTGTAATCACTGCTGAATATAAACAAAAGGTGATGCGAATACCATACATCTATTTCGATCATTGAGCTGTAAAAAGAGCTGTAATTGCAATTGAACATATTGCCGATACATCTGTCAAAACGCTATACTCGAAACCCTGAGCGCTAAGCAGGAAGCCTGAAATGCATGAAATATACAATAAAATGCAAAACTTCGAACGAGGAAAATCATACAGTAGTATCACTGCTTAATATCAGCACAAGGTGATGCGAATACCATACATCAATTTCGAGCATTGAGCTGTAAAAAGAAAAAAATATCCTAAAATACATTTTCTTATATTAATTGTTCAAATATAGGTTATTATACATTAACAAGTGCTTAATTGATTCTTGTCATATTTCTAATTCCCGTTGCAGCATTTGATTATGCAGGACAAAGCACGACGTTAATAAGTGATGGATATCTTGTGGACACGTCCCCGCCTCGTTCTGGAAGTATCATTTTAGCCAATGATATCATTGACGGGATGTATTCCACATCCAATGATATTACTCTCCATCTGGTTAACTTTAAGGATCAAGAGAGCGGCATCGATCATTTCGAGATAGCGATTGGTTCATCAAAGTACTCTGATGAGGTTATGCAATCAGCTATCTTTTACACTGATGATGTTGAACTTCATTTAAAAGATAATAACACGATCGATGGCCATAAATATTTCATCGGAGTAATCGTAAGTTCGCATTTTTGTCTTATAGTAGATCGTCTTTTGCAATCGACCCTCCTCTGTTAGTTTGTTTTTTCAGATGAAAATTTGCAATAACAGTCCTCCATATTTTGATATGACTTGTAAACGAGTGGTGGGTTGTGGAAGCGGCGTCATTCGGAATTGAATAAATATATTGGACACTGAAAACATTAAATACTATCCTGTTAAAGAAGTAGAAATTCTGAAACAGGTTTACAGGTTTTACCCCCCTTTCCAAGATATAGCACATTTTGCAGCAGACGTATTTGAACATAAAGAAACAAAATATCAAAGTTCTCTAAAAGTTAAAGAATGCTTATTGAATATTTGGAAACAGAGTCGCAGAATACAAATGTTTTCATTTCAGGTTGGATATGACAACTTGTGATATTATCTGTCTTTAAAGATTTAAAACAATTTCGAAACAAATATTGCAAATGTTATATAATGTATATATATAACTTGGTGTATATATTTGTTTTTCTTTCTTTCTTATTTAGGCCGTCAACAGAGCAGGTCTTAAATCAAAAACAAAATATATTCCAATTATTTTCGATAAGACACCTCCAGAAGCTGGCCAGGTTATGGACGGGCATTGGTTAGAAAAGGTATATCTCCTACAATTCTTGTCAAGCAAGTGACGGTGGAGTTGCATCAACATGTACCGTAGAGTGGTTTTAATTGATAGTTTAATTTGGTTCAAATAAGTAGGAAGTTCCATAATTAATAATTTAAAACATTTGCTATAAATAAATTAATAAAATCACTTATATGCTCGATCTCTTTCCTTGATAAGATAATTAGCAGGATTTGAAAGAAATTATATTGGTATTATATATATATGTTTACAGAAAGACATTGACTTTCAAGCCACTATCGACGTTATAAATGGACACTGGACTGGTTTTGGTGATCAGCAGAGCGGTATTTCGTACTATCGTGTTGGCCTTGGAACCAGACCGTACACAGATGCCATCAAAGACATGGTTAGCGTTGGACTTGTTGAAGGTATGTACACAAAAGTAAAATTACAAATGATTGTAATCATGATTTGAGTTGGATGTCGAAGGTTGCACTTTCAGTAACGACAAATTGATGCTTTCTGGTATTGCCGGTTGGTGAGCTGCTAGCTACTAAATTAAAAACAATTGAAACACCTTCGATATTGATGAAACTGGAATAAACAAACGAGTTAAGCACAATGCCACACTTCTTCTAATGCTCGTCTTTGTTTGCATGCGTTTTACACAGCTTTAAACACATTTGCAGTTATACCACGGCTTTTCTTAAGTACTACGGGTCCATTTTCCCTAATACCAGCGAATATGTCATAATGGTAACCACACTATGCTGGGATCAACGCAGGAAAGCGATTACTACCAATTATAAAGTATTGTGTGTGACCTGGTCGGGGATCGAATCCGTGACCTCCCGCACCCGAAGAGAACGTTCCGTCATTTCACAACCGAGGCAACTTCTAAAGTGTCATCTTCTCTATCATTTTATCTGAATACAGATGCATATTGGAAAGGTCCTTTTCATAGTAAGGGCAGAAATATTACGGCTTGTGGTTAAGAGATCCTTTTTTTAGAGGGATATCGAATGTTCTTATCCGAGTAACGACGGTGTGGTCCGTTCCAAAGTAGCCGATTGGTGAGCTGCTAGCAATAAAAGTAAATAAATTAAGACAAAAATAAGTGGAACACTTTTAAAATTGGTTAAACTTTAATAAACAAACAATCTAAACAAAACACCTTATTTACTTCTAAATGGTAATTTTCTCTTACATCTGAATGCAGATATAAACTGGAAAGCCCTTTCATAGTTGGACAGAAGTGTTTTATTACTGTGGAAGCCTGTAACGGAGCTGATCTCTGCAGACAACTTTCGTCGAACGGAATTACTCTTGATAACTCTCCGCCCATAAGCGGTACAGTCCGCGTAGGACCCGACAGTCAACATCAACAATATCAGCCACACAAGTAAGATGTCGAATTATTTAATTATTACAAGGGTTTATACAAAGTCATATGTTTTACAATAACAATGCATGCAAGTTCAGTTGTAATGTGGACGAACTACTAGTAGTTATTTTTACAAGTGTTGAAACAAATCTGACTGCTCATTTGTGTTAAAGGGTAAAAGAAAAGCATTTACTTAATTATTCTGTGAGGAATTACAAACAGTGCAGAGCCAGATCAGACTGTGTGAGTGTTTTGTGTAAACGTAGCATATGGTTGTTCGATTTCATTGAGGAATAATTATTTGATATACATCAGATAATGGCAAAGTCTAATTAATAAGGGAAAATTATCGACAAATGGAGATACATGAAATAAACATATTTAGTAGTATGTTATTCAATTAAAACGCGTTTGTCTTCAGACAGCTAAAACGCAGAAACCGTAAATAGATTAGAGTAGATCTTGCTGGATGCTATACACTTTCGTGTAGAACAATATTCATAGTTTATCAAATGTGAAACCTTATATGTTTTACAATCATAAACTTGTATTGTCTTTAGAGTTAAGTCGACTTATTTTGCAGCTCTTCAATAAGGTTACAGTGGACTGGATTCGAGGACCCACACTCCGGAATAGAGAGGTTTGAAGCTTGCATCGGAGAAATCCCGTTTTCATGTGACATTGTCCCGTTCTTTTCGTGTCTCTTGCAATCTTCCATTATCAAAACTGGCATCGACCTTCCCATTGGAAAAGCATTGTATGCCACAGATATTGCTTTCAATAAAGTTGGTATGAATGTGACACAAACATCTGACTATTTCATCGTTGATCAAAGTGCACCTAACGTTGTTACAAAGCCCGGATTTTTACTGGACTACAACGTTAATGCCAACCGGACTGTCCAGTGGGAAAAATCTGTGCTTCGAATACTCTGGGAATTCACAGATCATGAAAGTCCTATTACAAGAAACGTACTAACCTTACTGACTCATCATGAAGGTCACACGCCTGTAGAAAATATGGAAGTTGGAAATGTCAACAAAGTTACGATAAACTTAGCTGGCAATAATTGGTTACACAACGGGGACACGTACTCCGTTCTTGTAACATGTTGTAATGCTGCAGGCCATTGCTCAACAGAACGGAGTCCCAATCTACTCATCGATTCCACGCCACCATACCTTGGAGGTTTTAAACCTCCTATTTCATGGGAAAGTTTTCTCGCAACCGACGGTAATGTTATAAGCAAATTGCAGTTGACTTGGTACGGGTTCCATGACGCAGAATCGGACATCGAAAACTACTATTTAACAGTCAGTAGGTATTTTAGTGGTCAGGAATTATCGCATGGAGTCATAAGTATTATTGCAAACAAATCTCTTTCAGACGTAGGTGCTAGTATAGAACTCGCTGAAAGTTTAATTGCGGACGATGTGATTGTTCTTTCTATTTGGGCGCAAAATGAAGCAGGTCTCAATAGCACAATTGGCCGAATAACAGTCGCTGCTCTTCTTACATCGAAGCAACATGGTAATTCGTCGTCACAGAATGGCATTTTGGAAATTCAGAAACATTCATGCGAAGTACACTTTTGCAATAAAGACTGCACGTGCGCCGTTCTGGGACAGCCATGTGTTGATACTGGGAATGTTAAGCCGTGTCGACCCCTTAACGATACAACAACTGAAGGACAGTCTAAGTATCAGACTGTTTCCGTCAGGGGTGGTTTAGAACACATGCCACAAGATATAACGGCATCCTCTGCTTGTTTATCTGGACATTGGATATCAGATTTTACAAATTTCACGCATGAAGTAGTCAGATATGAATGAAGCGTCGGACTAATTGATCAGCCAGTTGGTACAGGCATATTCGATTTGAAATCGGAGCTTCCCTGGCAGGACATTGGCTTACATAATCTCTTCATACACTGCCTACGAACAAATCATTCATTAGAACATGGTAACGAATACGTTATATATGTCCGGGCGTGGTACGACTTTGATGTCTACATAGAGTACATGTCAACTCATATAGGCGTTGACAACACTGCACCAGCTTTAACGCGTGGTAGATTTGTTAAAGATTCCGATTCATCGTGTATTAAGGACTTCGATTCCATAGATTGGACAAACACCATCACAGCCTGTTGGGATAGGGTTTTTGCTGAACCACAGGGGGAGATAATCTACTTTACGTTGTCTCTTGGTACTTCACACAAAGGTTTGTATTTTGGCTGTTGCATCTAAACCAGTTATTAACTATTAGTGTAACGAAAACGTTCGGTATACGTTGCATTTGATATGCAAATTTACATCACCGTTTCGAAGTATATATTACATATATACGACAAGTGGACCCCTTCAGGGTTGAGTATACTTTTCGCTGAAGGGATCGTCTGCATCTTTAGCCCGACACGTTACATTAACATCAAACAAAATGGATGTATTGTGTTAAACTCGAATCAGTTAATTAACCTTTCACCCGCACAATTAACTCACGCAGTACTATTTTTAGTATGTATATAATCACGAAGAAATGACGTTTTTTAAGACTTTCGACTTTTGAATTCGTAATTCTATTATTAAAGTTACCATTACAGCATTTATGGGTAAACTGCTTAAATAATTGAAGGTGTTTTTGCTGTGTAGTGGTAGAGCGTTCGCCTCGGTGGGGATGTCGCGTTTAAGATCCCTGACCGGGCATACCACGTTTTCCCTCCATGGCCCTCAGGTTTGAGGGGTTTTCATAACGGGTGACTCGCTGGTGTAAGCATAGATGAACCAGTAGTTCTTGTAAATTACCCAAGAAACGCCGTGATATAACTGAACTATTGGTGAAATGTGCAAAAACAAAAGTACACGTAAAGAAAACCAACCAACACTTTCTTCTTTTACAGCTGACGACGTATTTTCAACAACAAACGTCTATCTGAACACATCATTAACGTTGCACAAACTCGGTCTACGACATGGTACCCATTAGTACTTTACCGTCACTGCATACAATAGCGTCGGTATTCATACAACAACGGTTTCTGATGGCTTTATAGTTGATACAGATATCCCAACACCTGGCATTGTCTTTAACACCAAGCACCATACGGATGAGCATTTCCAGAACAGAAACGAAATATTCAGTATATCTTGGCATGGCTTCGGAGACCACTTTTCTGGTATCCGCTCCTATTTCGTTGCCCTTTCTGATCACAACGCAGATGCTGGTTCAAACTTAACGTTCATTAACGTAGGTCTTTTAACAAGTTATACATTTAATAACATAAATCTTTCACCTGAATTGAGTCATTTTAGTGTTGTCAAAGCCATTGATGCAGCAGGTCATTTCAGTCCAGAAGTAAGATCTAGTAGTAAAAAGATCGACATGACACCTCCAAAAGGATACATATGTTCCCGGTATGAGATGATTGAACAAATAAATCAAACCGATTTGCATGATATAACCAAAGACTTTACTTTCTACATGAACGGTACGAATGATTCGCTATATGTTTTACAAGCCGTGGTGTTTTCAGATGACACCCATTTCAAGGCAAACTTCCTGCTAAACAGATTTAAGCTCCGATTACCTGCAACCTTTAATCACGATGATTCACGGGCGATGGAATATACGTTCTTTCCACCGTTTAGTGGAGAGGAAGAGGTGGTATTGAGGTTCGATTCTGTTTCGACAATCAAAGGAAAAGCCTCCCTAAGCAGGTGTTCCAATATGGTACTAGATGAAACAAACGCCGTGTTAGCTACACAGATTGGTCCGAAGATCATTTCAGTTAATGTTTTAGTGAAAGATGAAGAAAGTGATATACGCACGGTAAGTATTATATACTAAATTACATGATTGACTGCAGGTTTATGCCGTTTTCAATAATTGTATTTATTTAGTTATGTCAAGATTCAAGATTCAAAAATTATTTATTCAGTAACGTAAACTTTACAAAGTTTCTAGTTACATACATATGATGATATACTACATAATACAAAGATCAAGTCAATACAACTATGTGCACAATGTTGTTTCTATCAATATATAAATGATATATAACACGGCGGCCAGTTTGCATAACCACGTGTTTCATGGAGTTATCGCACCTGTACTCTAAATAACATTCGACATTTTCAGATGAGGTCAGACGAATGACGTTAGTCACAGTGAATCATCGGAAATACTCAATGACCGAGCCGGGGTTCGAACTCACAATCGTTTGATTTATAGAATTCGTCGTTACCCACTGACCTATTACGGCTCGAATTTCTTTACTCTTTCGGTAGAATATGATAAGCGCTTGTTCGAAAATGGATCCAATTACGGCAACACTTTTCATATGACTCTCCTGTATTATATCATTGTTTTTAAAAGCTAGCAGATATATTGTTTTCAATTGAGCCATTGCATCAGAATATGAAGAAGTTGGCAGTTCTGAACATGATAGGCTCTGATCATCTTGTCCACATGATCAATTATATCAGAATATACGCAAGTTGACATCATTCTCTAAGAAGCTTGTGTAACTCATATGTTAACAATGTAAATCTTGATCAGAATGTGCGGATGCACATGTTAATCTGGATGTACACACTTCACAAAAGCCAACTTGCACTGGCTCATTTTATCTTTATTGAACAGGTTGATATTGGGATTGGAAGTACATATGGTGGATTTCAATTACGTCCACTGTCTCCGATACATGGTGGAACTAACGGTATACTCAATATAGATGCCCCGCACGCCTCACGCGTGTATGTTACAGCCATTGCGGAGAACCATGCTGGACTCGTTTCTGTATACCACGCTGATCCCATAATGATAGACCACACACCACCAGAGATATATGATGTAACAGTGTTAACAGACACAACGACAAGTCACGATTTGACTCTTGGGATTCGGTCCATAGTTAAAACCAAATTGAACATTCGCGAGGTCGAAAGTGGCGTTAAGGCATGCTATTGTGCAATCGGTAAATTAACTCGTTCCAATATACATGTCACAACACATCTGTAGGAGACGACTTGAAAAAATATCTACGTAAAATTATCTAAAATGGCTATAAAGCATTGTGTGCTTATTGAATAGAGTTGATCACTTATTGGCAGTCGACACATATGACATATGTATTCATTCAAACATTCTTGTATTAAAAAGGGAAAAACGCCGTAAACGAAGCCCACAAAATGATATATAATGTAGTAATTTATTGATGTTCAGATTCATCTAGCTCTGTGTGTATCGTGTTAGTAATGATTCAATAATTACATTACATCGTTTTCACTTCCAATCAGCTCATAACTACATTGTAAAGATGTGAATGTATGTTGGTTTGTTCATGCTAACTGCCCGAGTCTCCAGGAAGCAGACTTTATGTTGATTTGTTCATGCTAACTGCCCGAGTCTTCAGATAGCAGACATTTAAAGTGATAATAGTAGTAGTAATATTGGCCGAAATCTTGTTAAGCGTTTAGACTAAACTAAATGTGTTGGTTTTAATTATTTTGTTGTGGTTTAACGCCATTTTTAACAGTTTATGTTATATTACGGTGACATTTCACGTCTTCATGGTCCCCGAGTACACAATCCACGTACAAGGCTAGGAAATGTGTCTTGCCCAAGGGCTTTCCACCATAACTGCCGCGACTGGGGATCGAACACGGAACCCCCTATTCACTTACATACAAACCAATGATACCCATGCACAAATAGAGTGGTCTGGGTTTTCAGATACACATCTTATTGACCATTATGAGTACAGACTTCTCAACGGTAATACTTCGGTGGTTGATTGGACAAGTTCTGGACTTAAAACCATGGCAATCTTCGCTGGTCATCCTCTAGTTTCAGGGAACACATACACGACAGAGGTGAAAGCGTTTAATGGCGGATTTGGTAGTAGAGTTGTGCGTGCTTTCGTCTTTATTTGTAAAGATCCACCAAAGCTAACAGGTATGACAAATGCATGCTATTAATCGATATACTGCAACTACTATCCCTTCTTCAGCCGCCATTTCCATTACAACTTTTAGCGCTTGGTGGATATTAATAGAGCGGCGCTATACAAAAACAAACGTATGACATCTGCTATCAGCGAAAGACCAGTTCAGCCAGCGCTAAGACTTATCAAGGTTTGCACTGTTCGCAAAAAAAAAAAAAACAACATGAAACGTTTCAAATAAACTCAGAAAAGAAGTTGGACCTGAAAGCAACGCTCACTTTATCATTCCAGTCATTGCAGTTCCAGTAGTAACAACAATTGTTTAACTATCTATTTTAGAGGTACTGGGTCAATTATGGAAATATCTTTTAAAAGAAAACAAAAATGTTAATAACATTGCTTGAATTAATGAGTAAAAGAATCAAAATGAAGAAAACTATTTAAGCACCACTCTAGGAAAAACCTAAATAAACCGTTTTCACTATCTGCCAATCACAGAAGCGTTTGAGAAGTCTCTGATAAATTGTTACATAGCATGGATCATATACTAATCAAAAGAGCGCGGACGTTTATAACACAGCTAGCGCATTAGCGCCGTGTATCTAAAGGTGGCTTAACATCTTTATCAATCGAGGAGCACGTGACCTATTGTTGCCGCAGATTTCTATCATTGTTTCCACGTATGTGGGACCAATATTAACAGAAGTGAACACTGTGTTTTCGCTCAATGTTGTTTGGAGGGTTACTAGAAATAGCCAAACAACTCAAATTACACAGATATGTACCGAAATACACTTAAAATATATGGCTCACTATGTTTCAGAGTTATATTTACTTATTGTATACCATTGTTTGGTTAATTACATGATACAAATCAAATATTTATCATTATGAAAGTTTATTTGGACCTCATACTACTGAGTGGCCCGGTAGTCTAGTGTTTCACCAAAGGTCAAACCGAAATACATGTGAAAACTCACCCTGAATCTAATTATAAACTGTTCAGCATGGTAGTCGATATTTTAAAATTCGGAAATATCATGATTATTATCAAATGAATTTACTTGTAAATGTACTATGAGCTGATGTTATACTGCTAGGAGTTTTACTATGAAATAAAAAACCCAGTGATTATCGTAATCACATGATCGACACTATCTGTTAATCACAAGCTTGCAATACATTTCTGAAATACTTTTACATAACATGGATAGAAGCAGGTATTTAACTCCAGGCCAACACATTCCGTCTCAGGGGAATAGAGGTATAGAGAAATTATTCCTAAAACGGAAAATCCACAGGTTGCGAAAAGTGGCTGTCCGGGTTAGCCTACGCGGCATGCTTAGGCTGGTCCGGGT
This sequence comes from Serripes groenlandicus, assembly GCA_031761405.1. Lineage (NCBI taxonomy): Eukaryota > Metazoa > Mollusca > Bivalvia > Cardiida > Cardiidae > Serripes > Serripes groenlandicus. The sequence goes on from JASEVX010000016.1 coordinate 6,954,530, forward strand.
CGAGACTTTACGCAGAGACCACACTGTTGGTTTTCTCGCGGAACGGCTTACTTTTATAAATTATTAGAAAAATAACTACTCCATCAATATGTAAGTACTTGTCGAAAACAAGGTCGGGGTTCATTCTAGAGCAGAAGTTATTTTTTGTTTATTGTGTTTTATGCCGTTTTCAACATTATTGCAGTTATATCACAGCTACAGAACACTTATTTATTTACCATGAATTAACAAACCAGTTATGAAATGTGTCTTACCAAAATGTCCACCATGAGCGGGGGTCGAATTCAGGATGGCTGGTTTCAGGGGTGGTCTTATATCAGTATTTAATAAAAAATATTCCATTAACATGTAAGTCATTGTCCAAAATCAGAGGTGGTCATGTATCGGTATTTAATAAAGTATATTCCATCAACATGTAAGTCATTGTCCAAAATCAGTGGTGGTCATGTATCAGTATTTAATAAAGAAGATTCCATAAACACGTAAGTCATTGTCCGAAATCAGAGATGGTAATATATCAGTATTCAATAAAGAATATTCCATAAACATGTAAGTATTTGTACAAAGTCAGGGGTGGTTTTATATCAATGTTTCATAAACAATATTCAATAAACGCGTAAGTCATTGTCCAAAATCAGGGGCGATAATTACGGTTGAATGAATTCATCTCGATGTGGGTTACACACTCGTACATGTATAAAGGAGGACTGATTAAAAATACAAAATGTATATATGATCTTAACCCTTTCCAATTTACAGACGTTTTCCGACGCCTCGGCAGCAGACTTCTTTTGAAAACATGATGAGCAATTTCTCATCTTGCCACACTACTTCCAAATAATTATCAATTATTGTTCTTTCATTTATAGAGAGTTTCCATATTCATGCCTATATATTTTAAAACACGTCGGCTGCGGAACTGTTGTATGTTGGAAAGGGGTAATACATAAGCATGAGCTGTGTCTTTATTGCCTGTGCGAACAATGCAGACTCGGGCGAGCCTGTATATCCGCATAGTCTCAGCGGAGACTTCACTGTCAGTCTTAAGGCATGGGTGCAGATTTTGACAAATAGCTAGATATATAGCCCCCACTAGTGCTACGTTAACATAACATTAGATGATAACAATCCGGAGAGTCAATAAGACTCCAAGTAGCCAGACGCGGCTCTCATGTCTGTAAAAGGACATACATGTATAAGTCAGTGGCACCAGAGTATAAAAACCAACATTATGGCCTCTGCGTAATGTATCGACCCAGATCCGCAGTCCGCGCAGACTGATCCGGGCCGACACATTCCGTCTCAGGGGGATAGAGGTATAGAGTAAGGATTCCTTAAACAGAAAATCCACAGGAGGCGCAAAGTGTCTATCCGGGTAAGTCTGCGCGGCATGCTTAGGCTGATCCGGGTCGATGCTTTACGCAGAGTCCACAATGTTGGTTTTCTCGCTAGACGGTTCAAATGTGAATAAAATAGCATTTTCTTTTTTTTTAGTTCTTACGCTTGTATTTAGTATTTCCTATATGCAGAAACTTTCTGACGCATCTATAGCAGACGACTTGTGAAAACATCGTGACAAAAGGAGAAATTTACTTTTTTGAGCATTTTCTGATTTTGTCAGTATGGTTATTTAAAAAATATACTTTCATCTTTAGAGATTTTCAACATTTGTCCGCAGATGTTTCTCAAAATCATCTACTGCAGATCTGTTGTGTGTGGGAAAGGGTTAACATGGGAAAAAAGTCCGCGATATCTCAGTCGGTAACGAAGAGGTCTATCAATTCAGGGATCGTGAGTTCGAACCCCAGATCGGCTATTTATTTTTCCCCGATAACTGACAAATGAGCCGTCCCGCGAGAAAACCAACATTGTGGACTCCGCGTAAAGCATCGACCCGGATGAGCCTAAGCATGCCGCGCAAGTTAACCCGGACATACACTTTTCGCTCCTGTGGATTTACTGTTTCATGAATTATTAATCTATACCTCTATACCCCTGGGACGGAATGTGTCGGGACGGATAGTCCGCGCAGGCTGATCTGGGTCGATACATTACGCAGATACCTATAATGGTGGTTTTCTCGTGGATCGGCTCAAATGTCATTGCGAAAAAGCCACATTCGTCTTCCACCAATGGGTATTAGTCTATGTGGGAAAAGTAGCAAGTTAACTCGGAATCTTGAATGTTGTGTGGAGCACTGGTGCCAGGAGATACACGTTAGGTTATCTGACCGCCGGGATATAGCACATGCGTCCAAATTTATATAACAGCAAAAAATGCCGAAAATCACACAATACCTCGTTAAAATACTCGAAAAGTCTCTCTGTATGATACAAATAATCGTAATGGTAATTTGGGGAATCCCGCACGTGTTACTATAAATAACCTCTATATACGTCAATATGGTATAATAATAATGACGTATGGACAATATAGAGAGATTGTTTGAGTATCATAACGAGGTATTGTGTGATTTTCCGCATTTGTTTGCTGCTATAGAAATTCGGACGCCTGAGGATATAGCTGAAATACCGTTGTCACGAGAAAGCTGCACACGTGTAATATATTAATCAATCGACGTCAGGTTTGAACTGCGGCAGAGGACTTTTGAAAACACTGCGGAAGAAGTTAACAAATGCTCACAACAAGCAATCTCTCTTTACCCACAAAGTATTCAGATTTCGAATGGAGAAAATCTCATATTGGGCAATATCTTCTTTTTCCACATTGGTTTCTAAAGAAATAGCTTCAAAGAATTGATTGTTTGTATGAGGGAAAAGGTTAAAAAGCTTGATTTGATATTGAGGACACTTAAGAAGTAGTTTGTCATTCATTGTTGTATTTTATCTTTAGATATACAAGTATGCGCACTCCGACCCGTTCAAGTGCTGTTTTTTTTTGGCTTCACCGGTACCCCGGAGTGAACTATAGCTTTGCATATAGTAAGTCTGTCAGTTCTTCCACCCAGCGTTGTCCGATCTCCTATACCATATGATATATAATTACTTTAATATGCACATGTACACGACTGTGTGTTGCGTATCAAAATTTGGTCACTGTGACTTTTGTTCATAGAGCTACCAAATTGGATTTGATGATGTTTCTCTAGAGAACAGGATCTAGGATCTATTTAATTTTCAATAAATCAATGTCCCTTAAATCGCATTTTAAACCTAGCTGGCTATGAAACCATTTGTTAAAAATTGCAACATCGGAAATATTTGTACTATAATTTAGTTACAGAAATGGAAATATTATGGGAAAAGAAACTGCTTGTATTCGTTATCTCTCACCAAAGTGATTTTTAAAGCCTCCAACTGTCAAGGCATCAAACATTATCATGCCAAGAAAATTGACGAATAATTAACCGTTGCACATTTTTCTGCGCTGTTTTCTTGGTATGATTTTATATTTGACTTGCTTGTCATAATACACATACCGACTCGATGGTGTAGTTGTAGAGCGTCTGTCTCTGTAAGGGAGGATATGGGTTCGATCCTAGGCCGGTTCATAACACAGACTTTAATTATAGTAGTAATGGTTGCCCTTCTTGGCGCTCAGGGTTGAGGGGTTAACATTAAGACTGACTCGCTGGTGTCAGGATAAACGGAGCAGTACTACTGGTAAGCTACCTAGGAAACGCCGTGATATAACTGAAAAATTGACACTACACACGTGATAGGTAGAGCCGCATTCCAATCCAAGTCCACTGTCACCAAGACAGCAACGGTTTGAGCCCTGAGTGAGCCAGATGTTTTAATAAGTTCAAATTTATTTTTACAGAGACCCGATAGTTCAACCGGTGGCAACTCGGGCTGTCAATCCAGGGATTGGCCAACTTTCTTTCAAACGTTTGGCAAAAGTCAATGCGACAAGCGACATCCGTCTTCCATCAATAACCTAACAGTCTATGTGGAAAAGCAGACAGTTGCTTGGAGAGAATGTTGTATGGAGTACTGGAGTAAGACATCCAGGAAATACGTGGGTAGACAGGTGAACTGGTCGTCGTGGTATGACTGAAGAATTGTTGAAAACGGCGTTAACCCCAATCAACAAATCAACTACATAAGGGAATTAAGCATTAATCGATGGATCACTCGAATACGTCGATAACTCGAAGTCATTTATTGGTCCGTTTGTACTGTACATGTGTGACAGGGTACATTTGGCTACATCCCGAATCGTACATGTCTTGTTTTCTACTGTACTTGTGTGACAGGGTACGTTTGGCTACGTCCCGAATCGTACATGTTTTGATTTCTACTGTACTTGTGTGACAGGGTACATTTGGCTACGTCCCGAATCGTACATGTCTTGTTTTGTACTGTACTTGTGTGACAGGGTACATATGGCTACGTCCCGAATCGTACATGTCTTGTTTAGTACTGTACCTGTGTGACAGGGTACATTTGGCTACGTCCCGAATCGTACATGAATTTTTTAGTACTGTACCTGTGTGACAGGGTACATTTGGCTACGTCCCGAATCGTACATGTCTTGTTTTCTACTGTACCTGTGTGACATGGTACATTTGGCTACGTCCCGAATCGTACATGTCTTGTTTAGTACTGTACGTGTGTGACAGGGTACATTGGGCTACGTCCCGAATCGTAGATGTCTTGTTTAGTACTGTACCTGTATGACAGGGTACATTTGGCTACATCCCGAATCGTACATGTCTTGTTTTGTACTGTACTTGTGTGACAGGGTACATTTGGCTACATCCCGAATCGTACATGTCTTGTTTAGTACTCACGTTCATGTATATGTCTTGTATAAACTATGTGTTTGTCTTTGATTGTCTCGTGCCTTTGTGAGTACTTGACCGTGTGAAAGCGTATGGGATAGTCATCCTTTTCCCGCCTTAAAACCTAATTCTCTTGTTTCAATCCCCGTGTTGCATTTTTCGATCTGCTCTGCGACCAGTGAACGCGTCAATTCAACTCTTTTTAAAGAGAATAATTTATATGTATATAAGATAAAAGATGCTCCGGGTCTTATTCTCATATATGTAAATATATATTTCTTCATAAATCGACTAGGTGCTTTACACCAAAATATACTTGTATCGAGCCGTTGATGCTCAGTCGATTACGACGAGGGGTATCAATCTAGCGGTCGTGAATTTGAATCCTTGTTCCGACATTGATTCTTTCAAGTGATTGTCGAAATTCAACGTGAGAAGCGTTTTTCGTCTTCAACAAACTGGCTAAAGTAATTATTACGCAAGGCAAGCGGTTACCGATGAGGGCTCCGGATAGGGTACGGATCGGGTCCGGCTCGGGTCCGGCTGTGGTGCGGCTCGGATCCGGCTCGGGTCCTGCTCGGGTCCTGTTCGGGTCCTGCTCGGGTCCTGCTCGGGTCCTGCTCGGGTCTGGCTCGGGTCTGGCTCGGGTCCTGTTCGGGTCCTGCTCGGGTCCTGCTCGGGTCTGGCTCGGGTCCGGCTCGGGTCCTGTTCGGGTCCTGCTCGGGTCCTGCTCGGGTCTTGCTCGGGTCCGGCTCGGGTCCGACTCGGGTCCTGCTCGGGTCCTGCTCGGCAATAGATTTTATCAGATGATTGACACATTTCGTTTAGACTAGAGTCATATATCTTCTAGCAATAGGCTTAAAATAGTCCATGTGGGAAGTTAGGCCGATGAATGGAAACAATACAGTGTGGAGTACTGATGGAGGAAGCCACCAACACATGTTTCTGATTGTATATTTTTGTGTTTGCTACTTTGTGTCACTTTGTGTCACTTTGTGCTACCTTGCGAATATATACTTAGAACTAGGAATTTGAAATTTAGATTGATTGGTGAATACAAGTACGAACTTAAAAGTTGTCAGTTGAAGTAAACCATGCGCTATTTGTTTTAACTTTTTTCCCTTTCACACATACACCACGTCTGAAGCAGACGACGTTGACACGTCCAGGCAAACACCGGAAGAGTCTCTTTATACATGTACATTATAGCAGTACAAGAGAAAGTTGATGCAAAGCATCAATGTCGCCGGAAAAGACTGCATTGATATATTGTTTAACACACATGTATTCTTGACTTTCATTAGTCTAAACATACACATAATGTTTTCATAAGGACTAATTCCAGGATTTTTGAAATTTCACATAGATCTACACATTTCAGGATTTGTTTTGGTCAGGATTTTTGATGTTTTGTATTTGTCAATAAAACCACAACAACTTAATACATTTTGGGATTTAAATATACATGCAATAAAAAGCTATTAAACCCTTTCCATGTCTGAAGCAACAATGAAAACCTTTAAACGCTTAAAACATTGAGAAAACGTTAAATTGCTGAAGACATGAACTTCCTCCTTTTTAATAATTATTATAATAAATATTTCACAGATGTTAAAATTGATCCTCATATGTTTAAAAAGTAGACCACACTTGAAACAACATATCAGCTAAATTGTTTATCTAAATCGTTGATGCATACAATATATGTTTGGCGCAAGAGAAATGCCAATTGCGAGTCCCATTACTATTTAATAGGTGGCAAGTATGAAATTAGTTGGGTGCGAAAGAGCAGATTTTCTTTATTTTTAAATCTATTGTTTATCAGAGTTTGTTCTTCTCTTAATTTGTTTCAAGCCAAATAAACATTTAATATCACATATATTTAATCATTCAAGTGTGTAATATTAGCTATCTATCTGTTATAAGGTGTTTGAGCATTCTTTCGAAATGTTGACCCTCGTGTATCAAATCGAGGCGTAGTGTCAGACATCGAAGAAAGTGAATAAAAAATCAGGCAAATCTTTAGTGCATGTTTTATTCCACTGTATTCGAGTGAAAAAAAGCATTTCTATATTATCTTTCTTTCTCCTACATTCGACCCATGCACTCGTTTCGTGACGTTTAAGAAATTAATTCGGCGTGCGACATTTTTTGTCTGCATAAACAAGTCACTTTTCTAAGTTTACATTTTACTTCCGGTTTTTCGCTTTGTTTACATTTTGGCAATATGAAACTAGGTCATGAACTGAGGAAAAGGCGTTTCGACGTTCACGACCGATGAACAGGCTTATATTTGAGACATATTTTCACAAAATATTTCTTATTTTTGTTTCTGTTACCAGTTTATGTTGATACTTATCTATTAAAAGGAGAATTCGAAGTGATTTTCATATCGATAGTCTTCTGCAAGCAGGTGCGCGTATGTAAAAAAATTAGACTGTGAGACGTAAAGGTTTATAGTTATCGCCATTTGATTACATAGTTTATGAAAATAAAGTATCGCAGTCTAGCTAATAGGGACTGTTTTGTCTTCGTAAATAAAACACAAACACGTAAATGCAAGTCAAAATATAGAAACTGCACAATCTTAAAACATCGGAATATTTATTTCATTTTAAAATGTGTCATAACTTAGTGTTTTTCAACAAACGCAATTGTAATATGTTCAAGACATTTAAAAAATAATAATCTAATAATAACCCCCCCTCCCATGTGATTTCCGAAAACCTATTAAAAATAGAAGATTATTGGATAGGGTGTAAAACATTGTGGTAAATTTCTCCTTTTGTCACAATGTTTCAAAAGTCGTCTGCTGCAGATACGCCTGAAACCGTCTATATTTGGGAAAAGGTTAAGTTATGATTTGACAGGTGGAAAAGGGTTGGTCGTTTTGGCATCGGACACACGCATAATTATGAGGGTGTTACTAGTGGTAACCAAACAACTAGTCCCAAAGACAACTCGGCCCAAATTGAAAGACACCTCGCCCAATATTTCATTTATCGTACGTTGAAGTATGTTTTTTTTTTATTCATGAAATGTAATTTTATGGACTACATATTTATGAATGTCAGGTTTATAGGGTTATCTTGCTTAATTTTAAAAATGTAATTCAATTTATCTTAGTTCAATTTGACCTATATTTAACCATTGTGAGCAGTACGTTGATGGTAGTCATTATCGTGTTTCAAATAGTGTTGCCACACTTTTAGCTTTTCGTTAGAGTTTACATCTATAGCACTTTCAGATATCGGCGTACACTGGCGCTCTCTTATATATGGTTATATACTGGCGCCCTCTTAGATATGGGCATACACTGGCGCCCTCTTAGATATGGGTATATACTGGCGCCCTCTTAGATATGGGTATATATTGGCGCTTTGGTGGGAATTATGGGTCCGAAGAGCATCGACGAAGTTATTGTTGTATCAATAGTCCTTTAAATGTTTTTCCCATGCAGACGCACCTTGGTTGCGACGGAATAGTTTTGAAATCATTGTGGGTTTAAGAGAAAGTACTTACATTGAAGTTTAACCTCATTTAATATTTACAAATTCATTTGTAGAGATTGTAACTGTGTACCTAATTGTTTTCAAACTTGTCCGCTGAAAAATTGTTGAATGGGAAAATGTTGAAGGTCCCCTTAATCAAATGCTCTCAGTAGTATTTTCGTGAAAATGCATGGTTAAAAGATGTTCTCTGATTGAACCTCGTCGGTGGTGTAGTAGTAGAGCGTCCGCCTCGGGTACGGGAGGTCGCGGGTTCGATCCCCGGTCGGGTCATACCAAATACTTAAAAAATGGTAGTAAGGGCTGCCCTCTTTGGCGCTCAGGGTTGCGGGGTTGACATTACGACTGACTGGCTCGTGTCAGAATAAATGGACCAGTAGTACTGGTGATCTACCCAGGAACACCGTGATATAACTGAAAAGATGTTGAAAGCGGCGTATAACACGAAACCATCATTAAATCAATTATCTGATTGATTACAGCTTACAACATTGTTTCAGTTATATCACAGCGAGTAGATCATATAACTGTGTTTCATAACTGTCTTGCACCCGCTCTCCACACAACATTGTTGAGTATGACACACGTCACAATGCTATTTGACGAACATCGGAATGTGTAAGTGGCCGATCATGAGTTCGATCTCAATTCTCCTGGATTGATAACCATCGTTGTTTCCGACTTGGCGGCTATTGCGGAGTGTCTCTGTGGTCTTTAAATGAAGGTGATGTTGGATGCAACTACATGTTTTTTTTTGTAAAATACACACGGGGAAAATATAAACTATCCGTATTGATTGTAGTTGAATAGATTGTGAAATATTGAGAACTTTCTCATAATTTTTCTTTATGTCAAAATGTATTCAAATGTCGTCTGTTGCAGATACGGCATGATGTGCTTGCCTGTGGCAAATGGTTAATGCTTAACACATTATATTTCTTTGAATCTTGCTACGCCATTTTAAAAATTCGTTTACTTTTCAATGAAGGGCGATAGGGCAGTTGGTAAAGATGAGGGCTTTCATTCCAGCGGTCCTTTGTCCGAAACCCCGGCTTGGCCATTCCTTTTTTCTGATGATTGACAATAGTCATACTGAATAGCGTTATGCTTCTTCCTCCAATGGTGTAAATAGCATGTCGAAAGATAACCAGATGAATTGTTACAATGCTGTGTGGAGTACTGGTACGAGAAAGCCATGAAACACATAGTTGTATGAGCTGTTCTAGGAGAAAACAAACATTATGAACTCTGCGTAAGGTATCGATCCAGATCAGTCTGCGCAGTCCGTGCAGTCCAATGCGGGCCGACACATTCCGTCTCGGAGGGATAGAGTAGCGAGTCCTGGAACAGAAAATCCACAGAAAGCGAGAAATGTCTGTCTTGATTAGCCTGCGCGGCATGCTTAGGCTAATCCGGGTCGATACTTTACGCAGAGACCTTTAATGTTGGTTTTCTCGTGGAACGGCTCATATGTGAACTGACCGTCGTGATATAACGGAAAAAACGTTGAAAATATTTAACAAAAAAACTTATGTGAAGGGACTCGCTTCGGAAGCGGGAAGTCGAAGGTTCGAATACCAGTTGCGACCGTGAATTCAGGATAATGTGATACACGAGAGACATCTTTAGGCCAGCAATTGGCAATTCATTGACTTTTGTATTGATTTATCAATAATGTCAATGGCCTTTCTGAAGGTTCCTGGAAACTTACCTATTCTAGCCGACCGGTCGTTTATGAAGATACAGTTGTCTTGTAAAAGTACTTGTCCTTCACTCAAAGTCTTGAAGGCTGTCTTTTCAATTTCTGTAAAATTTAATCCGTTTGCAAAATAAACTGTTTTCATTTCCATGCTGCAAGTGTTCATGCATCGTAATTGAACGTGATGGACCAGTGTTTCATGTCATATATACACACACAATTGGATGTTTTTTTTTGTACATGCGTTTAAAAACGTATTTAAGCGTATATGAATTTAACATAATGTTTTAAATCTCCTACAATTTTATAATGTTACTTTGAAATGTGTTTAACGTATTTATTCGCAATGTTGTTTATGTGTCCTTGTTTAAGCGACATTAAGCCGTCCTCGCAAACATTGTGCAGTTAAAGATGTTTTAAGTTTTAACCCTTTCCCACAAGTATACGTATTTTGACGCGTCTTCAGGCGCTAAAACTACCGGAATAAAAGGGTACTTGTATATTAATTAATTATATAGATAATGATATTCGTAATACCAACACACTGTTTGGAATCTACAACTGTAGACGGAAGTTTTGATATATCCAACCTAGACGTTACTGGTGATATGTCCGTATGAACGCTGGGTTAGAAATAATGATTTCTACGTGTTTGAAGCTCGATCATTAATGCTTGTTATCGGAATGTTTAGAAAGAATCCTCAGTACCCAGTCTAGTCATAAACTATATGATACCCTGGGCAACTTCGTAAAGCATGACTATTCGTAGCTCTTCCCGACCAATGACATTTTCCTATCGCATGAGGTTTGTGTCATGCGACCAATCAAGCGGCTGGATTTTACCTCATTATTTATTCATGAGTACGAGATTTGTACAGCCAATTTGCCCAGGGTATCATATATTTTATTAATATCCTGGGTACCGAGGATGTTAGAAAGTAAACCCAAATACAAAAATGAAGATACATATATCTGGTTTAGATGAGAAACTACACATTTTCGTATATTGCTATGGAGCATGTTAGAGACGGTTTGAACCCGATGTATGTAACGGTTCGTAATTGTACTACACGTATTAAACGTTACACAGACATGTACCGGTTCTGGACACACCCGTTACCTAACTATACTATAACAGCGCCGCACGAAACTGTGTAGCCGTACTCTAAACCTCCGTCTTCCCCACCGCTGTAGATTCAAAACAGTGCATACTGTAAATGTGCAAAGATATAATGTCTTTAGTGATGTCAAGTTACAGTTTTGTGATACATTGCTCATGAAGATCAAAGCAGGGTACATACGTCCATTTGACAAATCCTTGGAAACGGACCTGTGCTATCAACTAGAATTTTATATTTTATCCGTGTTTTAAAATTAGTGTGGTTTAGATTTCATCGAAGTCAAATGGTCTAGCCAGAGAAGATCGGGTGCTCGGTGTCTAAGCCAACTATTCATACATCAATGGTTTCGTTATATTGGTGTGGAGTAGGTAGGTTTGTATAACATGTGTTATCAAATATGTAACCTCATATTTACATTTTTATATTTACATGTTGTACAACATAGAATATATACCATTCCGTTAACTTTACATATACGCATACAACAGCAAGTCAGTTTCACTTCGCATAATCTTATGTAGAAATAGTAAGGGCGTCAAATTGCGTGTAAACATTACATTTCTTTCGAAGCTCTCAGAATCTGATTCATCTGCTTATGATGTATTTCTTAACACTATTTTTTGTTTTAACGGTGCAAACAGTTTTGTTTTTAAGTCTGTGTGATTGTTGAAATTCGTCAACGACTCGACAATGCTTGAATGCAGAAAAGGTATTAACACGTGGTATGCTTCATAACCAGTATCCATCAGCATTGTCATGTCGAAGTGTAAAATATTGGAAACTAATAGTATAACCTATAGGAACCCCACCATTGGTTAATTAATGTTTTCCAACTTGTATTTTGACGAATCTGTAGCAGAACACATTTAACAATATTATGGTATAACACGAGACATTGCTCATGATAAACATTACCTCATTTTGTCAAAATGATTTTAATTTTAATACATCTACTCTCATTCAGACACAGCGTCCTCAAAAGTCGTCTAGTGTAGGATTTGTTGTATGCTGGAAAAGGCTAAAGCATTACACTATTGGATAAATATGTGACAGTTCAGTGGTCCCGCGAAAGGATTGGAATGTGTACTTACATAGTTGATTGGTTATACCGGTAATCCAAAGTATAATACAAGGATGATAGAACCTTGTGTGGTTCTGGCATTGTAGTTAAACGGAATTATCCGAACTGAAACTCATTCCAAACTTACACGAATTTCCAAGCGAACTGTAGAAACTATATATTCTTTATTTCCTCCATAAATTGAAGATTTACAAAAGCACATGTGTATACATGAAATTCACAATTAAATGGTTATGAGAATAATATTAACATTCATACACCCACATACACGCACGTACAACCACATCTTCGCACATCAACCTCACACATGAACAATAACTGTCACAAATAAATATTATTTACATATAATACGTCCCATGGCTAATCCAACTACCAAAATAGTAATTGCAGCGGTTAAATAGAGATACAAACTCACATTAGCAACTTAAAGCGAAAGCACAAAATACAGTTGAATAATCCATGGAACGTGTCAGTGCTATGAAAAGCAAAATTCATATTTAATTACAAGTATAAAGTTTTCACACATAATTTTTTTACATATAACACGTCCCATGGCTAATCCAACTACCAAAATAGTAATTGCAGCGGTTAAATAGAGATAAAAGCTCACACTAGCCGCTGCATACTTAAAGCGAAAGCGAAAATATAGTTGAATAATTTATGGAACGTGTCAGTGCTATGGAAAACAAAATTCATATTTTATTACAAGTATAAAGTTTCCACGCATGGTGGACAAATCTGAAGCATAGCTTTACGAAAACATCGTATCGATCTCCAAGAACAGAGTAGAGCGGATAACAAGGGGTGCCGAGCAGAATACTCACATAATTATAACCATCAAGGTTAAACAATATACGTGGAATATCATGACCAAAATGTCCCGTAATTATACTTTTAAATTTTAATCTAGCTGTGTTAACAACCTGACAGTCCAATATTACGTGAAACGTAAGATGTGACTGTATGTTTGAACTTCTGCATTTCAAACATTCCGTCTTATAGTACATAAGATTAGCGACTAGCTGAGCTACAGATGAACAGTATTTTAGCATGCTTGGATATTTCAATGCGAAATTCCATGTGTCAGACGACTAAAAACAAGGTTGGATTTGTCTGTACAGTGCGAAGTCTACTTCAGCAGTATTTCTTTCCCACTCATATACATAAAAGTTGTTAACTTTGTTAAAGGCAACATTTATATTTTGTTTCAATTACGTCCGAATAAACCCGACAATGAAAGTTTTTAGTTTAAGTGTGTAGATCGTATCCGTAACTATGGTGATATTGGTTAAGGCAGAGAAGCATATTTGTCAGATCAACTTTATTCTATCACCCCCCCCCCCCCCCCCCCCCCCATAAATATTTCAGTTTAAAAACACATGCAAGGACCGATTTTGAGTTTGTTTGGCTTAGCATTTCCTGTTGCGTAAACTTACGAATATCGAACAATCTTCAGAAATCGAATATTCGAATAACTAAATCACAGTTTAACTATCAAAATCTGTATTAGTTCCCATTCTTAACATCTATCAATTTATTAAAACATATGTCTATCACCATTTACGGGTATCACAATAATTTGTCATATAGTTATACCAGATAAGAATGAAAGACACTGTTTAATTTGTTTATGTACCTAACTAAACACTGACTTTTTTGTATTAATTAAAAGATCAACCACATAACTACAGCTTGCTGAACCACAGTCAAAGTGTTGCATAATAACTATACGAAAAAGAAAGCATTTATGTATACTCTATGCTTATGTCGATTATAGATGCATTGTTACAACTTTTCAAGTTATTTAAGTGTTCAGCATTAAGCTATTCGCTGCGTTAAGTAATTGAAGACAATTCACCAATTAAATTACGGCTACTATAAAGAAGCTGTAATTTGATTGGTGTATTCGCTGCTGTTACTAAACGAAACAATTACCTCAACGCATCGCTGATCTCCACAACTATTTAACATAACGTTTGGAAAATTTACAATGTCGTTGTTGCTTTTTATTAAATTGTTTATATTAAGGAAAAGTTACGACAGTGCTTCCTTCAATTGTGCTCTAACTATATAGCTACAATACAGCCGATACGGACATATAGGGATACAGTGGTGTTGTAAAGACGTTGGCTTCTATTTCAGCGAGATTCTTAAGCATTTTTAAGACACTTTCGTCTGTTGTGATATTAAGAATTAGTCCCTCAACTACTTGTCGATTTGTTGCTATCTTGACATAACTATAATTCACCATTTACTATTCTAACAAATCTAAATATCGGAAAGTATGAACATAAAACAATCTTCCAATGGCTATGGTGAATACCACTAAATAACTCGATATAAAATATCCAGCAATAGCTTAATATCCGTCGTACCATTACGATTTATGTACTCATAGATAGACTCGTATACCTCCAAGTCACGCAACTGATAAGCACGCAACAATTGCAGTACATCAAGCGGTGAATTGACCGATGCTACCTGGTATACGATAACCCATGTACAAGTTATGCGTTATTACAATATGACCAGAGAAACCTTGACCTTTCCAGATGAATGTAAATACATAAGTCATTTTATATTCACAAATAAAATAACGATCTCAATTGCTTTACCTAGTATGTTTTAGATAGAGCATAAATCTATCTGATGAAAATAACACCATTTTATGATTAGTGGGAATTTCCGAAAAAGGCGGACTTCGCATAGGTCATTATCGGCATATATATAATGCATTCATAGATCGTATAGACGTACAGCAATAGTCCAATTACAATGGCGTTAGTTAAATACATGTATTTTTGGAACGTGTTAAAGCATCCTCAAATCAATTTGCTTACAATGTTGTTATTTGACTAGACCGTGTAGTAGTACGATATGTCAATAACAGTTTGCACTGTCTCGTTTTTCTATTTATAGCTAAATAAAACTTCCAACTCTTCCACACACTCCATCCCTGGCCGTAAGCAATTTGCTTTAGTGTGGGGCATACACATTGATACGTAACAACATCATACAAAGTTGAAGCAAAACACATTTACCAGGCTATATATTATTTTTGTTCATTTAACCGAGAGAGAAATTCCTAAAACAGATGAAAGTCCATACATCTGAATAATCATACGAGTAATTTAAGTGAAAATAAGTTCAGTGTCTTGCATCCGCCTCTACCAATTTTGACTGTAATGTTCAGAATGTTCGTATATTTTATTTTTCACTTGATCGCTAGTTTTGTTGTTGAAAACATTCTACTATAAACAATGAGAATTGACTGAAACGTACTTGTCAAAGAACTTTACGAGTTGTTCTAATAAGTGAATTCATCACTCGCACACATTTACAGCATGTGCTTAAGTTTTTTTTTATTGAATGTAAATGCACATTTACCTTTTCTATTTTCAGAAATCTTAAAATTCATAATCATACTTGTTTAGTGATTTTTAAAAATTCACTTTGATGGATTTGGATGATGTATTTTATAAATGGCCGTTTGATGGGATCTTATCCCTTAACATAGGATATAGTCATGCCTGTGTTGAATATAACCATCGTGTTGTCCTTTTGACACAATCTGCATACAGCGAAAAGAAAACAATCGAAAGTCTGTCTTGGCTTGATCGGGCTTTAATTATTTTAGTGTCTAGCATACTTTATAAGGTTATACGAAGTGTATTAAAGTTTAGGGTAGTGACATGTAACCGCCTACAAAACCCTGACGAACTCATAATCCTGTAGGCGGTTATGTGATGCTCAGAGACAGGGATAAAGCCACACGATTGGAACCTCGACAGGGAAATGACGAGAAAAGATTTAGATAATTCTCTAAATTAAATGAAAAACTTAATAAAAGCAACATTACCATCACCCTATATAATAAAATGGAAACAAGCAAAGCAATGATAAATTAAATAAAACGTTAAATGAAACACACGATACTGTTACGATAATACAGGTAAATCTAAATTGAACGTTTTTTTACAAAAATGTCTGAATTGTTTTCTAAAGCATTTCACAACCTCTCATGTTTAATATATTTGACATATCTCACAAAGGGACCGAAACAAAACGATCCTTTTCACGGCGCCAAACACTTCTTTCAAAGCATTATTATATTGTAACAATTTATATCTAACCTGGCGCAACCGTCTCGGAATAATACCCATCCACCCAATCCATTTGATTATGTTATATACTCGTTGGAAAAAAAACTATCAATCAATGCAAATGGACGCTATGGTTTGATATGATGTAGAAGAAAAGGAATATAAATAATCTTAAATGTTTGAAATTCACGTAGGAAAATGTGTAGAAATTCTTAAAAATGGAACGGTTACATACGTCTGATTTACTAACCCCGAACGCATCCGGAGAAGGCAGTCTACACGTCAAACACGATCTAAATGCACGTGATAAGTTAAACATGTATTTGACTTTAAAAGTATATTAATCTCACGTGGTCAGTGCTATAAAACCAATTATTTACAATTTGGTGCGTTTTCTGGATCAGCATATTCATGTTACCGTTTATACCCCAAACAACAGGCGCATATTCCTTATTGTTGCATTGACATACACATTGCATTTAAAGGAATAATTGTCTGAAATTTACATATTCATCCAGAAATGAATATTACAGCGTTACTGTTAAATCGTAACTATAGCAGTAATATAAATTTGTCATATTTGGTACACAAACGGTTACATAATACGCCCATTCACTGTCTATTTTAGAAGAACGTGAAGAGAAGTTCCACCTGCATGACTACTTTTGATTTTATCATTTATGTAACAGATAGAACACCCCAAAAGAGTGTACCGGAACTAATGGTTGTTGATATAGACGAATCCGTGTAGACTGGAATAGTTTTATATACATTTGACCGTCGTTTTGCTGGCTCCTGCGTGACAGCCTGATCTTCCAGGATTTTCTGTTCCATGATGTTTTTGTTATTTTTATCTTTTAGAATTTGACATTGTTGATTGTTCTTGTCCCCTTAAATCTTGTTCATGTTAGTTCACGAAGACATGGACGAATTCCTGTTGATTTGGTTGTTGATACGACGTAGTCCTTTGAAATAAGATCCCAACATTAAACCGTAGTTTAGATAAATCTTTGAAGTGTCCATCTTTGTTGTTTTGTAAAAGTTTGTAAGTAACGAAGTTTAGTTTTTATGGCATCTTTGTTCAGTTAAATTGCTAGTCTAATTGTAGGTCTGGATATGTCTTGCCTTCTCCTGAAATACACCAGAACAATACAATTAGAAATGCAAAATGGTAACGAGCATAAAGGACAAACATCTCAGTCAACATCAATCAACGTCAATGTGGGAGTAGGTCTTGACACAACATACTTAAAAGAACATGTGTAAATTCAGAATCCTGAGTATTAGAGAACTGTCATGTACGTGCTTACAAAGACAGGTTCGGCTCATCTATTAAAGATTATGATATTACTAGACTCGTCTGCTTCGTTAACAAATAATGGGGATACATTTATACATCAAGTGGCATCTTAACCCTTTCCCTCATACAACACTTCTGCAGCAGATGACTTTAAACATATTTTGTCAAAAAATAGAAAATCCCTATAATTGAATGGATAACCTATGACTAAAAGTGGAAAACATGTTGGCAAAAGGAGAAATTGCTCGTTTTGAGCAATTTCCCACCTTTGCCACTTTGTTTTCGAAAAGCCGTCTGCTGCAGAGGTGTCAAAAAACGTATATATGAGGGAAAGTGTTAATAAATAAAACTAAAATATAAACAGCTACTTCTAAAATACATTTTGAAAAATGACATCCATTTTCACAATCACTATTATATGTTGTTACTTATAAACAAAGTGGTCAACTATCTTCTGTACCATGTAAATGTTAAATCCTTTTCAACATACAACAAATTTGTAGCAAACCACTTTGAAAACATATACGTAACTATGGAAAATTTCTTTAAATGACATTATAATTATTGAATAGAGTTAAACATCTCTGTGACAAAAGGATAAATTGTTCATAATGAGCCATTTCTCTTGTTACCACACTATCTATTTTTCAAAGCCGTCTATTTACAAATGAATCAAGATGCGTCTACATGTGGGAAAAAGGTTGATAGAAGTATATAGAAAATTAGCTTACATCTTCCTTTTCATTGCAGAGGGTAGTGGTGACCTGTTTTCCCATTCCCCAGTCGTTCTCGGCCTGGAAAACTAAATCATCCGAACTAGCCTCCCCTGCTGATCCTTGTGCCATGATCTAGAGTGAACAAAAGAAAGTTAAGTTTCAGTGTAAGTTTGTATTACATATATCCTTCTTTCTCCTACATTCGGCCCTTGCACTCGTTTCGTGACGTATAAGAAATCAATTTTTCGAGCGACATTTTTTGTCTGCATAACTCGTTAATGTCATAGCAACGTTTTTCTAGGTTTACATTTTACTTCCGGTTACTTTCCTTTATATTTTGGCAATATGAAACTAGGTCACGAACTGAGGAGAAAGCGTTTTGACGTTCACGACCGATAAACAGGCGTATTTTTCCGACATATTTTCAAAACATTTCTTATTTTTGTTTATGTTACCAGTTTATGTTGATACTTATCTAAAATAAAATAAATATTTTGACCACTCGCTTCTTCATATCGAAATGCGCATGCGCGAAAATCGATGCTAAAGGTCACGAAACTAGGACACAACAGGATACATGTACGATGAAAACAGTTAAATACTTCGCTGGGACTCACATTGTACTTATTTATCAACAATAGTTCGTTCTGTATGACCTCGTTCTAAATGCAGAGCTCTAGATAAGAGGCGTTTCGCAGGTTCTAACATCCTTATTTGACCCTTTAACCCTATGTTGTGATTATTTTGAGTACCCACAACATACGGTTTGCTTTGATGATAAGAGAGAAATTGTGGGAAAACGAGCTTAATACCCCTCCTTGTCTGGACCTCTGTAAATGGCGATTATTTTATTACGAATATTCTTTTAATTATGAGAATGAGAAAACTCGTATTTTTAAATGGGAAATATATCCAATGGGAATATATAAAATGACGTCATATTATGACCTCACATCCTGCAATGCGGCGTATAATAGAACCATGAGAACACACCTATGACATATGTCGCCAATTTGAAAAGAATATCAGTTTAGTCAACGATGTTTATTGGATTCATTGTATATACATTATTTACCATTGTATACGTTTTTTTTTTAAATCAGAACTTAATTTACCTTTAAGCATCAAACCCGTGCTTACACACTCGTTTGCCATTCAAACATAACTTTCTCTGGGAATAAAATTCCCATATCTTAAGATCAAAAATAAATAAGCTAAATATATATGTTTCAATACATTGACTTATTTCGATCGATCATACATAACTCAACCAAGTTAACTTCTAAGCACTCAAATTCATATTTGATGTTAACATAATATGGCATTACCTTGACTTTCTTGCCAGCTTTCAAGGTAAAGTTTCTAAAGTTGTACGTATAATGTCTTTTACCATCTACAACTCTGTTCAATCTCCAGCCATGGAGATTTACATCCTGCGAAAAACACACAAACAAAAACATCGATGAAATTTGTATAATTCATTGTCATTTGTTAGAATCCAATACCACTGAAGTGCTTTCCCCAATCTAGGTCAAATTATAAATTGTGTTCTTTTATGCGTGCGGCGATCCGGAGTCATTTTGAGAACAGTGTTGAACCAGACCACTCAGCGCATCCGCACAGTCTGAACCGGTTTTGCACTGTTCACCAATTAGACATAGAAGGTTACAATAAACTTACAGTAAGCAGTTTCTATACCGATCATAAAGCACGGATACCCAGATTGGTACATGGAAAGCGACACAAAACAGAGGTAAGGAAAATAGAATACTGGAAAACATGTTGGCAAAAGGAGATGGTATGAAGTTGATGTAATAACATGGTGGATTGCACCTTGGGAAACATCGAGGGCTTGGCGTGAAACGGTTGTAACTTAAAACCTATTTTGAAAACCTTGTTTTAGGGGCTATTTTGACCCCTTTGTAAACAATGCAAATTTAGGTGCCAATGCTCAGAACGAGCAATGGCACCTAAATTTCCATTGTTTACCAAGAAAAATGATTTAACGCTTATAAAGACTTTATGGCGAGGTGATTAACCCTGGTAAAAAAAAATACCAATTTTAGTTACAACCGTTTCACGCCAAGCCCTCGACATGATTAGGTATATTATAATTATTTCATGGGTGATCCAAAATAGTAAACGTATAATATATGCTCGTTGCTGTATTTAACAGTAAAGCATAACTCTGGTATCTCTGTTATATATATATAGCACTTGAGAAATCAATCCACATGTGGCAGTGTTAGATATATTAGATGATAAAGTGCTTGATAAACTCGTATATTGATATAATGTGGGAATTCGGGACATAAATACAATATAATATCAGAAAACAGACAGGACAAGTTTATACTTCTGCCGGATAATATTGATATTGCTATATGACTTGACAGGACTAACCAAATGATGACCTTTGTGGATATATTTATGTTTATAGCGAAGTAGTTTGGTCTGATTTCAATAATGATGAATAATTGAGCCGTCCCGAGAGAAAAACCAACATTATGGCCTTTGCGTAATGTATCGATCCAGATCAGCCTGATCCGCGCAGACTGATTCGGGCCGACACATTCCGGCTCAGGGGGAAAAAGGTATAGAGTAATGATTCCTGAAAAGCGAAAAGTATCTATCCGGATCAGCCTAAGCATATCGCGCAGGCTAATCCGGACAGATACTTTTCGCCTCCTGTGGATTTTTATGTTCCAGAAATCATTACTCTTTACCTTTATCTACCTGAAAACGGAATGTGTCGGCCCAGATCAGTCTGCGCGAACGGTCGATACATTATGCAGAGGCCATAATGTTGGATTTCTCGCGGACATCTCATTTATCTATTTGCCAGTTTCGTAATTCATATATACTTTAATGTTTATTATGAAAAGCGAACCAGTGATACAACCAGATCAAGAAATAGTATTTAACTGACAGATCCGATCAAAGAAGTGGTTCGAGTCATACAATATATTAGAAGTTTCGCCAAGTTCGTGTTATTGCGAGTCCACTATATGTTCATCAAATATGAATTGTGCAATATGCATCTAATCATGTGCAATTGCATGCAACAGATAACATATTTGATGAAAATTCAGGTATGTAAAGTTATAAATAAATTTGCACAAAGGTCAGGATTAGCCAATATTTCTGGGCAATACATATGAGCCGTCCCGCAAGAAATCCACAATGTTGGGACGGCTCAATTAGTTGATGTAAAACAAAAGTCAGAAACAAGATTGTTTAAATGTCATTATATCAATGTTTGAACTTTTTAGTATCTGCTGGGAATAATTCACAATTTCATTAAATGTTTATTATATTATGTTTCGCATATGTTATATCGTCAGTTATCCATTTCGTTGAAAAAGTCAATGGATCTAGATACCATAAATATTTTAGATGATACATCTTACTTTAACTTATGTGCATCGTTTATATATTTGGAACGTGAATGCTAAGAAACCTGAACAATAGGCAATTACACACTCTCCCAATATACATTGAATCTCCCTATCCTTCAATATTTTGCCTATGTTAGCATTTTGCAAAGATGGCCAAAATGATTTTCTCAGATGTTGTCAGTTTGGACGAGTCTAACATGGTTAAAAGGTTTCGTGCGAGCCATCCTGCTCACCAATCCTCTGAGTCCAGACGTAAGTATTGAACATCGATGCTGCATAATTTAAAGTTTCCCGCATGCAAGCGCATCGGCCTCAGACGAGTTTTAAAAACATTGCGGCAAAGATAAGATGAAATTGGTGTGAAAGTATACATTTGAAACACTGCTTTCAGCTCCATTCAATAATTATACTTTTATTTATAGATACTTTCCATATGTTTGCCCAAATGATTTTGAAGTCGTGTGCTATAAATGTGTTGTTTATGGGAAAGGGATATCGTTAGCAAGCACGCAATATAAACATCATCTTAAATCCTGTAGGGCCTTGTTCTCTTTCATCAACACGAAATAAACAAGGAAGATTGTCCAGTCATTTAACCCACAATATGCTGACAAATTGTTCGTTCATTAACACGAAATAAACAAGGAAGATTGTCCAGTCATTTATCTTATAATATGCTGACATAATGTTCGTTCATTAACAAGAAATAAACAAGGAAGATTGTCCAGTCATTTATCTCACAATATGTTGACATAATGTTCGTTCATTAACACGAAATAAACAAGGAAGATTGTCCAGTCATTTATCTCACAATATGCTGACATAATGTTCGTTCATTAACACGAAATAAACAAGGAAGATTGTCCAGTCATTTATCTCACAATATGCTGACAAAATGTTCGTTCATTAACACGAAATAAACAAGGAAGATTGTCCAGTCATTTATCTCACAATTCGATGACAAAACGTTCGTTCATTAACAAATGTTAATGGTCCTTTTTATTCTTCAGCCCCCTGTAAATTATGCTATGGAAACATGATAAATAGCGTTATATACATCCTTATCGTGTTTTGGTTCGTATTCAATGATATTTCAGTGCGTAATGCAACAACATTTACTGGATAATGCACCGGTATCATGTCGCTGTTGTGTCAGTCGTAATGTGTTTTCGTCAACCAGGGGCGCCACGGAGGGAAACTACTACTACTACCTCTTTCTAAAATTATTCAGTGAAACATGCCCTGGATTTGTAAGTGTGTATAATGAATCCTTCCATTTCATTTTGACCATCTTATCATGTGAAAGTATATAGTTCATGATAGAGTACATTCTGTCAAATTATAAACCTCATAATTTAGTCCTTTATATCTACCATTCGTAATATTCTCTCATTATCACGAATTTGGAAATGATCACAAGACATCTTCGCGACAAATTTATTTAAAACATGTGAGCCGTCCCGCGAGAAAACCAACATTGTGGGCTCTGCGTAAAGTATCGACCCAGATCAGCATAAGCATGCCGCAGAGGCTTACCGGGATAGACCTTGTTCGCTTCCTGTGGATTTTCTGTTTTAGGAATCATCACACTATACCTCTATCCCCCTGAGACGGAATATTTCGGCCCGGATCAGTCTCCGCGGACTGCGCAGGCTGATCTTGGTCGATATATTACGCAAAGGTCATAATGTTGGTTTTCTCGGGGGACAGCTTATGTCATGTTGTGTAAAATGTGAACGTAGTTTCCCCAATTTTAATAATGATTAGCTCGCAAACTTCTATACAATCGGGACAATTTAAAAGACAAAGATAAATGGCCTCGGCAAAGAGTCTGATCAGATGCCGGATAAGAAACAAAATGGCGTTATCGTACAATATAATATGCACATTCTCACCGAGGATTCTACTATGTATTATTACGTTTTGCTCACTAATCGATATGAAAATGGCACTCGAAAATTAAACGTGAAGCAGGAATGGTTAAAACAATAATTAAAAACATTATAACCGTTACAGCTGTCGGATGCCAAACAAAGTAAAAAATGGTTGTATTTCAATTGCGATGCTTGTATTAATGTATGATAAAGTTAAAAGGTTGGATGGTTTCATTTGCTGACACCTTCAGATTAATTTTGCTAGACATGATGAACTTAACAAGACACATATCGCTGTTATGTAATTGAGGTAGTGACATGGTTAAATATTTGTGATTATTAAATTTAACTCGTGTAGAAAGTGTTATTGTATTGTGAGATTATGGTGAAGTCAGAACTGAATGATTCCCAAAGAGGTTCTTATCCATATTCGTCTTCAATTCCATAGTTCCTACCAATAGAAATGAAATCATCTTTTCGAAAATTAGTTTAAATTTTTAATTATTTTATTGAAATGCCTATTTACCTCCATTCGTTATTTGATATCCAACTTTAAAACTTACTTTCATAATTTTGCGTAAATGTTTGCTTCTTGGATGCCGAACCAGTAACGTCATTTCTATATTTTTATACATATAATGTTTTAGAAAATAATAATCGTGTATTTCATACAAATGTACGATACGTATTAGTTAACATCACATTTACCAAAGAACCCAACATGGATATAAAACGAGCAGGATAAATCTGATTGTTTTGTCAGATCGAAATAATTTTTTATGATAAATACACACGATATGAGTCAGAAATGTTAGCTAGTAAAAAAGGAATTTAGATGAATGTTTTAGAATGACAGTCTTACCACTGCGTGTTTATTCTTGTCCTGTGTAAAAAATATGGTACATCAGCCCTGCGTTCACTAAAACAGTTTGGTAGCTCACGTTTGCCATTACACCACTCATTTAAAAGACACGTTATAGAAGCTGTTATTTGATTGGTGGAATTTCAACCGTGAGCTGCCTTAAAACTTCATGGAACGCACGACTTGTGTTATTTCAATCTTCAATTTTGTTAGACATAATGACAATGTAAAAATCGTAATAGCAGATTAAACATTAGGTCTAAAAGATAGAAGTTTTGGGCTTTGTCTGATAGTTTTGCATATCCCCTACCCGACCATTTCCTTTTATTTCTTGTTCCTCTAATCGAATAATTGCTAAATCGACTTGATGGTGTATCTTCACCTTCTTCTTTTTGTTTGTATCTCAAAACAAATTTTGAAGGCCATTATGTTGCACTGTACTGGTTATATTTTCTTTCTGTTTCTAGATGTTAGATATTTTCAATTGAGGTTACCAAATATTGCTTCTTTTCTATCTTAAATACCTTAACGATTGATGACGCAATTATTAGTTTTAATCTATTTTTTATAAAGGTGTAATTGACTTTAACTTTCAAATATTTCAAATACAATACTTTGACTGATGTTCGTGTTTCGTATCCATGCATTCTCAAAGTTTAGAAGCATGACTAACTACTATTTCCGATACGTCAGGGCTTGCTTACGGATATCTGAATATCGAGTTTCAGGTTTGACAGGTTTTGATGTCGGTTATTGTATTAGCCGCTAGTAAACATTCCAGCCATTTCTGCATTCACTCACCATCCACGCATCATAACCGGCGACGATTATTTATAATTGACTTGTCCAACTCAAATAACTATCCTTAGTAAGATCAGGGACGTAGATAAGAGGGATAAGTAACTAAATTATATTTTTTCTAAAATATCACCCGTGCCGACATTTGTAGCAAGTAAAACACAACAACTATTCAAGATATGAAAATAAAAAACCTATTTTCTCGAAATTTTAACATTCTTCTATTGCAGTAGATAAAAGTATTTTAATATATTTCGGGTTTAAATAATATGTTATCCGTGTGAAAAATGTCAGTCTATTAGTTTTTAGAAAACAATAATATAATTCAGGAATCCCGATATCGGTGTCTTTTAAAACAGTCATTGTTCAAAATACAAAGAAATTCTAGTTATTCATTCTATCTCTAACTTAAGTCGAAATGTTAAGCTTTCAGAATATGTTTTTTTTGTTTATGTGCCAAATGTGACTTCAAAGTTTAATTGCTACAAAATGTGAACATTTGGACAAATTCATTTGTATGTGTGATATTTAAACCAGATAACAGGTGTTTAGGTGGAGTTGCCTATCCCTCTTATCTACGTCCCTGGTAAGATCCACCCTGGCGTTTCAATTACTTGGTACAAAATATAATTCCCACAACTACAATAAGTATCACCTTTGTCGGCCATTTTGATAGGCAAATTTACTATATGTTGAATAGAGAAATATCAATATAATTAAATTAAACGATTGCATGTTTAATCAAGAAAAGGATATAATCAGATCATACAAAGGCATCAATGACATATGGTTGTCAAACTAAAATTTCTTGGTGTTTTCTTAATGATCACATTTTTAAAACAAATATTCTCTATTTATTCTCATTATATTTGCCTAACGAAATGGAAGTCAAGGGAGGTAATTAATGTAGAAGTGGGAACTATGTTTAGCTCGATAAACATCCTGTATTCGTCTAAGATTAATTAATTCATACCTTTTTGTTTGGTCCGGATGAAGTATTTTCTAGTGTGATAAATTTACCCTCTGGGTTGACCTCACAAATTGCAATTGGCCCGCTGGACGTCTTTTTGTATGTGGTTTTTGCAACTTCCTCCCTCGCCATCTGCATGCTGACCTTCGAGTCTTTAAGACAAAATGAAAGAACACGTTTCTTGATTTGTTTCATTAAGAACATTAACCACATGAAAGATAAATTAATATTATAGTGAATTGGAAACTTCCTACAGAAATACACATTCAAAAGACTCTGGGAATTATATTGTAGAAGGAATGAGAATACATGTCTTGTTTGATTTGATATATGATAAACAAAAACATTTTAGAAAACAGATATAAGCAACTTCGATGTTTCTTTAAACATCACACGTGTGAATTGAATACTATTAGTATTTACACAATCAAAACAGGAATGGGTATCACGTATCCCCTATTTTCTTTTAAAGTGGCATTTCTATCCAGAGGGAAGAAATTCATGTAAAAAAAGCTCAAATCTATTTTTCTAAAAAAAAGAACCTGAATGGGTTTGGGATTAACCAAAAACATGTTACACAAGAGCACACACTCACGAATTATACTTTTCTCCAAGATTTCAGGGTTTTAAAAACGGACCCGTTCATGTACATCATGTCAGTTAGAATCGTAAACACAACTATATCAGACCTATGTAAAAGTTGGGTGTCATATACAAACCGTGGCGAGATAAAATGTACATAACTGTTATAAAAATACACTCAGTTCAATGAGGCATATACAGTGTATACACAATCAGTATGTTATGTTTATATGTGCTTTTAAAAGTACATACCTGAAATCATCTATATCCCATAAACAGCACAATTGTATAATACTTTAACATTAGATAAACACTTAGTGTGTATCTGTGCTTCATCAATGAACTGAGTTATTTTTATAACAGTTGACTTGTGTATATTCATCCCCCAAATGTTTGTATTGGACACCAACCTTTAAAGAAATATAATTTAGTTGTGATTCGCTCCATTTATTTCTTGCAATTCCTTTATCGGTACCTACCGAGCTAGGAAAAACTTTTTTATTTAAATAATTAAAATATGAAAGCGTTCACATAATACTCTAATTAGAATCAAGCATCACCTCATAAAGGTTTATAAGTGAAAACAATTGTTATTTTACTTATCTATTTAATGAGTTTCTATAGAAATCAACTTTAATGCAATCTATTTTGTAAACATTATATGCTAACTATCAAAATTACGTTATTATTATGAGGCAGTACAATATTAATTATATACATCGCCTTGCACATTAATTCAATTAATAATATTCAAATAACGCAATATATTTGATCAAAAGTGTCGTGCAACACTGATAAAGAACTGCTTATTGATGGTTTTATTTCTGATATGACAAATGCAAATGTTCCGTGCCAAATGTGAGATCTTATTATATTTGTATAATTTTATTTGCCACTTACATCATGGGTTGAAGTGAGGTCGTGGCCATCCCCCTTTCAACCTTACACTATTTTGTGTTAGTAATTCATTATTATATAATAAATATATCTATGTAATCAAATTATACAAAAATGTAAAGAGGAAATGAACAAAAAAATGTAAAACGATAGAGAGAGAGAGAGAGAAAGAGAGAGAGAGACAGAGACAGAGACAGAGACAGAGAGACAGAGACAGAGAGAGACAGACAGACGTACAGAGACAGAGACAGACAGACAGACAGACAGACAGACAGACAGACAGACAGACGGATATATCTTTTGAAATTTAACAACATCGTATCTAATTTATACTCAGAATTACATGTACCGCTTTAGCGCTATTTATTTGTAGTATTGGGTCTATTTCTGTTACCTTTGATATTATTTTGTGTTAGTAATTCATTATTATATCATAAATATATCTATGTAATCAAATTATACAAAAATGTTAAGAGGAAATGAACAAAAAAATGTAAAAAGATAGAGAAAGAGAGAGAGAGAGAGAGAGAGAGAGAGAGAGAGAGAGAGAGAGAGAGAGAGAGAGAGAGAGAGAGAGAGAGAGAGAGAGAGAGAGAGAGAGAGAGAGAGAGAGACAGACAGACAGAGAGAGAGAGAGAGACAGAGAGAGAGAGACAGAGACAGAGAGAGACAGAGACAGAGACAGAGACAGAGATAGACAGAGAGACAGAGAGACAGACAGACAGACAGACAGACAGACAGAGACAGAGACAGAGAGACAGACAGACAGACAGACAGACAGACAGACAGACGGATATATCTTTTGAAATTTAACAACATCGTATCTAATTTAAACCTTTAATGAAAATTGTTTGTTTTATTTTAGCTCTTCCATCCCAAACGAATCTATGCAGTGTTTCATTTAAGTTTTTTTTATAATATCTGCTTTTTGAGACGGAAGGCTAATAAATAAATGTGTTAAAAGTGGAATAAGGAGTGTTTTTACGACTGTTATTCTACCAATAGGTGTTAATTTCCTTCTTTTCCAATAAGATATACATTTAGAAATGCTTTAAAGTTTTGGCTCAAATGTTAAAACATTCATTTTGTTAAGGTTCACGTCAAAAATAATGCCCAGTAACTTAAACTGCGTTTCTCCCCAGGTTAATTTCCACTTTGTGTTTATTGAGTGTATACTATATTTTCGCGATCCAATCCAGATAAGCTTTGTTTTATCGAAATTACATTTTAATCCTGATATAATAGAGAATGTATAACTTTTAAAACACTTTTCAATGAATTTTCTGTCCCGTCTAAGAGCAAAGTGGTGTCATCAGCAAATTGACTAATGAGATATTCCGTTTCCTTTATTTGTATACCTTTAATGACTTTGCATTGTTTTATTTTGATACTTAAAATTTCCGAACACAGGATGAAGATATAAGCCGAAACGGGGTCCCCTTGGCGACAGCCCCTTTTAACAGTAAAGAATTCCGACAGAAAGCCATTTAACTGAACACTTACCTGCGTATTCTATAAAAATGATTGTATCCACTTTTTGAACATAGGACCAAATTTAAAGTTATCAAGAGTGTTTGAGATAAAATCAAAAGAAACAGAATCGAAGGCGTGGTAAACGTGCGGTGCTCAAGGAAAGCCAACCTTACAGTTCGTATTACACCTGGGGAAATAGACCCGCCAGTGCATTCGTTCTAAGCATCCAAACGAACAATGCTTACAGAAGTGTCTTGAAACATTCTATTTCTGATTAGCGAACAGTGCATGTCCGATCGGACTGCGTGGATATGTTGGCTGATCTAGATCTACACTAGTCGCAAACGCATTATGGTTTAAGGCAGCGCGCAAATCGAGGGCTTGGCATGAAACGGTTGTAACTAAAAAAAATATTTTTTTACCAAGGTTAATCACCTCGCCATAAAGTTTTTATAAAGTTTCGGTTTGAAACTTCTTACGGTCAGGGTCAAAGGTCACATATACTATGGTGCTATTTTTGCTTGATACAAAACGAACTCTATGGGCAATTCGGGGCTACTCGGTCTTCCGATTTTCCGAATTCAGACTGTATATCAAATGTTTACATCATTGAACATGTATCGAAGATTCTGTTCAGAGAACAATTCCATAAAAATGACGACAATGTCACTAAGCGCATTCAACTTTCAAGCTTTTCATTAACCACGTTAAAAATGGCGGATTCTTGACCTCTGGCCCGTATCGACTCGATTAAATTTTTCGATCTAGTAGATCCAATATGCGTTCGTTGGTAACAAAATACAGGAAACACCCGTCATTTTATCATTTATATATCTGTTCAATGGATTTATTGCGTTAAACTGTCCATAACTGCTGAAAGTCAACGACCGTCAGGTAAGCTGGTGCTAGCGTGATTCATTCAAAACTGTTGATCATGGCACATTTGTCACAAATCGTGGTCACTCAGTTTATTCTTAGGCAAATTTGTCACATTATATGTTTATTGCTAGGCCCAATGGGAGTCATGTTGTTTTGTTTAATCTTTGTGTCACGAAACCATACTTGTGCGAAACATGATCATTATTTACAATGTTCCCGTTACATTAGAGTTAAACATGCTTGTAAAGACAACCAAAATGTGCAGACTCGGAGTGTTTTTCCGAGCTATCATGTAAGTTTGAGCTGCATCCTCACAAGTATGATTATATAAATAGTGTTTATAAGCACCTCGCAACATTCTTTCCATGTCAGACATGTCCAATGCTTCTTAATGCTTAAAATGAATCAAGGATTCCGTTTCGTACCCAATGTTTTACGCACTTGAAGTCAAGTCTGAAGTTGTGAACAGTATGTTTCGTCTTTCTTTCATTTGCTTCTCTGATAAGTAGAACCACTGAAGATATTCTCTGTTCATATATGTTGTAATCTTGCGTCGCCTTGAGGAAGACATTATAGTGATGGTTTAGATTTTGTTATTGTTACTTCTTTATAGATAAAGATAAAATGTCTTTATATTTAGTAGTTAATACCAATTTGTATTCATTTAACCGATGGATCAGCTTATCAATTATAAGTGATCAATTGGTGGGTCCATCCGTGTGAATGTGTAGAATCTAATGAACCTTGGCAGATCTGTAGAAAAGACAATTCCATATCCAAGTTGCCCATTTGTACTGGTTTGAACCAATGAACAGTCATTATGACAAGTAGCAAATTTTACCTGACACCGTACAGTTACAATTTGGCTTTATGGCATTGCTACCTCTTGTACTGGCTATGTCTCTTAACTGTGTCATTGTTTGGTGTGTATTTAAATGTTTTAGTTTTTTACACCGCCTTCAACAATTCTCTAGTTATCTGATGGCGTGTACCGGGTAAGTTACCAGTACTTTTGGTCCATTCATCCTGACACCAGCCAGTCAGTTGTAATGCTAACCCCGCAACCCTGAGCATCAAGAATGGCAGTCACAACTACCATTTTTTAAGGTTTTGGCTTGACCCGACTGGGGATCGGACTCGCGACCTCCCGCATCCCAGTCCAAATAAATGTGGGACTACCCGCACCAAAGGCAGACGTTCTACCAAAACACTGCCGATGCCGTCCACTGTGTTATAGGCACACTGGTGAAAAAAGTTTCTTCTCAATCAGAATTTACTTAACTCTGTTGCTACCTTCAATTACGACAAGATTTTATGGATTCATATAGGTTAAAGTTTAAACATATAATGTTAGTACATGTCCACTACACAGTCAATACAATCAAGGATTTTGCAAG
Source organism: Serripes groenlandicus (assembly GCA_031761405.1). Classification (NCBI taxonomy): domain Eukaryota; kingdom Metazoa; phylum Mollusca; class Bivalvia; order Cardiida; family Cardiidae; genus Serripes; species Serripes groenlandicus. The sequence continues at coordinate 6,985,936 of JASEVX010000016.1, forward strand.
CTTGAATGTACATGCTGGTTTCTAATCAGATGTAAACAATTTTTTTTTTAATGTGTGCAACTAAACGTGTTCTTTCAGATTGAAATTGCAGGGGTTCGGGGACGCAGCCCCTGATGTTGTTTTCAGTTGATAAAAAGTTTAGGATGCGTCTGGCAACATGAAATGAAATATTTTAACATTCATTCAAAGGGGCTGATGCTGACCAATGTGTGGCAAATTATCTTCATTCTATATAGGTTTTAACAATTATAGAGATGTTCCTTATATTTTAGTAGACATTTTCAAAGTCTTCTACTGCGGATATGTCATATGAGGGAAAGCGTCAAAGCATTAAATTGATGATGTCTGTTTAAATTATTCTTTGATAAATTGGCAGTTAAACTAGATTAGCATGAAATTATAACCTTCAATTGTGAAAAGATTTTATTGATTCATATAAGTGAAATGTACTGTGCATGTCCACTCAAAAGATTTGCATTCTTGAAAATGGTTATCTTTACTGACAGGCATAAAAACATTGTTTATATATTATGTTGCCACAAAGTGTATTCAGTTTGACCTAGTCACCTATTGTTCTTTGTTACAAAGTTTTTCTTTTTTTTGTCTTTGCACAGTATAATTGAATTAATGATGAAGCAGGAGTTTAGGAGTGTAGCCCCAAATTAGATTGGAATATCAGTTTAAATAAAATATATTAACCTAAATCCATTCTCACATAAAATAAATATGCAACAGACCATTTTGAAAACATCTAAGCAAAACAAATGGAAAATCTCTTTAAATGAAAGTAAAATTATTGATAAGAGTTGAAATAATTGCTCAATATGATTTACCCTTTCCGTCATACGACAATTCTGCAGCAGATGACTTTGAACGTATTTTGTCAAAAGATAGAAAATCTCTATAATTGAATGGACAACCTATGACTTAAAGAGGAAAACATTGTGGCAAAAGGTGAAATTGCTCATTTTGAGCAATTTCTTCTTTTGTCACTGTATTCAAAAAGCCGTCCATGATAATGAGGGAAAGGGTTAAACTTAAGTTGTTTGTTTCTTCCAAACTAGGGTCTAAAGCTTGTTCTGAACTTTCTGTCCATCCTCATATCCCTTTCCCAAAGACAGCATTAAAAAAAGCTAGGCCAAAATATGATGAACTATTCACTATGAGCGTTATCTCCCTTTGTCACAGTGATTTTTTTTTTTTTTATTTCAATCCTTGGAAAACATGGCTTATTCTACTGGTAAATGCATTTGAACAACTTCGTATACTCATGTTTTACATAGCAAATACATGAGATGATATAAGGTTGCATAAGTCTAATCAGTAATAAGAATATTATAGTGTTGTAAGATAACAATTCAATGTTAGAAAAGCATAATTTGTTAGGTTTTTATACGCCCGTTTTTTAACGGAACGTATTATAGTTTTACCTGAGGCGTACAGGCGGGCGGCACCAGTATTTTGTCAGCTCAATAACTTAAGAAGCCTGTGTCCAATCATCATCAAATTTGGTCAGAATGTGTATTAGTATAATATCTCGTACACGTTTGATAACTAGCTATATCGAGAGTTATCGCCCTTTTAATATAGAAATTACCTAAAATTGGTCTTGTCAGCTCAATAACTTAAGAAGCCTTTGGTTAATCATCACCAAATTTGATCAGAATGTGTATTGGCATAATATTTCAAACAAGTTCGATAACTAGCCATATTGCTTTAGTCAATCGAGAGTTATCGCTCTTTAATTATAGAAATTACCTTAAATTTGTCTTGTCAGCTCAATAACTTTAGAAGCCTTTGACCAATCAACACCAAATTTTGTCAGAATGTGTATTGGCATAATATCTCGGACAAGTTTGATAACTAGCCATATCGCTTCAGTCAATCTAGAGCTATCACCCTTTTATTATAGAAATTACCTAAAATTGTTCTTTTCAGCTAAATAACTTGTGAAGCCTTTATCCGATCATCACCAAATTTAGACAATATGTTGATGGGCAGAATATCTTGGTCAGGTTCAATAACTTACCATGTTATCTTAGTCACTACAAACTTATGTCCCTCGGAATGGCCAAAAATGTACTAACAGTGTTCGCTCTCTAAATTTGCCTGACGTACAACCAATTATAACTAAACTTGGTCTCAAAAAAACAGGACAGTCGTATTTTGTGACATTTGGGGCTCTTGTTCAAATTACAATTAAACTATCACAAGCTCTGATTGATTAGGAATTCCTTTTTTTGGTAAAGAACATGAGGCATTTACTAAATGTGACTTTCTTTGAGGACAATTTTATCGTAAATTAAATGTGTTTAGCTACATTTTGAGACCTTATAGTTTTAACTGGTAAAACACCTGGTCTAGCCAGGAGTTCTGAGTTCAAATCTCAGTAGGGGAAAAATTACACTGTAGCTAAATACATACAATTTAATCAATATCAGCACAGCTTTTGTGATAATCCTCAATCCATCATGCAATATCCACCAGCAACTATTTATTTAAACAATGACTGCTTTTAAAGTACTTGACCAATTTTAACTGAACTGCACAGAAATATTGATTTGGTGTCCTCTTTCAAAATGTTCAAAGGAATAAATTCTGTGTTGAATTCTGGAAACTACCCCATCAGAAAAGAAGTAAAGTGACACAATGTTTAGGTATTCTGGTATTTCTGTATAACTTGGCAGGAAAGTTCCTTATGTAACCCTAAAAATATTCAAATCATATTGATTGGTTGAAAAATAGTATCCGCATGTGGCATGGGAAAAGGAAGTTGCAGGTATAATTTCAAAGTTATAACACTGTTGCATTAATTTTCCCTATGTGACCATCCATACACTTATTCAAGTCATATTCATTAAAAAAAAACAAATGTTGCTTGGCATTATCAGAGTGTAGGGTCTTGTTTCAAGATAATTTGGCTTAAAAAACATTATGTTGCCCTTTCCAGAGTGTTGCCCTTTCCAGAGTGGTTTAAGATCAATGCTGCCAAAAAGTATCAGAAAGGGAGTAAAATAACAATTTTCCTCTTAAATTGCATGTCTTATGTCAAGACAGTTTGGCAAAAAAAAAATCTTTAATTAACCCTCTACATAAATTGTTCAAGGGATATTGATTAGTTCAAAGCAATGCTGAAATGTGGCATCAGAAAAATGGTAAAATGACAAATCTAAACGTTTTTCCTCTGCAACTGCTTGTCTGATTTCAAGTTCAGTTGCCAGAAATGTTTTTGTTTTTTTTCAAAATGTTGGTGCATTTATCCAAAGACATATAAACATATTTTATATGTTAATTCATGCATTTATTATGGCTATCAGGATATTCCCTCAAACTTCATGGTCATAATATGTTCTATACTCTTTAAAAGCTCTTGGGGAAATGTTCAATATTCACTGGTAAAAGTAGTCTTTGACATTCGGGAAGTAAGTTGACTCACTCGGCTTGAACTTGAACTCTCTACCCCTGGGTGACAACTCTATCCATTATCAATTGAGTAAATAATAAAAGCGTTAGTGCACAACAGCTTAGTACGTGATTAAATCTGTTGAGACTGAATGCACTTTCCGAAACTTTCTGAGGCTTTGCCTTAATTCATATTAAGCGTTTAATCATTTTTTTGTTGGTTAACAATGGAAATTGATATGCCATTGCTCGTTCTGAGCAATGACACCTAAATTTTCGTTGTTTACAAAGGGGTTTACAAAGAGGTTGCGATCAGGTGCATAGATAAGGTGTAATACAATTCGTTCACCCAACTTTTCTCCATTAACCCCCATTTCCACTTGCAGACTCAATGTTATGATCGATATCAGACGACTTTTGAAGTGGCAAAAGGAGAAGTTGTGCATCATGAGCAATATCTTCTTTTGTCACAATGTTTTCTCCTACATTCAAATATTATTAACTAAACCTTTATTATTAGACAATTATTTATATGATTGCCTAGATATTTCCACAATTGTAAGCTGTAAATGTTTTGTAAGTGGGAAAGGGTTAAACCATAAGGAAATTCTACTATATGGTACACAAAATAACAACGACGATTAATTTGAGTAATCACTCCCTTCTGACCGTCTTAAACTGTTTGTCCACTTTTATTCACAGATGAGCTTATTCAATATACTGAGTATTTTAAAAGCTTATACAAATGTATACATTGTGTGTGTTGCATTTATTTATACTGAATGTGTTTTAGTTACAAGTTAACAAGTTTGATGTAATTTGAAAATACAAAGTGCCGAGAGGTTAGTAACAACGTTTACCAGTATTTCTTTGCTGGGAAGAGTTTTCTCCTATAATATTCAAATGATCATATACACATATATAGATAATTGGTCTTTCTCAAATATATTTTGATACATGTAATGACACCTGTTAACGCAGATCTACCTAATTCTAGGAAGTGTTATATATACAAATGTGCTGATCAATGTCAGATGTATTTTACGACTTGTTCACCAATCACAAGTATTCTAGCATTCACTGAAATAATTTTCAATCAGGACAATACAATACGTATGACTAATGGTAATAAATTCCGATAATTTAATTTGGTTTCTGACTACTTATATCGTAATGCAAGCACCACTACTTATACACCAAATATCTATGCAAGCAGTTTTCTTTTCTGGATTATTTTGTGTAATACATGGTAATAACCTGCGTTCATACAATGAACATATATTTAACAATATGCAAAATCCAACATTATAAAGGCCAATTCATTGTTAAAGATATACCAGCATTGAATTGACCTAAGGTGTGATTACTTTCAGTGATACATATATCTGTAATAGTGTCATGTTAGATAAGATACGCACCACCTCTACTTTCGTTGCCGGTTACAAAATCTGATTGCATTTCGCCTCCATGTCTTTGTGTATTGACAACCGGCTCCACGACTTTCTTTAGATCATCTCTATATGGTTAACAAATGAAAAAAATAACAGAAATAAAATATGACAAACAAACGAAACACCAAACAAAACAAAACATAAATAGCATACATCATGCTATAACACAAAGAACTGAAAATAAAAAGAAGCAAATCAGAGCATCTAAAGTAAAATTGATTACTTAATGAGATATCTGCATTAGGGCATTCCTTTAAATACCAAGGTTGTTGTATTGCTGTGGTATAACCATACAGATTTTGTACTCAGTAGAAATGTACAAATCTAATCGGTATCTATCTACATATAGTTTGATACAGAACTGAAGGATTTAAGAAAATACCACAGTTCGTTTAATTAATAAGTCAGTCAGTCTTTCATTTTAATAGCCTATTCAAATCTTCGCACAGGGCACATGGCCTTCTATCGAAAGTGCAAATTAACCTGAAAACAATAATAGTGTATATGTTAGTAATTTTGAGAAGTTATTTGAGTAATATAATGTGTATGGTCTTGTTTTCCATAGCCATTATAACTAGTTGTATTGAAACCATTGTAAAACCTTTCTCGATCGACTTTAATGTTTCAATGTACATCATGAACCATTTAAAGATTCTTTTAAACAAAAAAAAGAACAGAAAATCTAGAAAATGGGAAGTATAACTGCATACTTTTGAATCTTGAGGAAATCGATATTAATTCCTTAAACAGCAATAAGTTTGCTGCAAGACATGAACGTATAATCATCGCAAGATAGGTTTTATATCAAATGCAATTCATAACAGTATGATCACAGCTGAAACCTGTAATTTAATGTTTTTCCAACAGGGAAGAATACCCTCTACCTTGTGGGAAGTATACGTACACCAATCTAAGTAGATATACAGTGACTTATGTCTCCTTACTCTTAGATGCAAACAAATCCAATACATGTGTATCTAAAACCCACACTCTGTTGTGCAATCAACCATTATTCCAAAATCGGGGGTTCTAGCTAGCAGCATGAAAAATATCCGATCAAATGAGTAGTCACACATATATATATATATATACATATGTTTTTTTTAAACTTCCTTCTATAATGGTGGATTTAGAAATGATATGTTTAACAGAATTTCTATTAATCAATGATATAATTATAATGCGAAACAGTGCACGTCTGTTCACATAAACATGACAACATAACATTTGTTGTGAAAAGTAATTAATAAATTTGCAGACATTCCTGTTTCATAACATGAGATTATTCACTGTATATCAGGATCCGTATTCATCATTTTCTTTTAAAACCATTCGACAATTGAATTTAAGAAAGTTAAAATTAGAAGGCAATGAAATTGAAACAGGTTATTCCATGCATATATCCCAATGATTGTAGTCAATAGTTTGACAGAAAAAAACAAAAAGACAATGACAATGACAATTGTTATCAAAGCTTTACCAATTATATCACAGGGTTCATCGCATCGTACTTGTTAGCAAGTTGTCAATAGTGTCGACAGAGAGCCAGTCTAATCTTACTAATCAGACGTTTTACATGTTTGTAAATTATGACTTTGAATGGTTGTAAGCGTGATGTATACGGTCGTTTTTAAGTGGGTATATATTTTCTTTGAACTACTCTACTATATCTGGACTAACTCGGAAATGAGGGTTAGAAGCCCCGTTACAGATGTTACGATGATGCTGAGATACATTGTTTAGTGTAAGTGACATTTGTAACGCACCTCAACGAATCCGTACTGAAAGAACATTAAATATTGATCTATGTATACTTTTGCATGCGAATTCGTGGTCCCATTACAATTCGCTGTAATTTCCATGTTCAGATATCCTTTAACAAAAAGCAAAATAATAATAATAAAAACAATGGATAGAAAGGAAATCGCAGACACAAAACAACTTCAAAAATAACTACAAAAGCAAATAGTTTGAAATGATATATGTTGTAAAATACTAATGGTAAGGGTTTTTATATAAACTATTAATAATGAAATTTGCGAAGATGGCGGCACAATGCAGGTGATGTAATTCATAAATAATATTTTGCAAAATTTACTAGGACTTTCAAAAAGAAATATTTTTCAAAAAGTTTACTAGAACTTTCAAAATTGTATTTGCTGTCTAAAGTTTAATTGGACACTACGTATTGTATTAAGTTTTTTAACTGTGACATGTGAGATACGAGGTATAGATGCATATATATTCAAAAAGAAAAATGATTTTGAAAGTGCATTTGATACTTAAATACGCCTTAAATACGTAAATTTGTTTTCGTTACATTAGACATTCAAAATATCTCTTTCAGTTTAAAAAGTTTTGCGAAAAAGTGTCACTCTGCCTTGCACTCAGGCGATACCAGAAAATGATAAAGGTAATTTATCACACGGTAATTCGGATTAAAATATTTAGAGCTAATCAAACGTTTTATCCCACTACGAAGGACAGCATTTAGTTAATATTTATAAAACATATATACTAGTATAAATAATGATAAAGGCGACAACAATCATACATGCTTGGACAACATCAATCTCTTTATTTCATTTCAAATCAAATACAAAATAAAATCAAAGAAGAATAGCAAAAAAATCCCGAAGCATTCATTGATTGTTTTTAAAACGAGCAACGGAAATATAACGAGTGTTTACAACATCAAACATGCAGAAAATGAGATATACTGCTGGCGTACATCATAGCATCACAACAATCAGCTAACAATGGACCACACAAATATTCACTGTCCATTAATCTGAAGACTTTCTATTCTTTCTTGGATAACAGCTTCTTGTTTAGGTGGTTGTTCTAAGGTGTTTCTGTCATGTTTGTGTCGTTTGCCTGGTTGTCTTTGGTCTGTTCTTGTTGTTTTTCTTCAGTAGTTGGTGATGACTTGACATCGTTTTCTGACCCAGCTTTAACGTCATCGTCTTTGATGTCACCATTGGTTAAAAGTCCATTTTCAATGATTGAGTCATTAGATCATTTTTCTTTATTCGTAAATCTCTCTTCAGTAATTGGATCATCCGTATCACTCACAACCTCATTGGAAGCGTCAGATGTAATACGAACTTCTGATTCACTTTTTTCAATTGTACTCTCAACACTTTTTGTGCTACTTGATATTGACTCTACACTCTGTACATCGACGATGTTTAACATTGTTTGGGTTTCTTCAATTTTTGAACTCTCGACACTTTTCACTTTTACTTGAATTAAAGGGTCTGCTTGGTTCCAAGCGCTTTTTACTGCTTTGTCTTCCTCGTCCTCTGGTGTTTTATCGTCTTCAATCGGTTTTGAGCATTTTGATACCGGTAACGAATCTGGAATAACGGGCTTTTATGTCTTTCGTGCTTCCAAAGCAGAAACTTCTTTTGGTGCAATTTGTTTTGCATCTGGGAACGTTTCTGGTAGTTCTTTTGTTGGTGACATTTTTATCCGCGCCGTTTCTTGTGGAGACTTTTCGATAATATATGACTGCACATTACTTTCAAGGATCTTGTTTTCTGTCTTTTCAATAGTTTCGCGTTTAATTTCAGTTTTTGTAGTGACAGAAATTTGTTCCGATACAGTTTCACTTTTCTCGCTTTCTGTGACTTCTTTCGTATATTCACTTAGCAATTTTTGATTCGATTTTTGTTGCAGATGCAATTGAAGTAATTTCTGAAACGTCGTTCCTTAGAATAATTTCTGTTTCTTGTATACTTTGATCATTTATTTCATGTTCTGGTGATGTTGTAATGTCCTTATTTTCTTCGGCATCTTTACCCTTGCCTGTCGTAGGCGAGCCATCGTTCTCTGACCTAGAACTTTCTTCGTTATCCAACGCTGTCACCTTTGCCTCTGGTTCACTTATACTTGGGGGAGGACTTTTTGATTGAGTGTCTCTGTCACTTAAATCGTTATAAACTAGTTCCACGTTCTTAGTATCAACTGGAATTGTATCTGTTGAAATTGAACTTTTTGTGTCAATTTCTAAAGTTTTTGTTGCAGTTTGTTACTTTCCTTTTCTTCGACCTGTTCAACCTTTCTTGTTTCGTTTTGCTTATCATCAAGTTCAACTCTTTTAATTTCAACAGAACTTGTTTCTGCTGAACTTGAACTTTTTGCCTCAATTTCTCAACTTTCTTGTTGCTTTCCTTTCCTTCGCCCTGTTCAACCTGTTTTGTTTCGTTTTGTTCAAATTCTAGTTCAACTTTCTTAGTATCGACTGGACTTGTTTCTACTAAAATTGAACTTTTGGTCTCAATTTCTAAAGTTTCCTCTGGTGATTTGTCACTTCCATTCCTTTCTATCTGTTCAATCTTTTTTGTTTCGTTTTATTTTTCAACTAGTTCAACTTTCATAGTATCGACTGGACTTATTTCTGCTGAAATTGGACTTTTCGTCTCGATTTCTAAAATGTCTTGAGATAATTTCTTACGTTCATCTATTTGTTCCATATATTCACTCAACGACACGACATTTGATCGAACGGTAGCTGTAGCAACCTCAGAAATATTGCTTGCATTTGAGACATCAGTGTTATCCGAATATGTTTATTCACTTCCATTCCTTTCGATCTGTTCCATTTGTTTTGTTTCGTTTTGTTGTTCAACTAGTTCAACTTTCTTAGTATCGACTGGACTTATTTCAGCTGAAATTGAACTTTTTGTCTCGTTTTCTAAAATTTCTTGAGATGATTTCTTACTTTCATCTGTCTGTTCCATATATTCACTCAATGACACGACATTTGATTGAACGGTAGTTGTAGCCACCTCAGAAATATTGCTTGCATTTTAGACCTCAGTGTTATCCAAATTTGTTTTTTTTTATTCCTCTTTAGTGATCAGTTCATCCTGTTTACTTTCAGTATCTTGTGGGCTAGACTGATTCTGTATATTTTCATTAGATGTTGTGATATTTTCATTTTCTTTGGTATCAATGTTACCATCAGCCGCTTTAGGACTCGAATGAGATATAATGTCTTCACTAGATTGTGAAGTCATTTCAATTGGCTTACTATCAATTTTACTTTCAACCTCTTCGGGATTTGTCTGACTTGTTATATCTTCACTAGACGTAGGAACGATTTTATCTTGTTCACTTACAGTGTTAGTGTCCCTTCCTTGTACACTCGGTTCATCTACCATCTGTTCACTGGATTTAGTAAGAACTTCATTTTTTTCACTTTCAATATTAGTTACTCCTTCATTTGGACTTGAATCATGTGTAATGCTTTCACTGGATTTTATATTTCCATTTATAACATCATTCCCATTTATTTGTCCATTTTGAGATTCATGATCTTGGGTATCTTGTTTTTGATTAGATAGTGCACTTTCCTCTCTTCTAATGGCAGCAGGTTGTTCAATCATTTGCTTCTCGGGTGGTTTAGAAGCTAAACTCTGATTGTCCGATTCCTTAACTACTTCTTCAATTAAAGTAGATATCTTTTCAAAATGTTTACTCTCAACAGGACTTTTTTTCTCAGCTGAAATGCTTGTTTACACAGAAATGGTTTCTTGTTTGGGACTTTCCTCCTTAGTAACAACTGATTCTGAAATATGTGTCTGTTCTCCTGTATTTTCAATCACAACGTCTTCGCTTATTTTGTTGGTATCAATTTGAACGGGTGACATTGATCTTTGTTTCACTGTCGACTCAACAGATGTCGTTGTTACAGACACTTTTCCTTCTTTAACGGGGCTTGGTTCTTTTACACTATTAGACTCAGATTTTGAGTCTTTAGTAGTGTCGACCTCATTACTTGGTTTTATATTGTCCTTTTGTTCAACAGAGGAAGTAGCATTTGCGACAGTTTCATGTTCATTTGTAGCACCATTGAGCCCACTGTCAGTATCATGGTTCGCTTGGGTTTCAATTGTGTGTACTTGTTCCTTAACCGTAACAACATGTTCAAGAACAGGGGATTTTACAGTATCTACAGCAGAAGCACTACCCGTACCATTACCTGTATTATCTATGACAACTACTTGATTAGAAACGTTATCAGATTCAGAGTTTTGTATATCTAAACCCATTTCACAAAGGGAATGTTTTTCAAGTTCCAAATCATCATCGTCGTCACCTTTTGCAGACGTTTCATTATCAGACATCGTGATTGAACTTGCAGCATCCGTATAAGGACTCGCCTCTCTCTGCTCAAGCTGATCACGCTGCTCACGTTGCTCATACTGCTTAGGTGGACGACTGACAACATGTTCAGTTTTAGCTTCGATTGTTTTTTCTACTTCTTTTTCTTTTGTGTTTGCTGGTTCGGCACGAGTAGATCTTGATTCAAATGCATCTCTGTACATTATTAGGCTTGCTATTGATCGCCAATCCACCCTGTTAACAGAATGGCTTATCTATCGCATGTAAGTTTTACTTTCTGACATAAAAGAACTACACAATGTCAGTATGCGTGATGAAGGATGAAACATGACTTGTCTAAAATACATAATAATGGCATCTTTGATAAATGAAAGTAGTCGTTTATGCAGACAATTGGATTAATAGCACTGATAATTAATGTAGTATTGCCGTTTAGCTGTCGCTTATTCTACATAGTGTGTATCTTAATTAATGGACCAGTTGCATCATACGTTTCTGGGGGTAACAAATTAAAGAAAAATAGATGAAGTTGTTTCAACGAAGTTTCTTTTACATATATGATAACAACTACAACATCTATACAGTATTAACATTAACCGTTTGATCATAACCATTCTCGGGAGGGTTCCCGTTTGTTTGTACAAGTAGATGGCGAACAGAGAAAATGAGCCGTCTCGCGAGAAAACCAACACTGTGGACTCTGCGTAAAGCATAGACCCGGATCAGCCATAGCATTCCACGCAGGCTTACCCGGATAGACAATTTTCGCTTCCTGTGGATTTACTGTTTCAGGAGTCATTACTCTAAAGCTCTATTCACCTGAGATGGAATATGTCGGCCCGGATCAGTCTGCGTGGACTACGCAGGCTGATATGGGTCGATACATTTCGCAGAGGCCATACTGTTGGTTTTCTCGCGGGACGGCTCAATTATCTTGATCTGACTGCGTGTAGGTTAAGGCTGATCTTTCCTTTTTACAAAAGTCCGAAGTCGGGTTTCGTGTGATGATGCCAATTTTTAGAACAACAGTAAACACGTTCTCAGCATTGCATATGGCTGAACTTGAAACTGAAATTACATAATGAAAATCGCTGGTCCGAACTTGATTCAAGCATTCCATTTGATGTTGCAGCTACTGGATCATGTCATAATCGGTTTGTTTCAATGAATATGATTTATATTAAAATTTAAATTGCAGTATGTGTTTAACCAGATTCAAACTATGTTGGGTAAAAAATTGTCCGAAAATATTTTTTAAAATTAATACAGGCAACATCTTTCAAACCAAATTGAAAGCATGTCTAGATTTACTTTTGCCAACAGCTCAAGGAACGTAGACCCTGGAAACCTGTTTTTATTTTTGTCTTTGAAAACCTCTTAATAAGGAATCAGAAACATATTAAATTCAGTAGTAACAGACTCTAACTAACCAAAAAGAAACGAGTTTGCAGATAATAAAATATTAATATGAGTCAAGATCATACGAGGTTTTTTACCCATTAATATTTTTAATGAGTACTCATTACAAGTTCTTTCTACGACAGTGAAAAAGTGTTTACAATAATAACATTGCTCTGAAATAAATTGAGACTGGTCCATGTAACATATGACACGACATTCATAAAGAAGTGCCCCTACTCTAAATTGCTGTCAGAATTAAATAGAAATGCGAGTTTATAAAAAAAAAAAAAAGATGACAACATTCGTGAACCATTAATAGAATCTTGTAGAAACTTTGCCAGGTCAATATAGGACAAAATTTCACGGAAAATATATAACATTTATATCACATTAAATGCAGCAAAATACCTAGATATATATGATTTTCTAATATCACGGTTAGTGTTTTTACTTTTAGTCTGACTTTGAAACGAAATACTTTAATGCTCAAAAGCATTGCATAATTGTAATAAGTTGCAGTAATTGTTAGAACGATCGAATAGATAATGTGATCGAGCAACTTGGTCGTTTTTGTTTCCCTTTTCCACACGAAGATGCATTATGACATATCTGCAGTAGACGACTTGTGAAATCATAGCGACTTTCCGTATTTTGCCTCAATACTTTCCAAAGTCTCCTGCAGCAGTTATGTTATATGTGGAAAAAGCGTAATATGTTAGTCCACTCATTTGTTTACAACCATAGCTAATATATTTTTAACCTAGTTAGACTGTTCATCAATCTTGGTATTTTGTTATCGTAAAGGCACATTATCGGCTATCTGAAAATGAAAACCCTTATATCACGTTAAGTAAAATTAGCAAATTGATCAATAACGCATGGAAGTTAGTCATGATAGATCTCAGTATCGTATCCTTAAAGGTATTGTATTCAGATTTCAGCGTTAAAATAGTTAAACAACCTCTAATGTCCTGTTAATCAATCTTGACCTATATTGATTGGATTTCGATGTGTTCAGGCTTAAAAGTGTGTTATGCATGTTGAGGATTCATCCGCGAATTCCAATGACCCAGATTCAAATGCACGGGTATATGCCTGGTTTATGCACACACTAATTCATCTTTCCATAATTTTTCATCTAAATATAAATGTATTTAGATTATAGTTCTCAGTAAGCCTTCAAAGTTTTCTCTGAAACGTTTTGTAAATGGCTGACACAATGAAAATTATCCAGAAGGCAGAGTTTAAAGATTAAAAGGTTTTGAATCATCCTCACTTTCTTTCTAAGGTATTGAACCATGGTCTGTATCCAACCAATTGTTGGCAAAAGGGCTTAGATAGTATTACAATGATTCTTTAAGAATACGATCGTTTGACTACCCTCGAGCTTATTTAAACTAATACCAATATATTACAATGTGTTAACCTTAGCCTCGCACATATATAGAAGAAGCAATGAACATATGCTGGGTAAATATTTCTGGGTGAACTGTCTGGTAAACAGCCAATCATTGACATGCATCGCCCATTTCTTTATCAGCAGTTAATGGTGCAACGGGTTGGATGTCGCGAGCTATCTTTTTGATTTCTCCCCTTTCTGACCAACCAATGATGTACATGCACTATACGAGCGTGAATAGACGTTTTCAGTTGTCAGTTGACACTTGAAAATACCAAACAATCTTACTCTAAAGACTACGATAATTGTATCATGATGTTATGTTCAATGTCATTAGAACTTTACGAAGATGGCAATAACAAAGACTGGGTCTCTGTATTTTTGTAAAGTTCCTTCTCATTTGGTTAAGTGTTTAATACATTGAGAGATTCAAGGGTGTTCTAAAATAATAATTTATGGGACTATAAAAGAAGTGTTATACGTTGTAATATCGCTGCATCAAACGAGAAGCTTAATTGAATACATTATGTCATAAGCAATTGTTAGATCCTAGCAATATCGGTTTATGACATAATATTAATTGTATTCAGACTATGTATCCCATGCGCTCATGGGAAGGTATATTTCGAATCGCCCTTGGTAAACGAGGATGCAGGCTGTGATGAGTATCAAGAAATTAAAATATGGCCGATATCCTCACAATGGGGATCATTGGTAACAATTCTATGAGCCGCACCTGACGGTTCTTGGTATTATTGACTCTCCGTAACGGACCCACACCAGTATCAACCATGGTACTACAATGTTGGTTCAAACCAGAAATTACATCTGGATCTATACTACACACAGGCGGACAGTACAGACTCTAGTGAGCCTGCATATGCACAGGCTCACCCGACGAGTCCTCACTCTGTATTAATTTTGATTCCAAATCGCCAGCTTCTAATCTTTATCCTTTGCGGACATATCCGATTCGGGTACGTCCTTAGGATTTTCTTTTTCAGGTGTTTTATCATCAATGATGCCAAAACCTATTTTTTTTTATGTTTAACCGACCTGTCCTCTCCTCCTCCTCCTCCTCCTCCTCCTCCTCCTCCTCTTCCTCCTCCTCCTCCGTCTTCTCCTTCCAATAGTGTTCGGTAAGTAGCGATTTCATGCTCCAGTGATAGGTTGGCGTCCCTTATGGATTGGAGTTCGGTTAGGCTTCCTTTCATTTTGTTGTTCTCGACCTTCAGCTGTTTGATTTCTGTCTCTCTGGATTTGAATTCTATCGATGAGTCATGGTATTGTTTCGTCAGTTGGGCATTCTGAAGAAAGGCAAAATAGTTTTTAGAAATGCAAGTGTTCTTTTTTTTATGCCACTGTATTATTTTCCATTTTAGAGAAAGGAAACAAGTTTCATTCTGCTGAACTTAACGCGTTATGAGGGGACATTGAATGACCCTCGAACTCTATCTTTTTATATTTCTGTGACACGTAAACCTTACCCAGACTTTTGTGTAAAGAGATATCCAGAGCTCTAGATAAGGGGCGTTTCGCATGTTCTAAAATCCTTATTTGACCCTGAAACCCTAGGTTGTGTGTACTCAAAATAATCGTATCAGTGAGACGATTCTTTTGAGTGGCCACATCATGGGGATTAGTTGGATAATAAGAGTGATATTGTGGGGAATAGAGCTGACTACCCCTCTTTATCTGGACATCTGCCAATGAAACAGTCACATGACGTGTTTATGATTGATCCAGGAAAATCTATTTTAACGTAATTATTACACGTAAGATGGATCAAGTTTAACCTGAATTTCCTGAAACCGTTTAAGACTCATTGGCGAATAGTGTAGAGCCTGATCTAACTGCGTGGATACACAGGATGTTCTGGATAGACACTGGTCGCAAATGACTTCCGGTTGGCTTAGTTTATAAATAAGAAGGTTAGAGTGAAGCAAAACCAAATATCTCAATTATTTCTGAATGTTGACGCGTTTTGACGCATCGAGACGCATATGTAGCAGCCGACTCACCAACACAATGTCACAAAAGGCACAATTGCCCACGATGTTTTCAATATTTTATCATATGTAGATTTTTCCATATTTTTGCTAATTCTTCTCAAAGTCGACGTATAAGGAATCAAGAGGTTAATCAACGCATGTCTTACTGTAGCCTCCAGGTCAGCGAGATTTACCCTTAAGTCTGACATCTGTTTCTTCATTTTCTTGTTCTCTTCTCGGACGCGGGTAACCTCTATATTCTGATTAGTAACGCAAGTGATGTACTCTTGGATCTGTAGGATGGATAAACAATAAAACGACATATTAAGTAACATTAAATTTTTCATGATTAAATGTCGCATTCGTTCATGCTGCGAAACGTAATATCCACGTAAACTTGCTCAATACAACATTTAAGTTGAGTTCATGATAATACATGCAAAAGATCACTTGCTAAATATACCAAGTGGATACCGTTTTCATAGGTATCTCGAAACCATCTGAGCACTTTTAAGTTTTCATATGTTTTCATATCGAGGGATTGACTAGAAACGGTTGTAACTAAAATTTGTACTTTTTTACCGAGGTTAATCCCCTCGCCATAAAGTCTTTATAAGCGTTAAATCATTTTTCTTGGTAAACAATGGAAATTTAGGTGTCATTGCTCGTTCTGAGCAATGGAATCTAAATTTGCATTGTTTAGAAAGGGGTCAAAATTGCCTCTAAACCAGGGTTTTCAAAATAGGTTTTTAGTTTACAACCATTTCACGCCAAGCCCTCGATATGTTGTAACAAATTGTACGCATTGGCGTATATGCGTACGCATGGGGACGTGTATTTCCAGTGTACCGGAAATGACGTACAGGAAATGACGTAAGCTACAACTATCAACGTGCAGCAATATCACTTATCACAAGTCGTATAGAAATAGAAAAATGACGTTCATATGTCCAAAGACTTATTTAGTTTGATCTGTCATAGTTCAATTCAAATTAGATTTGAATACAGCGGAATTATGTCTGGTTTTCATAGAATAAAGACAGATCATAAGAATGATGTTATTGTTCGTCTTCGAATCGAATCTTGGTTATTTTATTTATTTCTCAAAGGTTGCAATCATGGATAGATTCGGTTTTCAATTCAGAGAATCGAATCAACTTGCTTTTAATATAAATCAATCCAATCACCCTTGGGATTATAACGCGTCTTTTCAGAAACGAGCGGTACGCCCGGAAAAGCAACACTAACGTAATTATTACACGTTCGGAAAAAGAAAACCGACTGCCAGTGCATTCGTGATAGTGATTCGTATATATACTGCTTTACAGACGCGTATTTAAACCTTCTATGTATTATTGTAGACCAATGTTGATGCAGATCAGACTGCGCTGATACGTTGGCGGGTCTGGTTTTACAATGTTCGCAACTATATTAAGGTTGTGCTCGCAGAGCGCTGCTCTGATAGAAACGTAATTTTACGGTTCGATTCTAATCCGCGTGTAATAATTCAGGCTGGCTGTTTCAGATATTACCATTATAACTATTTGTTAAGAAAATCACATAACAGAACACTGATTCTGTATTCACATTTGAGATATATTCACGAAAAGATCATCTTCAGAAGTAGTTTTCAATGTATGATGTCATTCATGATGTCTTTACTTTTCTTTAACCTAAGGTTGCATTCCGTAAAACTTAAAACAAATTGATGGTAATTAAAGCATTTATATCTGCCATTTCAACCGTTTTAATTGTTCATATCTCGGCCACGCTGTTATTACTTTTCTAAAGCCTAAAGTTTAAGTGAATACAAATGCTATGTAATATAAGCTTGTAAACCTTCTATGTGTTGATCATATTTCGATCATGCTGTAATAACTATCCTAAAGGCAAAAGATGCATTATCTGCTATTTTAACCGTTTTATTTGTTACTTGGTTTTTAATCAAATTACAAGAAATCCCTTAACAGGCGTATTTTACTAAATATATCAGCTGCGATCAACGATACAGTTGGATTTGCTGCACATCTCTTTCGCAGACAGAGTGATCAGTAGATTGAGGGGGAAATGCCTTGCTAGAAAGAAATAAGCCGTAATTTTGGAATTAGTCCGCGCAGGCTAATCCGGGCCGACACATTCCGCCTTAGAGGGATAGATGTATAGAGTAATGATTCATGAAACAGATAATCCACAGGAGGCAAAAAGTATCTATCCGGCAACGCTTAGGCTTGATCAGGGTCGATACTTTACGCAGAGACCACACTGTTGGTTTCCTCGCGGGACGGCTCAAATGTGATTAAATATTTCGTCTAGGTTTATTACTGTATTGGGAGAGACGAAGACAATTCAATTAGCCAGCAATATTAAACAATAGGGGGTGGACCAGGCATGCAGTCAGTATTTGTCTGTGGAAAATGATTAAGTCTAAATTTATACCATGCTATAATAATGCCATAATGTCTCCACGAAAATTCCTTAAATTTTCCGAATTTTCGCTTATCCGCCATTGTTATATACTGTTGGATTTTGATGCATCGTGAGGATAAAAATTGTCAAAAGGACTTCGAGCAATGAGCCATTTCTTCTTTTGCCACAATGTTTTCAGAAATGCGTCAAAATGCGGCTGCAAGTCAGGAAAGAGTTAACTTATACCAACACGGAGGCGCAATGAGACCAAATAGTTATGTGTGCATGGCGAGCGTAAATTAATTCGAGTACTTCTCCTACACCATAATACCTCATAGCATTGGACGCAGGTTCAAGTCCTAAAACCACAAAGTCCATAAGACAAAAACATGGCGAGGGTAGTTGGATTGAGTTCAATTACTACTACTGTATTGTAAGCCATGATACCTCATGTCACTGGACGCAGGTTCAAGTCCTACCAACACGGAAACACCATGGTACTAAATAGTTAATTATGCATGGCGAGTGTAGTTTATTTCAATTACTACTAGTGCAACATCGTTGACACCTCATGTCTCGGGACGCAGGTTCAAGTCCTACCTTAAGGTTGTATGATATTTCCATATAACCTCTTTCCTGATCAACCTTAGCGTCGTTCTCTTGTTGGATGTCACGAATGGCCTGTTCAAGTTCGCTCTTCCAGAATTCAAAGTTCTCAGCTGTGGTATTTCTGTAAGCCAAATCGACGTTTTCTTTGAGTTCCTGAAAATACATACATACACATATAATTATATATAATACATTGAAATACATTTAAAGAGTATGAGTTCCTGAGAAATACTCAAAGAGTACTACATCTAAGTAATTACCATTTTCCAAATGCAGAGTCATTTTGACACATTGAAAGCCCACGCCGTGTTAAAACATTGTGAAAAGGGAGAAAATACTCATTATGAGCATTTTCTCCCCACCCCTCTACAAGGTATTCTAGTCATATTTTAAATTTAAAATGTTCATATAAATAACCCATTCCCTCATACGACAATTCTGCAGCAGACGACTTCAAACATATTTTGTTAAAAAATAGAAAATCTTTATAATTGAATGGATAACCTATGACTAAAATTGGAAAACATTGTTGCAAAAAGAGAACTTGCTCGTTTTGAGAAATATTTGCGTTTGTCACTATGTTTTAAAAAATCCGTCTACTGCAGAGGCGTCAGAAAGCGTCTATATGAGGTAAAGGGATAAAATATGCCTTTCAATTATCATATAAGGTAAATAAGTACAGATGTTTTTCATCGGAAATTTATTTCATGCAGCCAGACAATGGACCGGGAATGCATTTTAATCAAATATTAGAAATTGTTATGCAGACGTATACAAGGGATTGACGAGGCAGGAAGAGTACAATACATCATGCAATCGGCAAGTAATATGCATCAGCTCTATCAATTACACACAAAATAATTCACTACTCTATATTATATCACAAAATAATCTCATACATTATATAACTCTATCGATTCGAAAGCCTGGCAATTTATACATCAAAGGGAATACAATTCTGACGACTACAATACAATCCAGAAGAGCACTGATCCGAATCAATAGTTCGATACATTGAACTTCTCAGAAACCTGGAATATATTGTTGCTTCAACTCTGTGACTTTACCCTTGCTCATAGACAGACGCATGTTAACTATGCAGCAAACAACTTTTGACGAGCGCCGAATCAAAGGTTCGCTACATACATGTAGTACTTTTCCAGAAACATGGAATCTATTGTTGTATTAGCTCTGAGACTTTACCCTTTTATGTATTGGGGTTTTACGTCGCTTTCAGTTATATCACGGCGACACTTTTACTTTTTCATGATCCCTGGGTAAACAAACCAGTACTAGGCTAGCAGATAGCACTCCACCATGACCGTAGTGCCGCGTCTAGGGATCGAACCCGGGACACCCGATTTCGAAATCAGGACGCTAACCACAGCGGATTCCTCAGACGACTTTGAAATCATCAAGTTCAAAATATTAAACAAAATCTCTGGAAAATGTTATTGAACAGAGTTTAAATCAGTGTGGCAAATGGAGAAATTGCTCATTATGAGCAATTTCTCCTTTTGCCACAATTATTTCAAAAGTCGTCTGCTGTAGAGGTTTTCAGAAAGTGTATTTATGTGGGAAAGGATTAATCATTATGATATTACGAACGATATGGTGTTTTGGAAACATTGCGAGAAAAAGAGAGCAGTTATTCGTCACGACAAGAGGTTAACCGAGTCCGTGGTTAAAGCCTTAGTGTCGCTATGAGGAAAAGGAGCCATTACTCGATATGACAAACAAACAAAAGATTAATCGAGGACATGACGATGGTTAAAGCCTTGGTGACTCCCGTTACTTTGATGTCGTACTGAAAGTAATTCTGCACTTAATCCTTTTCCTATTACATACGTTTCCTATTACGTACGTTTCCTATTACGTACGTTTCCTATTACGTACGTTTCCTATTACGTACGTTTCCTATTACGTACGTTGTTAACGTTTGTATATCGAACTGCTTGTGTAACCAGTGTGGGCAAAAAAGCAAATTGATAGCTATGACGAAATGGTAACAGCGAACATGACAATGCCTTGGGGACTCTCATTATTTTGCATTTAGCATGCAATAATCCATGTAACCATTTCCCTATTATATACGATATTAACGTATGTGTATTAGACTAGTCTTGAAAACCGTGTGCGAAAATAATCAGTTGACGAACGGCTAACCGAGAACATGACGATGGTAAAACGGCCTTGCTGACTTTCATTAATTTGATGCCATTTACAATGTAATAATCCATGTAAACATTTTCCTATTACATACTATGTTAACGTATGTGTATTAGACTAGTCTTGAAAACCGTGTACATGACGACGGTAAAAGGCCTTGCTGACTTTCCCTAATTTGATGCCATTTACAACGTAATAATCCATGTAAACATTTTCCTATTCGAAACTATGTTAACGTTTGTATATTAGACTACTTTTGTAGATATTAAGGGGAAATATGAAATAACTCGATATGACAAAACCAAAGAGTAATCGATGAAATGACGATGGCAAAAGCCTTTGTGACCATCATAACGTTAATGCCATATTGAAAGTTATTTTCCCTTTAACCCTTTACCTATATATCATTACGATGTTAAAGCCTTTTAAGAAGTCTAACTTTATAAACGTTGTAGGGGGGAAAGAGCAATTGTATACACTATACAATGCGAAATAGGGTGGATGTAAAAAGCATCAGTATGTGTACAAGACCATACACGTACTATGAGTTTTTGTGGGCTCTTTAGAAAAAGTCAAAATACGAATGTCGTACGACAAGAACCACCAATCGGTCGTACCGAGAAAGTATTCCTTTTCAAACATCATTTACGTGACCTTTAAGAATTAATACACGGATACTTCGTTACGGTACAGAGAAATGTTCAGATCGATATGTAATAATACTGTAACAGGAGTTATATTGGACTCGAATCGATACTATCTAAAACATCGGTGATCGAATGGCAAGAAGTAACGCTATGTCCTTATACAATAGCTTTTCTCTCCGCAATCAATATCGTAACTAGAGTCGAACCACACAAAAACCGACATTTGCCGTTGATTTTCAAATCAAGAATGAAAAGAAATACATCACATAGGACCTGTATCGTGTTGCATCTGGCCGAACAGTGCAGACTCAAACGAGTCAGGGCATACAGACAGTCTCGTCAGAGTTTGCATTGTCCGTTTTCCGTTTGCATGTAGTAAACATTTAGCCCCCCGGATGTAACTTGAGTTAATAAACTCGATTGTTGTTTTACCACGGGTTTAACTACTTCCCTCATACGACATTTATGCAGCAGACGACTTTGAACATATTTTGTGAAAAAAAAGAAAATCTCTATAATTGAATGGATAACCTATGACTAAAAGTGGAAAACATTGTAACAAAAGGAGAAATTGCTCGTTTTGAGCAATTTCTTATTTTGTTACTATGTTTTCAAAAAAGCCGTCTGCTGCAGAGGCGTCAGAAAGCGTCTATATGGGGGAAAGGTTTAACTCCTTCCAACATACACAATTTCTTCAGCACGCAATATTGAACAAAATATAGAAAATATCTAAAAATAAAAGTATGATTGTTTACTCCTAGAGCCAGTTTTCTTGTGACTTGGCTTAACCCCCTTCCCTCATTAAAATATCTACATTAGTGGACTCTGAAATTATCTCAGAAATAAAATGGAAGTATTCTTTAAATGGAAGTATAATTATTGAATAGAGTTAAAGACACTGTTTTCGAAAGTTTTCTTCTGCAAATCCACCTCATGCGTCTGAATGTGGGAAAGGATCGAACAATGCATGTTCAGCTTGATGTGATACTAAAACGGAGATGACATAAGACCCCAAATCGTCTGACGCAGATGCAAAATGCGTCAAAATGGAAAGGATTAAACCTGTGAAGCATGCGTGCCCGATCGACAATAGCAATAACAGATTGCTACTAGGTTATGAACTATTTCTAGGATAAAATACTCGAAACTCTGGGGACTGAAAGCATGGATTCCGCCTGAACTTATTATCGAATTAATCGGCTTAAGTTGGAAAGTTGGTAATGGTTAGTTATTTCAGGTAGTTAAAATACAACATTTTCAACTCTATTTCATATGACAATATCAGAATCGTTATTGTTGAGTTTAACCCTGTTACATTTGCGATAAACGATCAAAACATTGTGACAAAAGGAGAATTTACTCATTGAATGAATTAGAGAAAAAGTGTTGCTGTCTAGCCGCCAGTTTTACATGCGAACGTGACTTTTCAACTTCAAAAATGTTAAGTCATTGTCGCAATAGTTTATAAATGGTATTTTATGTAAACACATAAAATATTTTATGAATGTTTCAGGGTGATATGGTTGTGTCCCTTTAAACCTGCACGATAACTATAAATAGTTCAATTTACATACACTAGGGTATCAGCAACCAATCAAATCTTAGTACGCAGTCACGTGCTTCTCTTCGCCATCTTTATAATTTTCTATCGGAAAAAGAAGCACGCTTTGTTTCTCGGATTGATTATTCCAAATAATCCATTTATTCCTAAGGAAATAAGGTGAATTTCATTACCTTTAGCTCCCACTTTATTCGAGCTATCTATTGGACTTAATTGTGTTAGGATGGCGACCCGGACATAAACCGTGTTTTGGTGGAATTTAAATTTTCCTTTGTTCTTCACCACGAACTTCGGGCGGGATATTGTGACGTCACACCAACATGGCGGCGCCCACGGTGAAAATACAACTTTTCGGTCATTCATTTGTGCGTCGACTCCGATACTTTATTTCAGGAAGTGAAACAGTTTCGTTTACTATGGACTTAAAAGGACCACCCCTTATTCAATACTCTGGCTTTCCGGGGGCAAACGTCGACAGGCTTCACTCACATTTAGAACACGTTAGTGACTTCGAACCAGACATTGTTTTTATACTCGTCGGTACAATCGACCTGTATTGCGCCTCTACGTCTCCGACGACGGTAGCAAGAAACATAATACATTTGGTGGAAAAATGTTTGGCCCTCGGGGTACAGAAAGTTGTAGTGCTGTCGATCACTCACCGCCGCGAACCCACCATTACGACACGTTTTCCGGTAGACGTGAACTGGTTCAATACAAGGGTCGACGAGACAAATGGCCTCATCTCCGATCTGCTCCGACACGCCCCGAAGACATATTTCTGGAGGCTGAAAGGTTTTTGGTCAGAATCGGCGAAGGAGAAAGTATTTGCTCCGGACGGCTGCCATTTATCATCAATGGGCCAATCCAAACTGATACATAACATACGAGCCGCAACGGTTGCCATCCTGAGACAGTCCATCTGATGCCTGGCCCTATATACACCGATCCGATGCATGGCCTTATATCTTATCAGCTACGTATATTTCTGCTCATATTATTTTCTACTCAAATATTGTCACATTTGATCATGACTGTCCACTTATGATTAATTCCTGTCATTTTGACAGTTTTGCCATTTTAATTACACAGCGCCCTGTCAGTTTTAACATTTCACTTTCACGGCGCCCCGTGTATAAGTACCTGCAGCTTCAGCCACTTACATGGTTCAACAACTAGGCGCCCCTTGTTGTTTCGACATTAAATTCAGGTCACATCCCTGCATGTCGATATGCATACCGGTGTAGCGCCCTGTTCAGATACACCGGTTCGACGGTATTCCACAGCGCCCTGTGTTTACACTTTCACACCCGTTTAACTACAATGCACTTTGGGTTCCAATGACACGGAGCTCTGTGTCATTTCTCACTGTATTGTCTTACTCGGGACCGTCGGTCTTTATTTCTGTACAGCGCCCTGTACCAACACAGCGCCCTGTGTTTCAAAACTGGTTTAACTACAGGCAATGCACCTCGTGTTCCAATGACACGGCGCCCCGCGTCATTCTTCACGGTATTGTCTTCCTCGGGACTGTTAGTCCATATTTCTGTACAGCGCCCTGTACCAACGCAGCGCCCTGCGTTTCAATACTGGTTCAATACCGGTTTAACCACATTCAATGACACTGCGCACCGTGTCATCTTTCTCTATATTGTCCTACTCAGGACTGTCTGTCTTTATTTATGTACAGCACCCTGCGTTTCAATACTGGTGGCATTCAACAATTGTTATCATGATGTTTATTGCTAAAACATATTTACAACATTTTATATTACATTATAATGTTATTAGGATACTGCCAGCTGCCCGGCTAGCACGTTGGATTACTTATGTTCTAGACTCACCCTGTCTGTTGATAATTCAGGCCAATCTTAACTTTTCAAAATATTCATACAAGTATGGAGAAATATTTGCCATTATTCTTGAAGAGTCTGTCTGGAGGCCTTTGCATTACACATCTACAAATCGTGTAAATTCAAAGACAAATTCGATACAGGGTGAGCTCTTGATCGGTTTTTAAACACGTTACCCAATGTTGTTATGGGATTCTTTATCTCTCTCACTTCAGATGAAGCGTCAAAAAAGTCAGACACTGTCATCCTGTCCCTGCTGTCCGCCTCCAGAGCGGAACCCTCCAGCTTCGAAACGACAAAAAAGACAAAACCCGCAAACAACCAGGGCCTTCCAACCTTCAATCCAGTCCAGAACTGTTACCAATTGTGATGTCCCTTGAAATATGGGGTCCCTCTCTAAAGAATCAATGCATTCTCCTTCACACAGATAACGAGGCAGTAGTCCACATTATTAATAAACAATCATGCAAAATACCAACCATCATGATTTTAGTAAGACGCCTAGTTCTCGCAGCCATGACATTCAACATCCTTATATCTGCCGAACATATTCCCGGCAAACATAATATCTTACCGGATCTTCTTTCTCGTTCACAGATGGACCGCTTTCGAACCCTGGCTCCTCATATGGACAGAAACCCAACTCTCGTCCCGGATCGTCTTCTAACTATCCATTAAATTCAGCGGTCATGGATCTTCTAAATTCGTCACTCGCTAAATCCACTTCTGCCAGTTACCGGAATGCGTTAAAACATTTCTATGATTTCCATTTGACCTATTATTCCACTCTTCCAGTTTTACCAACCTCCACTGACAAAGTCGCCCAATTCATAGCCGTTTGCCACCACAGAGGCTTAGAGTCATCTACCATATCCTCTTATATGTCTGCAATAGCTTACGTGCACACAATCCAAGGGCTCACGAACCCCACTAATCACTTCGTGATCCACAAATTACTGCACAGCACAAAAAGGTTTCGTATTCAAGATAAACGTCGCCCCTTTTCTATCGATCACATGCAACAACTCCTGCTGAAGCTCCAACTATTCTCCCCCGACCGATACACGCTGGTTTTATACAAAACCATGTTCATGACTGCCTTTTTTGGCCTGTTTCGGGTGGGTGAGCTTGCCCTATCGTCAAACGCCCCCCAACATGTAGTCCCCTACCAATCACTTTCATTCATACGGTCTCGCGGTCGGATACAAGAAATACTTATCAATGTAGACCATTACAAACATTCACAAGGGCGCAGAGTCCAAGTCCCAATCCAACGCCAAAACTTAATATCGTTATGCCCAGTTCGCAGTATGTTACAGTACTTAAAACTGGCCAAACACACACTTGGTCCCTTATTTCAAGATGCTCACGGCGAAGCTATTACTACATCATAATTCCGGTCAGTCCTCCGTACATGTGTTACAGCCTGCAATCTCGACCCAAATCTGTTTACGGGGCATTCCTTCCGCATCGGAGGCGCTACTTACGCTTATTCAATGGGAATACCCCCAGAACACATCAAACAAATAGGTCGATGGAAATCTTCTGCTTACTTAAAATACATACGTCCATCTGCTTTGCCGCTTACGACACGGTGAGTCCCTCGACTGTTTAGGCGGCGGGGGATTCGTCTGTCTAAAGGCATATGGCTCAGGATATATTTACTTTCCCAATACTCGAAGTCTTCGCATTGCATTTATCACGACAACCACTTGTTCCCCATCAGTTAAACAAGTATCAGGGAGGAGGGGGTATTTTGCAAATGCAACTGTACAAACAACAGTACTTCATCTGCAATCTTCCAATTCTCCTTCTTTACATTCCCACTTCATCTCCACCGGTCGCTCGGGCAAACATTTGACTGTGTTAGGCGGCAAGTGCGTCAACCGAGGGACTGGCGCTTCTAAACAAGAGTTATCAAGATATACAATCTTTGGGTACTGTTTTAGGCAGACTCACTGGTCAAGTTCTTTAATTGACATGTTTATGTTAGCTCTTTGTATATATTAATATGTTCATCTTTCATTCATTATGTTTAGTCTATACCAAACGGGATATAAATTCCCTTTCGTATTACCTTATTTGCTGTACAAGACTTTTACGGGTTTATAATTACGACTTACTTAATTCACCCACTTTCCTAGGGCAGTTGTCTCTGGGCGTCGCTTCGCTTGTGGCGGTCATGTCTCCCAGATATGTCATGTATAAATCGTCACATTTAATTTGGTTATATATTTGACCATGTTTTACTTTATGGCATTAATAAATGCCTAATCTTCACATTTGATTTGGTTATATATGTAACCATGTTAACTACTTTTATGGCATTAATAAATGCCCATTTTCATTCAACCTGATCTTCAGTGTTTTATTCATGACATACAAGTCCTATTGCCCTTGGTCTGAACGCTTATCGTTACCTTACTTGAACTCATTCTAGTATTTGTTCATCTTCCCTGGACCAGGCATAAATGGTATTTTATGTAAACACATAAAATATTTTATGAATGTTTCAGGGTGATATGGTTGTGTCCCTTTAAACCTGCACGATAACTATAAATAGTTCAATTTACATACACTAGGGTATCAGCAACCAATCAAATCATAGTACGCAGTCACGTGCTTCTCTTCGCCATCTTTATAATTTTCTATCGGAAAAAGAAGCACGCTTTGTTTCTCGGATTGAACCTCCACCTCCCCTCCTCTATCCAATAAATGTATATATGTTGTATATTTCTTTCCATTCATGTTGTATTTGTTACCTTCATCTATTTATACCTGACATATGTGGGCGGCGGTTATTAGTCGCCGGGCAGAAGCCCGCGACTTCTATTTTTAATAGCTTTTCGGAAATCACATGGGAGGGCGGCTTATTATTAGAAAGAAACAAATCTAGATGATTTGAACATATTACAATTGTGGTTGTTTACGAACACTAATAAATGACACATCTAAAATGAAATAAATATTCCGATTTTTTAATGTTTGCAGTTTTTTTTATTTCACTCGCATTTAAGTTGTTTGTCTTATTTACGAAGACAAAAGTGGTCCCTTCAAGACGTGAACCAACACCCCCTAATGCAGACTCTTATGTGTCATCATTGAGGTCAATTTCGGATTCTCCTTTTAATAGCAATTTTAACTTACTAAATGTTGTTTTCATGTTCAAAGAGATGTCTTGATTTGTGTAGAATTCATTTAATAATGTTAATCCATGAATATCTAAAGTAGGAACTGTTTCTAAGCTAAATATAGACCCTATTCTGTTGTGTAGTTTCGTGACCTTTAACATCGATTTTCGCGCATGCGCATTTCGATATGAAAAAGCGAGTGATATTATTTTATTTTAGACAAGTACAAGACGAATGTTTGACGCAAAGCGTCAAAGAGAAGCCGCAATATTTCGTTGTACATGTAGAAATAAGAAAAAAAGAACATTTTTAAATCCACAAACAATAGAACAATTTAAACTGTAGACGGTAATGCTGATATATTTCTCCTTTTGAAGACTTTTGTTTTCTTCAAATTACCTCCCTTTAAAGCAATACCAGGATATTTACCGTGTGATTCGAATAAGATTGACAAACATTGAAATTATATGAATGAATACTATTATTTAAATAAGTAACAACAGCAAAATTAAATTTAAGCCAAGATAAATGTGTACACATTTCGTTAATTTTTTATAGATACCTAATGTATAGGTATATATATAAAATTTATAAGCAAATGTTTTAATAGACTAAGGAAAGTCAAGAATACATAAATAAATCAATGCAGTCTTTTCCGGCGACATTGATGCCTTGCATCAACTTTCTCTTGTGTCTCCCAGATATGTCATGTATAAATCGTCACATTTAATTTGGTTATATATGTAACCATGTTTACTACTTTTATGGCATTAATAAATGCCAAAATATACTACACCGAAGTAACCCTTATCAAAACACGTTGATAGCGTGATTTTACCAAAATACGGTATTTTAAACCGGCTGCTTTTCCTTTAATTTCTTTTCAAATTTGACTTTTCTTGTTACCATATAAAAGTTCGATTTATCTACTTTATTTCATACGCGGATAGTATGTGACTATCTCGAAAAAATAAAAATATAGCTCGATAACGAAAAATGATCCTCGCATAAAATTTAAAGTATCTGTTCTTATATGTTTAGATACAACATTTTCAACTCTATTTCATACGACAATATCAGAGTTTTAATCCTGTTACATTTGCGATAAACGATCAAAACATTGTGTCAAAAGGAGAATTTGCTCATTGAATGAATCAGAGAAAAAGTGTTGCTGTTTTGCCGCCAGTTTTAAACGGGGCTCTCTATTTAAACCAAACTTTTGACGAGATGTGATTAATTTTGGATTCATTATTTCACGGGTATTTTATATACGTTTCTATTTAATTTACTTCGAAAATAACTTGGATTATATACCTTTCATTCATCACAATTGGATATCCAGTGTTAAACTTATATTTCTGTTTCAACGTATATACGGTAGGTTTTGATTTATGAAATGAGAAAACGATACGTAATTAAATTCAGTAAGAATTAATGCTCAATCAAGGGGTTGTGAGTTTAAATGCTCAGCTCGTGCAACATTCTTTCCGACTATTGACGAAGGTGAATAATTAAACAATCGCTTTCAACAATATTTCTGTTATGTGCGTCGTTACATTCTTAATATGTTGTTATACTTTCAGTTATATCACGGCGTCTTTTGAGTAAGTAGCCCGTACTGCCATTTTCAAAGTATTTGGATATAAAACAGCAAAGTTATAAATTCTGGTTTTATATAGTATCAAGAAATACTTATTTAACCAAAGCAATACATGGAAATACCGCGTTTATGTACACTATATGTAAATGAACTTTGTGAAAGGGTTATCCGTCTCGGTGATGTATCATTTCCTCGTTATCACATGGCATCGTTAAACCGTGTCATCCGAGACGGGTGCGTGCCATCTGAGACGGATGGTGATCGAGTTTTAAAAAGCGGGATCGTTAAAGAGGGGCACATTCGACAGGCGCGGTTTCCGATAAAACAAGGGAGAAGACTGATGCGAGCCAACAGTTAAATGTAATGCGTTTATTACGTCCCTTTAAACACTAATAATGAAATATACATACCCTTTAAGTATTTCCGTCTGTTTTCATCATAATATTCCCGTCTATACAATGTTTTTATAATATTTCGATCACTATTTGAAGAATGTTTTCAGAAATAGGAATTTCTTTAGTGTTTTATCGTTTAAGGTATATACGTAGTTTAACACAGCGGTTTCACTATGGCGTACATCCAGCTAAAGTTTCATTTGTAGCTTAGCGGTTTTCAAACAATGTTCACAATATAGTGTACATTCAACTAAAGTTTTATTATCATTTATAGTATACCTTTTTAACTCAGCATCTTTAAAGACATTTATTATATTTCCACAATCATAAACACAATACATAAGACAAGGATCTCTAGTCATTTAGACGTTAGCCATTATTCCCATTACAATTTCTGTTGAAAATTCTGAGAGATCTTTTTGATTTCCCATTATTAACATTAACACGTTTGCTCGAGTTTTTTTTACTTTTGCTCCCTCTTCATTGTGTGAAATAATGGACATTATTTCTGATGACGGGGCTTGTAATATTCTTATGACGTGGCAATGTCCACATATATGCAATATCTCTGTCTGACACCTGTCACATTATATGAGTGCAGACTGTGATGTAATAGCCTAGTCCAACCCTATATAAACTAGCTTGGTTGATTGTAAAAAAGCAGACTGGCCTTGCCGGCCTCGGAGTCTACATGTTTCTATGCTTATTAAACTATATGGAACAAGCTGCCGTGTTGAGTGTTATTATGCCACAATCGACGGTCTTTACTTGTCTGAAAAATTAAAGCGTTCATTTAACACATATAAAAAGTCAATCATAAAATCATTTAGAAAAAATGATTTATAGTATAAATTATTAAGCACAATAAATTGATGTCTTTCATTCAGTTGAATAATAAAGTTAATGAGGTCTTGATATAAAACATCACACATATAAAAGTCAAAGGCAAGGATAAGAAAATCTAAATCAAAAAAATTATAAAAAAAGCTAGCATTCGCAGAGATATCACTTAAAATTTCAAAAAAACTTCAAGTTTGTTTTTACATGGACACTGTAATTCATTTTCGAAAAATGTAATTGTTTTGTCTGAACATATGTAATTATTAATCAACTGTTCAGGATTATATTTATGAATATTCTCAAATAATCTTGAGCGAATTATTAATGCGTTCTTCTTATTTATATCCATAGCGAGACTTTCATAGATAAAGTTCGTGTAAAGGAGACTGTTATTCTAAAACGTTGACCTTTCTTATAAGACTCTAAAAAACCACGTAAACGGTTAACGATCTGAAGTGCTATATAATGAATCGGGCACGTGGTAGGTAACCGATTCAATTTTTGAATAACAACTTGTTTACGCCCTAGTCTTTAGGTGTTACTAGGTCAATATCAAAATAGCTCATTTTAATATATAAAGAGTATCCCTTTGCAATTGACAGATATAATTTTATATAGGAAAGGATCAAGTTGCGAAATAAAAAAGCCATCACCCGAAATAAAAAAAACGGTTTCGTTATAACATACTAAGATAGCACCCGGATGAAGGTATCCGTCCGAAAAATCATTTCATTTAAGGACTCTATAATAGTTGCTACCTTTTATCTATCTGACCATACGTTTAAAGACTCATCTTGTATTTGGATATTACAATATTATTTCTGTGTTAGTTATTTTTAAATAGTTTACTTCTTTTCAACTGTTTAAATCCTATAAAAGTTATTACTTTTTAACTAACATCCTCTTAAAGACATATCTTATTTCTGTGACAGTTATTTTAAACCGTTTACTAAGCTGTTTCAATTCATTTTCGGACTTAGATTTATTCCACAACTAAAATATGGATGCTGATCGAATTTCATCGAAATTGATCGACATGGGGCTTGAAGTTTATAAATATGCATATGAGACAAATAAGTCTCTCATCGATTTACAACAAGAAAACGATCGACTGAAACGAGAACAACGCAAATTAAAACTGAAACATTCTATGACGAAAAGACTAAAAGAATATTACGTAGAAACGAGGAAAAACTGAAAGAGTTAGGTGATAGAACGAAAGTGTCGTGCTTATCATATAACGTGAGAAATCTTCAAAGCGGAGACACGTTAAATTTCTCTTCTGATAATTTGTATGATCCGATTACGCCGAATCCGCCAGTTATACAGGACGGCGTGGCTCAGCCCCCGGCAATTCAGAATCTAATATCAACTGCATTCAATGCGCAGTATACCCCAACACCAATACGGAACGGAAATGGTGTTAAATGAAAAGGTAAAAACACTTCATCAGAAATAATGTCCATTATTTCACACCTCCCATTGTTACACAAAAACAGGAAATATAGGTGCAGGTGGGAACTCCCATGGAACACTATTACCCTAAAATAAAAATAACGTTTAAACAAACAATATCAATGTTAAACCAAGAGTTGACATTTACAACACAAAAACTCGAAGTATCATGAAAAATATAACACACATGATCGTAGTATTTCGTATTAATTAACCAGGTTTATAATAATAAGTGTCTTTTAATCTGTTTTTGGAATCTGTAATGTCCTTGGTAGTGGTGTGGACTGTAGCGGTTCCCATCGGTTGATAAACAGCATGCGTCCATGTTGAAAACCATCCAGCGTAGCGTTGGCAGGTTGAATTTATCCTAGTTTGTCTTTTGTTTTGTCATTCACATGATATATAAGTTCATATACACGATATGTCCATTTTTGTGTAAATTTGGTTTGGCTCGAATGGTTTGGCCTGGTTGTGTTAGTTACTGTATAACGTTGCCACGACAAGTATTTTCGTCTACGATTCGTGAAAGGTGGTATCATCTATGGATATGTAGAAAAGTCCATTTATACATCTGGATATAGCTGTCATCCGGATCGTGTGTGGTGATTTTACTGACTAAAACTGTATTCCATAGGTCATACATGTATAAAAGAAACATTTTAATGCAACCAAAGTTTAATAAACGCTTTCAATTTTTTGCTTTGAATCTAACTAGTCAATCGAACTATAATTGTTTTGATCTATTGAATATTTATTTGTAATACGAAGATAACTATGTGAACGTTTTAAAACAATAACAAACATTTAAGGTATTAATTATATACCAGTATATTTTATTTACATCTATTTCAATCTCTAGAAAGTAAGCCCTTTAGCTTTAATTATTACTCGCAAGTGAAAACAGTTAACACCGTCCTTGCTAACAAAACAAGGTTATGCGCATTATCTAAGGTAAGTATATCAACCATTTACCTATTCAAATCGTCTGTCCGTATAGAAAGCGATTGTCTCTTAACAACTTGTCCCTACTGCTTTTATGGGGGCATATTTACAAAGCTAAACCTGTCAATTCTTCAGGTGTGCGCGACTTAAACCATATACAATGAACTTATATGACCACTCTGGTCATTACGGATAACACGTGTTTTTAAATCTGAACTACGTAACATTTTGTCTTTAATGCTTTTTAATAATTACTCTTAAGTAAATCACATAGGTTAACACCATGTATGTTAGGCATTTTAGGCTATTCGCCTGTTCTAACATTACAGTAAGATCATCTCTTGATCTTTTATTTATTTCAAAATGATCCACTCGCTTTATCAAGCAATCACAATACCATTAGCATATACAAGTTGATATGTGTTCAACAGTTTTGTATTATTCGAAATACACATTACTCATTTACTGTATTTCCAATTCCAAATCATCTGAATTAAATGACCCTTTAAATATTGTACCTTAACAACTATAAATTTAAGCATTTATGTTTTAACCTAATTCCTTCATATAGTACCAGCTACTTTGAAATATGCTGAACTCATGGAACTCTAAATTATAAATCTAACTTAAATAAAATTTACTTTGAATGAAATTCGACCAAATTATCAACTCAAATGATAATGTTTAATTTTTGTATGCAAAGGGGCGTTTTATTGCTGTCGAGGAGTAAACAAATCAACTAAGGCCTGTCAATGACTAAACTATCCAACTAAAACAGATATACAAAGCTGATCGCTAGAAGTGTTGAGCTGTCAAGCAACTCATTAAAATGTCCTAATGAATTTGTTCCCCTTTCAAGATTGTGTAATAGCAAAATAACTGATGGTTAATGAAATCACCTGTCATTACCAAACATATGACATTTTAAACCCTTTGCATATTAATGAAATGTACTTGTGTTGTTATAAGCCGGAGTTTAAACGTTTGAACTTACAATTAATTTTGAAATTGTGATCATTAACAACGGAAATTACTGGATTTTTTTGGCGGCATATAGATACAGAGACTAGCATCCTCGCGAAATTTCGCATTGTATCTAGAGTATGGCGAGAACATTGCTGATCATAGCAATTGTTCTGCCCACGCTTGATAGAAATAACAACCGTCTGACAATCCCATATTTTACTAGCAATGCCTGGCATGCCAAATATAAAGCGAGAAATTAGCATTTCAATCATCTTTGCAATTTAAATTTAATACTTCTGTATATAAAATGGCATTTGATTTTTGTTCGCAAACATTTAAGGTTTAATTGCAAATAGGCAAACCTGAATATATACTATTTTGAATTTTAAGGAATAATTTTGACGAATAAATAGAAATTAAGGATTTAGTTAACTGATTAGTTAGATTCTGTAAAGATTGCGTAAACTGTTCTCATAGACATGGCACGACAAGAAATAACAGTTAAAAAAAGTCAAGTAAATTCACCAACCTTTGATCCTATAGTTGAAGTACTTCTGTTGTCCTGGTCAATCGGCATCAAAAAGACCCCTGTGGCATAATAACACTCAACACGGGAGCTAGTTCCATATAGTTTAATAAGCATTGAAACATGTAGACTCCGAGGCCGGCAAGGCCAGTCTGCTTTTTTACAGTCAACCAAGCTAGTTTATATAGGATT
Source organism: Serripes groenlandicus (assembly GCA_031761405.1). Classification (NCBI taxonomy): domain Eukaryota; kingdom Metazoa; phylum Mollusca; class Bivalvia; order Cardiida; family Cardiidae; genus Serripes; species Serripes groenlandicus. Next base: position 7,021,004 of record JASEVX010000016.1, read on the forward strand.
GGACTAGGCTATTACATCACAGTCTGAACTCATATAATGTGACAGGTGTCAGACAGAGATATTGCATATATGTGGACATTGCCACGTCAAAAGAATATTACAAGCCCCGTCATCAGAAATAATGTCCATTATTTCACACGATGAAGAGGGAGCAAAAGGCAAAAAACTCGAGCAAACGTGTTAATGTTAATAATGGGAAATCAAAAAGATCTCTCAGAATTTTCAACAGAAATTGTAATGGGAATAATGGCTAACGCAATAGATGCAATTCGAGTTAGAGATCCTTGTCTTATTTATTGTGTTTATGATTGTGGAAATATAATAAATGTCTTTAAAGATGCTGAGTTAAAAAGGTATGCTACAAATGATAATAAAACTTTAGTTGAATGTACACTATATTGTGAACATTGTTTAGAACCGCTAAGCTACAAATGAAACTTTAGCTGGATGTACGCCATAGTGAAACCGCTGTGTTAAACTACGTATATACCTTAAACTATAAAACACCAAAGAAATTCCTATTTCTGAAAACATTCTTCAAATAGTGATCGAAATATTATAAAAACATTGTATAGACGGGAATATTATGATGAAAACAGACGGAAATACTTAAAGGGTATGTATATTTCATTATTACTATTTAAAGGGACGTCATAAACGCATTACATTTAACTGTTGGCTCGCATCAGTCTTCTCCCTTGTGTTATCGGAAACCGCGCCTGTCGAATGTGCCCCTCTTTAACGATCCCGCTTTTTAAAACTCGATCACCATCCGTCTCAGATGGCACGCACCCGTCTCGAATGACACGGTTTAACGATGCCATGTGATAACGAGGAAATGATACATCACCGAGACGGATAACCCTTTCACAAAGTTCATATATAGTGTACATAAACGCGGTATTTCCCTGTATTGCTTTGGTTAAATCAGTATTTCTTGATACTATATAAAACAAAAATTTATAACTTTGCTGTTTTATATCCAAATACTTTGAAAATGGCAGTACGGGTACTTACTCAAAAGACGCCGTGATATAACTGAAAGAATAACAACATATTAAGAATGAAACGACGCATATAACAGAACTATTGTTGAAAGCGATTGTTTAATTATTCACCTTTGTCAATAGTCGGAAAGAATATTGCGCGAGCTGGGCATTTAAACTCACAACCCCTTGATTGAGCATTAATTCTTACTGAATTTAATTACGTATCGTTTTCTCATTTCATAAATCAAAACCTACCGTTTATACGATGGAACAGAAATTTAAGTTTAACACTGGATATCCAATTGTGATGAATGAAAGGTATATAATCCAAGTTATTTTCGAAGTAAATTAAATAGAAACGTATATAAAATACCCGTGAAATAATGAATCCAAAATGAATCACATCTCGTCAAAAGTTTGGTTTAAATAGAGAGCCCCGTTTACAACTAACGCGCGCCAAATGAGTCCGACCTTTCATGATACGAGTCGTTAAATAAGATCCTTTTTCAAGATGAAGTAATGAATTAACATTTTTGAAGTTGAAAAGTCACGTACGAATGTAAAACTGGCGGCAAAACAGCAACACTTTTTCTCTGATTCATTCAATGAGCAAATTCTCCTTTTGACACAATGTTTTGATCGTTTATCGCAAATGTAACAGGATTAAAACTCTGATATTGTCGTATGAAATAGAGTTGAAAATATTGTATTTAAACATATAAGAACAGATACTTTAAATAATTTTATGCGAGGATCATTTTTCGTTATCGAGCTATATTTTTATTTTTTCGAGATAGTCACATACTATCCGCGTATGAAATAAAGTAGATAAATCGAACTTTTATATGGTAATAAGAAAAGTCAAATTTGAAAAGAAATTAAAGGAAAAGCAGCCGGTTTAAAATACCGTATTTTGGTAAAATTGTCCCTTTTGAATTGTAAACGCTATCAACGTGTTTTGATAAGGGTTACTTCGGTGTAGTATATTTTATAAACTATTGCGACAATGACTTAACATTTTTGAAGTTGAAAAGTCACGTTCGCATGTAAAACTGGCGGCAAAACAGCAACACGTTTTCTCTGATTCATTCAATGAGCAAATTCTCCTTTTGTCACAATGTTTTGATCGTTTATCGCAAATGTAACAGGGTTAAACTCAACAATAACGACTCTGATATTGTCGTATGAAATAGAGTTGAAAATGTTGTATTTTAACGTATAAGAACAGATACTTTAAATTTTATGCATACTATCCGCGTATGAAATAAAGTAGATAAATCGAACTTTTATAAGGTAACAAGAAAAGTTATATTTGAAAAGAAATTAAAGGAAAAGCAGCCGGTTTAAAATACCGTATTTTGGTAAAATTGTCCCTTTTGAATTGTAAACGCTAGTACGTGTTTTGATAAGGGTTACTTCGGTGTAGTATATTTTTATAAACTATTGCGACTTTCTCTTCTTCTTACCTTCATAACGGAGTGTCATTAAAAACTCGCGCGGACCTTTGGTGAAACGGCGCCAAACTTAAATGTATCTCATACATTTTGATTGAATCAACGGTTTTTATCGTTTGCTGTTTTACGGCTCTTTCAACAATTTTAAGATTTCCATCAGATAGTGGGATGATTAATGACCTTGTTTACGCATTCCAATCATTTTCTAGGTCAATGGGCACGCCCTGTTGACCTTGGGTGATGTCGTCATACGGTCGCGGTCTTAAGAGTAAGGCACATACAGCCCACACTCTACTACTAACGCGTCTCCATGTGGTAAATGCTTGTTCCAAACGATAGATCTGTTGACGGCACTAAAGTAGGCGATATTGACAAATATAAAAACAAAATCTGCAATTGACAGTTTAATTTTAAAAATATCATATTTTGTCTAAAAACGGATTCCCTTAGGTTTCTTAATGTTCTTAAATTTGAATATTCGAACAGGTTATATGGTTATGTGTTATCTTTATCTCGCAAGTAAGTGAGTTATATCCCCAAAGGAAAAAAAAGGGCATCCGTTTGCAGTTTTATTATCGATTAATAAATTACTTCAATGTGTACACTATTACAGTTTAATGAGTAACAGATCCCTACTCACGCCGGCGCTACATCTCAAAACGTGTTTATGAGCGGCGCTTTTGGAAAACCAACCATTAGGCATTTGCGATCAGTGTAGACCCATATCGGCCAGCGCAACAGCGCAGTCTGCTTTGTCTCTCGCTGTTGGCCAAGTGTTTAGAGAAAGTTTAATGAAACTTCTGTAAAACAGTATCCATTTTTATTCTGTTCAATGAATGCACAGACCCCGTCAACTTCTACAAGTGTAATAATCACGCTATTGTTTGTTTCCTAAAGCACCGCCAATATGTGTTACAAATTTAAAAACATGGGAATACCGTTTAATGTCCATCAGATAAGGGGCGTTTCCATTACACGCATTACACAGCCAGTCATTCCAATTATACTAAACAGTCAACAAATAAAACAGAAGGTCGCTAATATAGATCAAAGTCTTTGACCATTTTACAAGACAATATTCTCCATATTCATTTTTGTTTATGTCAAGTCTGCACAATAATGCAATTGACCATTTATAAATATATAAACCTAGACAATATAATTTCAATACAAATGGCATGAAGAACTCCAGCCAAGAATCATGTAACTTTAACCCGGATCGGAAATAAAGCGAAAGGCACGAGCACCCAATACAGTTGGGGTTATTTTTTATATTGTCCCTAAATATACACCACACAGCAATTCCCCGGAGACCTAATAGTTCCACTTTATCGGATTGCCAATAACCTACCATGTGATACAAGCTTTTATTAAACAGCGGTTCGTGATTTACACCAGTAACAAACACAAATCTTGTAACTTTATGTCAAATATCGCAGCATTAATGCTTCATCGATGTTATTCTATCGAAATATCGACACAGGCTCCATAAAATAAACATCGCCAAGCGAAAAAGGCTCCTTAAGATATCTCAGGTCTTCCATTACATAACTGTGCATGTAAGATACCATAGTACGCTGGTTCTATATCACACAGGCGCTACGATCAGCGATAAGTTCGGCTATACCAGATTACGTTCAGTAATATTTAACGCCAGTCCAATGTAGATGTTGGTTTCAAACGTGACTTTCTAACGCTTGCAATAAATGACAGCGTGGGATACTACAGAAGATTTTGATAAAATGGGTATCTTTTAAAACTGTTTTACCTTACAGTTTCTTGAGGTTGAGTGTTGTAGAACCGTAACCCGATGTTGACTCATTTAATGAATACAATACAGAACCAATTTGCGTATTTCGGATGAATTATTTAAGAATTGCGGTGATACTCGAAATTAAATCGTAACATGAACACAGATAACGATATCTTTAGATTTGTTCGTATTCTTTTTTTATGTGAGAGAACTATTTGTGCTTTAACGATTTGTTTTCGAACTGCATAGTTTCGATAAATTTGTATCATTTGCCCAAGCTTGTACTATAACCCTAAGTATTCCAAATAAATTTGCGTGCTTTGCCTAGATATGTTCAAAGTCCTGCAGATTTGTATTATATAAGGGTAAATTGTTAATTAATAATTAATGTCTGGAAGCCAGCCACGTTGGCATAACATTGCAGCTGAACTGTTGTGTATGAGAGTGTTTGACCTTAGATGCAATCACAACTCATTCTTTATCTCGCAAAGACATAGAACATGTCGAGGGCTTGGCGTGAAACGGTTGTAACTGAAATTGGTATTTTTTTAACAAGGTTTATCTCCTTGCCATAAAGTTTTTATCAGCGTTAAGTCATTTTTATTGGTAAACAATGGAAATTTAGGTGCCATTGCTCGTTCTGAGCAATGGCACCTAAATTTCCATTGTTTACAAAGAGCTCAAAATTGCCCCTAAACTAGGGTTTTCAAAATAGGTTTTTAGTTACAACTGTTTCACGCCAAGCCCTCGATGTAAAACAAAGCTTTACCCGATGTGAGATTCATGCATTATAAATGGTGTTCATGTCATAGAATTAACAAATAAGAGAGCCGCGTCTTGCTATTTTGGGGGATTATTGCACAGATCTGCGTACAGCCTTCTCCATAGTGTTCACCTTCCGTCTATAAAGTGTATATGTCTAAATACATATTCTGACAAAACGATAGAGGTGTAACCCCTGCAGTTGAACGACAATGCAACTTTGAATGGTGAGACACACAAATCGCCAGCGTGGCTCTGATTCTTTGAAAGCAGTTCAATGGACTGCTACATTCATTGTATTGTCAGTTTGTCACAATGAATGAACATTCATATGTTTAACGACATTCTACTATTAGTGTCTATCTGCTAGTTTTAATGCGTTCTTTGACATACAAAGTATCAATCATAATTTTTAAATCATTCTAAATAATCAGATAAATAATTTGAAATATTGTTAATGTGTTACAGTTCGCTGATAATAATAATACATCGAAGATGATAATTATTCTAAACGATTGCCTTGCGTAAATATCGCAGAAATGTGGCAAGGACCAATTTTTCTTTGATTTTTCTGCTGATTCAACGATAGCAGGTCATAATTTCAAACAATTCTAAATTATATTTTATTGGCAGATAAATAATTAGAAATATTGTTAACGTGTAATATTTGGCTATTGATAATGATAATAATAATCAAGTTTATATTGGACGTTGCGTAAATATCGCAGACATATTGAAAGGATCGACTTGGATGGTAATGCTTTCCCTAGATTATCTGCTGAACCTTTGCCTGCGTTAACTGCTGTTTTAAAAGCCTGTGCCACCATTATAGAGCCAGGCCGACTGGCGTGTCTGCGCCATCTGAACAGACTTTATACTGAAGGCTGCTCATCTGTAAAATCTGTAAAATTAATCCGTCCCGCGAGAAAACCAACATTGTGGACATGCCCTGGATTTGTAAGTGTGTATAATGAATCCTTCCATTTCATTTTGACCATCTTATCATGTGAAAGTATATATAGTTCATGAGTACATTCTGTCAAATTATAAACATCATGATGTAGTCCCTAATATCTACCATTCGTAATATTCTCTCATTATAACGAGTTTGGAAATGATAACAAGACATCTTCACGACAAGTTTATTTAAAACATGTGAGCCGTCCCGCGAAAAAAAACAACATTGTAGGCTCTGCGTAAAGTATCGACCCGGATCAGCCTAAGCATGATGCGCAGGCTTACCGGGATAGACCTTGTTCGCTTCCTGTGGATTTTCTGTTTCAGGGATCATTACTCTATACCTCTATCCCATTGAGACAGAATATGTCGGCCCGGATCAGTCTGCGCAGGCTGATCTAGGTCGATACATTACGCATAAACCATAATGTTGGTTTTCTCGCGGGACGGCTCAAATGTTTTATCTTGATATTCATACAATTTTCTGCGGGCTTTTCACATGCAAAGCTCAGCAAGTCCGTTTCAAAAAGTCAGTCTTGAAACGGTTTAGTGTCGTCCTAGGACGGTTATATTTTGTGATAGCTTCGAAAAGTGTCTGTCCGGGTTACCATGCTTAGGCTGACCCGAGTCCACAATGTTGGTTTTCTCGCGGGACGGCTCTTTTGGTCTCCTTTGTTCACTACTCATTTATTTATATTCAGTGAAAACTAGTACATATATAAATATACAAGATCTGTGTAAAAAAAACAGGGATCATGGGACAGTCTGCAATAAGTTGGCGTAACAAGGATAGAGGCAGTTGCTTCATATACACCAATATACATGTTGTTTGACAAACGACATAAGGGGTCTTTTCGGAAAGATCTAGGGTATCGCACCCGGACTCCCGACTAACCGGCGAGGGTAAATGAAAAAACAAACAAACATAAGGTAAAACAAAACATACCTGTTCGTGGACCTTCTTCATGAATTTCATCTTCTCTTCAAGAGTCTGGCGGCTGGTTTCGGCAATAAGATGTGAATCTCTTTCATCATTACGGTCCTGCAATAGACAAACGTTAAAGGTATAATAATATAATTCATTAAGTTTTTCAGAAATTGTAAAAAATATGAACAATATACATGTATTGGGTGTTTAGTCCCTATGTTCTAAAATATGAAGGTATACTAAATTAATAAACTATTGGATACGTAGTGCTGAAATTTCAAAATTTGAAGATATATCCTAATAATCTATTGGATGTTAGGATTTGAAATTATACAATGAGAATGTATCTTTTTTTCTGATGGACTAAATACATGACTGTATAAATGCCAAAGTGTGGTAATTTCATTGTGTAGCAGTACAATGCAACACATCTAGAACAGCATCATTCAGATGCAATGAATTGAAACTGTTCTGCTCTTTAAGCGTAAGCTCATTCTCTTACAGAAATACATTTTTGATATATCTAAATAAGACAACGTTGGAAAGCTCATACAATTTCTCTAATTTCCAAATTTCTCTTTTGTCACAACGTTAACTTTAATTAACGGACATTTTCCATTATTTTGTCAAGATGTATTCGAAGTCGTCTTCAGCAGATTTGTGCATGTGGGAAAAAGAGGATTACAGGTCACAAAGTCAGTGTTCGTGTGCTTTGAATCAAACCCGTACTTCGTTTGCATTTCTAATGATTTTAACGACTCTAATGCATCTGTTGTTAGCCATGGTGATGCCATGATTCTGATACCAAATAGCATTACCCGCCGGGGACTCAACACGTTGATAAAAAACATTCCCTTTGAAGATGCATGTTCTTGGTTACATGATATAAATCGTTGTGCAATCGAGCAACGTTTTTTACGACCTGTGCACGATTATGACTCATGAGTCAAATAAGAGAGTGAGTAATCTCAAAGTGAGCTTTGTTCCAGCAAGAACAACAATTGTGTATTTGTGAAAGGCGTAGATACAGATATGTCTGTGAATTCGTCCCATGTGAGTTAACCCCCCTTTCCGGCATACAGACGCTTTCTGACGCCTATGCTGCAGGTGACTTTAAACAACATTGTGGCAAATTTGCAGTTATGTTTCAACTCGATACAATTATTATACTTTCAGCTATATATTGTTTACATACTTTTGCCTTTATACTTTCAAATATTTATGAAGCAGATATATTGTATGCGGGGAAAGGGTTTTATGTATCATATCAGATGTTCCCGATACCAATAAGTAATAAGTAAGGAATGCATTGCTTGTTCAAGCTACGTATACGCGCATGGGCTCACACCAATCAGGAAGGTTTTCGTGAAATAAGGGTTAATGGCTGCGTGGCAAAAGGAATTATCTTAACAAGAAAGAATCAATTAGGTTCTGTTTTTTATGTAACTGTAATCTTAGTATTCATGTTTTTTTCTTTTCTTTTGCCGTTGAAGTGTCGTTGACCTCTGTATTGATTAACCATTTGATTATAAACATGTACATGTACTTGCTTTTGGTACATTTTATTGCTTATAATTATCAATTACCTCTTTGCCCACAATATTTGAAAATCTCGCGTTTTTCAGATGCGTCAAAAACATCTGCATGTGGGAAAAGATGAAGTCTTGAAGGCCATGCCTTATCAAGATGATATTTAGGCAACGCTGATGAATATTTGATGCCTGTGTATATATTTCAGAGGAGAACCTTATGCCACGATACGGCCTTGTTTATAGGACACAAAGGTTATGATATACATACGGTAGGCCAAAGTCAAATTGTTTCAATTGTTTTTATCAATTGTTGAGATGGATAGGCTATATGCCCTGTCAGTGGAATATTGCTTTAAAGTAGTGATATTGATGCGAGAATTGAAAAGTCTCTCTTAATGAGCAATTGAATTATGTCAAGGCGATTCCTTTGGATGCAAACAGCATAACAAATGCTCGGGACGGTTTTATTATTTCTATTATTGTTGTCTATGGCGTGAATTCAAAGTTAAAACGCTTTAATGTATGGCATATATTTATATATGCGTATAAGGATCGCAGACATCATTGGCTGAAATTCTAGATAGATCAATATTGGAGAGCAGACGACAGAAGGTCGAGAACTTTCTAAAATGATTATGTTTGCGTGTTAGGTCAATACAGCACTACATTGTTTTTATTTGGAGGTCTATTTGCCTTATTAACCCTAAGCTTATAAGCTTCTTAGCTGATATGATGTACGTCAAATTGACATAAAAAAAGTGGATTGACAGTATCTTACTGTAAATATAATGCTTTTCAGTTTAACCTCATGATATGTAAATGCTTATGAAGGATTTACTCTTAAATTGTTACGCAAGATCAGGTTTACAACTGCACTGGTCTTAAAACATTCCACAACGTTTGTCCAATCAATTTATTTTTAAAGTCCAGATTACAAATGGTCATTTTTATTCAAGAAAAGTTGTGCACAATAATCGTCTGGGAATAAAAACATCGAATCCAGTTTTAAAACCCAACGGAATAAATCGCTCAGTTTCAACACCGCCAATTTGAATTAGTACTTTACTGAAAACGCAAATATTTCCCACCGCAACTATAAATGATTATGAAGTTTTTATTCAAAAATTGTTGCGCAAGACAAATAATCCCACGCGAATAAGACCTAGAATCCCGATTTAAACCCAACCAAATAAAGCGCATTGATCTTCCCTTGCAAACTCCGACCGCGACGAAGCCTATCATCAAGAGTCGTCTATAATCTTGAATATGTCCAAATATGGTAATTGTCTAGCCCTTGGGGAGACATCTCAGCGGACAACAGGTACTAGTTCCAGAATACTCGAAACAGATTTCTGGGAATGACGTTACAGACAAAGTATATGGCCTTATCTATGACTTTCCAGGGTTTCTTCGTTTCGGTTCCGTTTGCGTGTATTAACCTTCCTCCCACACAAGCAGACAGTATTTTTACGCCAATGCAGCGATACGACTTTTGAAAACGTTTGCGTTGGATGATTTAAAAATCTTCTGCTTTACATTGGTAAACACTTAAGGGTGTGCGTAAGGTTGTGCGTAAGCTATTGCAAATTATTAATCTGGGAATAATTTTACGAACCGAAAAACGTACAAAACTTATAAAGCTAATCACACGCTTTCAGGCATACATTATTTGTTTTTGAATGTGTTGAAGAAGAATGGTATGTTCAAATAATTAGTCTCTGAATTGTTCTTTCACGGACATACGACCGAAATATGTTATTCCGAAATGTCACACAGCCATGCAAAGCGAATTATAAAAGTAAGAGAAGAAATCGTTTAACGTCCTACAAGCGTCCCCAATATAGGCCGTAGTTTAGCATCGAAAATACATTATAGGACATATGTCCTTTCCAAGCAAATGTCTCAAAAGGAAACATTAGCCTCATTATTTCTCTATTTCTGATATTGACAGCTTTCATCCTTCGCAGTCGTCTGGAGACTTAGGACATGGTCGTGTGCAATGCAAATACAACGGTATCGCAGTCGACCATCGTAACCTTTTGTATTCTTCAAATTGAGTTTTGGTTTTAACTTATTTGTTTTACATGGCTTTAGATTTATTGACCGATCTGAGTTTAACGCCGTTTTGAACAGTTTCAAGTTATATCAAAGCGGCTAATTAACCTAACCATGAGTTTTCTTTGTTTTACCGAACCATTATTCAAGAAAACAGTTGGCTCCTTTCCCTAAAAGGCTCATTTTTAGCCAAATGATTGAAGACGAAAACATGAAACAAGTCGCAATGACTTGTGTCAATCATCGGAAATAATTAATGGCTGTGGCGGGGAGGGAGATCGATGGATATGGAAATTCTTACAACTTCATCTAATCGATTTTGATATCTGTGAGAAATCAATCGGCATGGTGTGTGCTGTTACATGCCCGTCTGACGATAATATATCGAGGGCTTAGCGTGAAACAGTTGTATCTAAAAAGAACTATTTTGAAAACACTGGTTTAGGGGTAATTTTGACCCATTTGTAAACAATGCAAATTTAGGTGCCATTGCTCAGAACGAGCAATGGCACCTACATTTCCATTGTTTACCAAGAAAAAATGAGTAAATGCTTATAAGGCTTTATGGCGAGGTGATTAACATTGGTAAAAAATATACAAATTTTAGTTACAACCGTTTCACGCCAAGCCCTCGATATGATATCGTAAACAACCCCTTTTACATATGTAATGAAACCCTTTCCGAACATACAGACGCTTTCTGACGCATTTGCAGCAGACACTTTTTGGAAACATTTTTGTTGTGGCAAAAGGGAGCAATCGCTCATTATAAGCAAATTCTTCATATGCCACAATGTTTACATATCTATATATTAATTGTCCTTACATTTTTAGAGCATTTCTGTAGTTTTGCCTAGATGTTTTCAAGATTTGTTGCAGGTTGCTAAAGGGTTAATCTTTAGAAATTCGTCAAATTCAGTTCAGGTATTACTGGTTTTGTTAGACCTTCTACCTATCAAAACCAATTATAATGCAGCTGCGAAGTTTGTTTCTTATTGTAAAAGGGTGTGACTGAGAGTTATTAATATATCACCGACGTTAATGATGTGTATGCAGACACCGAATTGACCATTGGTCATTTTCTGACCGTTCATTAGTCTGATTGGTCTGGGATGTTGATTCCAATCAACTAGCCATCTAAGGACACGATGGAAGTATTATTGATGCAGTGTATGCTCCAAGTTTGTCTATTTGTGGAAGCACACACTTTAACATTGGCTTTGATATTTGACCCATCTGAATCAACACTGGTCGCAAAAACATATAGATGATATTACATGAGTGGTCATTCAATACGAATTTGTATTAAACGAGTTTAATACAATTTTGTATTGAATGAACACGAATGTTATATTCTACGTATATCATAAATTCCAATTCGATGATTATTAGCGCAAAATAGATAGGACGTCGCTATATAGCGCGGTCATTTTCAATGCTTTTCATTATGACGTTACATAGCATTGTTATTACACTAGTTATATACCGAAAAATACAGAATGACATTAGTTCACGCTGGCGACGTCATTTATGATATAAATGATGTTATCATCTGGAACAAGGTTAATTTATTAAAATTGTGTAAGAACGAAGAGTAAGTCCGTGACAGGGTTACTAAGACAAGAGGTGATGCTGTTGGTCACTCGATTCAATACCAGTCTCGTCCGATCGATCGGTCATCTCAGGACACGATTATAGATCCACGATCTCGTCAGGTGTATACATGTACTAAAAATTGAAAACTAATTGACCCTTGATACAACTTCGACGTAAAGAATGTTCGAATAATGGATTTATTGATTTATTGGAGTAAAACGTTGTTTTCACTATTGTATCAGTTTTGTATCGGCGATCAGTTTGTCCAAACATGTATTTCTTGTCTTTCTTTTACGAATACTTCATACAGTATTCCTTTGCAATCTTTCTACAAAGAATAATTTAGTGCGTCTCTCTGTTCCATGGAATCCAAGGCTCCGTTAACAAAACGTCGACATAGAGAGTATTTGACTTATCAAGGAAAGTATGATCTTACTATATCGAAGGTGCCTTAGATTTAGAGCGCTACCAACTAACCAGTACTACATCAGGGAGAGATGTTTCGTGCCCATTGTCTATCGGAATTGAACTCTAAACGCCAAGTCTTTTAACCCTTTCAGCCTTGTGGCAATATTGAGTTTTTGTGTGCAAATATACAGGTTCAGGTGAATCTGTTCGTAACGAGCTGTCCCACCTGAAATCAGCATTGTTTGCCTTTCAGTTATCAAAAACTCTTGTTACATAAATAATGGAATCACCTTTGGACATGGAATAGATCGGCCCTGTAAGGTGTATTCCGGACAATTCACTGAAGTAATTCAACAAAGAGGTTGTATGAGTTAATGACACTCCATGAGTTATATAAATGTACCCTGTATTGCAATTATTGTAATAGAATAACGTTTCATATTATCTGGAGACAATATATATTTGAGAGTCTCATGTCCTCCGTTGGATTGCTCTCCCGTCAAATTAATTGGAATGGTGTTTGTATAAAGATTTCTGCAAAGTGATGTAAGATTCCTTTCAACGTAATGGAATTATTCTGCAAGATAACGTATGCAGTTTGGCGTATTAATGAGTGGAATTTTAATAAGAGTATTGCAATTCATTTGAATGTTTTTTTGTTTTATTTGCAATCATTTATGTTGTCGACAGATTTTGTTTTTTTAGGCATTTTGTAAGGTGAAAGATTTAGTAGTAAGTGTTCTCGTACAATACTGATTGTTATTAGATGCTTTTAGGAAATTGAAATGATTGAAAAATATATTTGCTAATGATAATAACTAAAGCCATGGTCACATTTACGGTCATGCACGTAGTTGACCGTAGTTCATTTCAAACGTAGTCTGCCGTAGTGTTACTACGGTCAACTAGGTTGAAGTAAGTTCGAAGTAGGTTCAACATTGGCAAAAAGAGGAAATATAGAAAGTCTAAGTAGGTTGAACTACGTGTAAGTACGGTTAACTACATTCAACTACGAGCAAAGTGGCTAGGGTTAACGAGGGTATCACTACGTCTAACTACGTGTAACTACGTTACACTACGTATAAAGTACGTCCTATGTACGCGCAAATACGGTAAATTAGGGTCAACTGCGTTAAGTTACGGTAAAACGGCGTGGCTGCGCCTGCGCAGTACGGGTATGCTACAGTCATTATGCTTTTGGAAGTTGACGAACGTAGTTCAACCCTAGTAGATCCCTAGTTAACCTTAGTGTTAACCGTAGTGTTGATGTGTTTTGGAAGGTAGTACGGACAACTACGGTACACACTACGGTTAAGTAAGGTGAATTACGGTTAACTAAGGTCAACTACGTTCTAACTACGGTCACAGTAGGGTTACAACATCGTACTTAACCGTAACCAATTTTTGAACATGTTGAAAAGTTATGTGCTTACTACGGGCAAATCATAAGTTCAAACTACGTGAATTACTACGTTGAACTACGGTTATCTACGTGTAACTACGTTCAACTACGTCTAATACGTTCAACTACGACCAACTACGGTCATTCCCCACTACGGTCAACTACGTAAGATGTGACCACGGCTTAAGCAAGAATAATAAAGTCTGATTTTTGGATTTTTTCTTTGTTTAATACCATCTTCTGTGTGTGATTAAATCAATATAAAACATCTTTCCTCTAACAAATGTCCTTAAATAAAAGGCACATATCATTTTAAAAATGTGCCAGGCAGAACAATATGATTTAGTAATAATAGCACCCTGTATTCTTAGGTAATTCATTTCAGCCTCATTTATAAATATACAACATCCAATGCCGTCAGCGAAGACCGCTAGTACAGTGATTGTTAATTGATTGTTAGGTCTTATTTCATCTGCTCAAAGAGAAGACTCAGATAAGCGTGTGAATGTGCACAGTATCACTAAAGGGTATCCACTATCCTCCTATAAGATATGTAGACATATTTGTATCGTTTGACAACAAAAAAAAGAAGTGAAGTCATGTTAATTATTCAAAAGGAACCCTAAATACCAAGGCGTGGCTCATTTGTTGTTGACAATATAACTTTTCAAATAGCGCGGTTGCCCTTTAAGAAAAGAAATTGCCAAAGTTGACACGATTGTTACGTGGAGTATTAAATTAGAGCGAAAGCCAGTGGTGTATTACATGTGTTTATCGGAAACCATGGTGACCAAATGTCATTCTGTGTACTTTATGTGTCTCTATAGACATGTAGCATCCATACTAATGATAGCCTAACACTATATTTGTCCTTTTTGGTGTTTTTGGGAACGTCTTTCTCAAAACAAACAGACATATTATATTTGACCCGATGGTACTAAAGAACAAATTACGGCAAAAGGACCAGTGACTCTAGCAATGGAGGTAGTCGCTTCCCATCTTGGTTTGCGTTGATATCATTGCGACTGATGGGCTGGTGTCAGGATAGTCTTACCAGTAGTACTGGTAATTAGTCGCCGGGCAGAAGCCCGCGACTTCTATTTTTAATAGGTTTTCGGAAATCACATGGGAGGGCGGCTTATTATTAGAAAGAAACAAATCTAGATGATTTGAACATATTACAACTGTGGTTGTTTACGAACACTAATAAATGACACATCTAAAATGAAATAAATATTCCGATTTTTTAATGTTTGCATTTTTTTTTATTTCACTCGCATTTAAGTTTTTTGTCTTATTTACGAAGACAAAAGTGGTCCCTTCAAGACGTGAACCAACACCCCCTTATGCAGACTCTTATGTGTCATCATTGAGGTCAATTTCGGATTCTCCTTTTAATAGCATTTTTAACTTACTAAATGTTGTTTTCATGTTCAAAGAGATGTCTTGATTTGTGTAGAATTCATTTAATAATGTTAATCCATGAATATCTAAAGTAGGAACTGTTTCTAAGCTAAATATAGACCCTATTCTGTTGTGTAGTTTCGTGACCTTTAACATCGATGTTCGCGCATGCGCATTTCGATATGAAAAAGCGAGTGATATTATTTTATTTTAGACAAGTACAAGACGAATGTTTGACGCAAAGGCTTAAGCGTCAAAGAGAAGCCGCAATATTTCGTTGTACATGTAGAAATAAGAAAAAAAGAACATTTTTAAATCCACAAACAATAGAACAATTTAAACTGTAGACGGTAATGCTGATATATATCTCCTTTTGAAGACTTTTGTTTTCTTCAAATTACCTCCCTTTAAAGCAATACCAGGATATTTACCTTGTGATTCGAATAAGATTGACAAACATTGAAATTATATGAATGAATACTATTATATAAATAAGTAACAACAGCAAAATTAAATTTAAGCCAAGATAAATGTGTACACATTTCGTTAATTTGTTATAGATACCCTAATGTATAGGTATGAATATACAATTTATAAGCAAATGTTTGAATAGACTAAGGAAAGTCAAGAATACATAAATAAATCAATGCAGTCTTTTCCGGCGACATTGATGCCTTGCATCAACTTTCTCTTGTTAACCCATGGTAAAGCGATATCCCGGTGTCTGGATAGTCTTACCAGTAGTACTGGCAATTAACCCATGATAACGCCGTGATATTACTGCGACGTAAAACACCATACACACACAAGAAAAAAAGACTTGAAACTATAGTTCCACAATCAAAAGCTATCTTAAAAAAGATCTGTACATATAATTATGTTTATATATTGTCGGTATTTACGTTTTATTTCTAACGATTCATCGTTTAGTTAGTTTAAATATACCGTAACACCTCGTACGTTTATCATTGTGTAAGGTTTCAAGACCTGGAAGCCAATAATTCTTTTGCATGACCCTATCGGGATTCGAACCCAGAACTCCTGCTCTCGAGGCCCGCTGTAGTCACTACATCCGACACCCTTGTCGGTTGTTAAGGCAGTGGAATGCCCTGTAGTTCCAAAGACGGTATCCATTAAATGTACACATGAGGATTTAGTCTCTCTATATCAGTAGGGTTGTCTGGATCGATTTAGAAATATACATGCAAATTTAATTATCTTGGTATCCCTTTGTTTGTTTTGTATCAGACAGGCATTCATCGTTATCGACACGATTCTCTCAAGACTCGTAATTTGCCTTAATTGTAATAATTTGCTTCTTCCGTGATGGGAAGGCTCGTTCTCCGTTTAGAAAAAAGAGCAATGGTGTATTTTACATGTAGAGAAAAAAAGTCTGCAGCGGAAATATCGATCGTTGCGCCTGCGTGCACCTTTGATTTTACATGTAATGCACCCGTTCCGAGGAATAAGGGAGGTTACTTGGGTTACTTCATCGATTTCCTAATATTCCTACGCGGAGACGTATTACCGCATTACATTAAACTAGAGCTATTTCAGTGGCACCTGACGAGAGGGTTTCTTATTTTTGTTCAAACGAAGGATGAAGAGAAATGAAATGGGGGATTCTCGATCTCGCTTAAATATTGTATTGTTTCCCACTGGTTGTCAACAACTTGGACAAAAACGTTTTTTATAATTCTAAAGCTGCAATCCAAATGAGTGAAATCCGCGTCTTGGTAAGTAAAAAAAAGGAATAATATTCAGATGCCTTTTGCATGACGGCCCGCTCGTTTGATTTCCACCGCAATCGATTCGTGTTGCAGTTTGATCGATTCTCGCGTCTCAGTTCTGCAGCAGATTTTGACAAATGAAAATCCCGTCTGAAGCCGAAGGTGCTCCTTCCTTTTATTACCATCAATTAGCGCTTTTCTCTGTGCAGACGGTTTTACACGCCCTAACACCAGACACCTCTTTGAAAACGATGTAAAGAAAAGGAGAAATTGATTAAACTTTCCCTGGCACACTGTTTTCAAATCGGCACCAACAGTATGTGCATGCTTGACGCAGCTGGTATGTCACGTAGACAGACAGTGTATCGCAACTATAGGTTCTTGCATAAAACATTACCTCTTTAGGAATTGGTCTCTTCGATCAATCCTTATGTTATACATATTTTCTTGTCGTCAGATTTAAAGACAATTCATTTGAAGTGCTCATACACTTTGGCGTTTGCATACATATTTCGTATTTTCTATTCGACTTGGAAAAGACAATTGAATTCTCACAATTCTTTATAAATGAATTCATATCATTTTGTAAATATATAGGTTGGAGTTAGTTTAACGCCGTTTCCAACATTTACCCGGTTTTTGCGGAGGCCAGGAAAACGGTTTACGTTCGTTAGTCATAATGATTTATGTCAATCATCGTCAATGTTCAATGACAGAGCCGGTTTGAAAAAAAAGCACAATCATTGTATACCGATACAAAACCGAGCGAAGATGGAGAACAAGTCTAAACTATTATCATAAATACTTAACGAGTTAATGCTTGAAGATGCATGGGTGACACCAATTATTGATCTAATTTTATCCTGTTGAAAAAAGATAAAGTTGAAGGGCAGCCGTTGAAACCAATCGTTTATAAAAAGACCGCCAAGCAAAGAGAGAGACAGTCTAAACTAGTGTTAAAAAATACTTTACTATGGACTTATTGCTTGCTTGTTCATGCATGGTTGCCATGTCACTGTGTTGGAGTGCAAGGAACGGGGGTGAAACGAAGCGTACATAAAGAGACCGTCAAGCAAAGAGAGAAAAAGAGTCTAAACATATTCTTATAAATACTTTACGAGGATGTTAATGCTTGTTGATGCATGTGGTTGTCATCAATGATTTAATTCCTTTCATTCCGTTTACAGAAGATAAAGTAGATTTTCTGGCAGAGATAATTGAGTGCATATCCCTGGGGGTATACGCCTGCAGATAAAACTCTTATCAGAGTTAATGTGAATTATTGTGCAAGCTTAATTTGAAGCAGTGATAGTATTAATTATTGGTTAACATGTTGACGAATGAGATTGACAGGGTTAAACGGGGTGTGTTCAGAAATCACGCAATAGTGTGTAATGTGTATGGTGTTTTAAGCAGCTTTCGACAATTGATAGTCTATATAGAATGATGCGGACGTCATTTTCCCGGACATAGACCTCAGATTACCCGTATATCCAGTATGTGACATTTCTGACACGCTGTGTCGATGACCGTTGCAGGTACATGCGTGGATGGTGTCCTACTATATCGTTATTGCATCGAGGTTGACATTTCTATCTTACGTAGACATTTTCTTTATTATGTATAAAGTTATTTTTGACGGAAAACACTTTCTCTGAGATACTCTCCCAAAAGATGACGGCCTCACGCCAAAGCAAGAACAGCACCACGTGAATAGGTACTTCAGATGAGAATATTTTACTGACATAGAACCGTCCGTATCACTTATAACAACTATTGCGCTTATTATTAACAGGACTCTGTTGGGACAACTGAGTTTTGGACCCTGTCCCAAAAGCAGACGAATTATTGGCACTGTAGTATCGACGCACTCCGGGCGGCTCCGGATTCCCGGACTATGGTGAAGGAATCCCACATCTATAAATAGCACATCACGTGGGTAACACCATAACAAGTCGGGGATCAACCCATGATCTTATTATGATTCAGTCTCGTAAGAATGCTCGTGAAGTGTATAAAAAGACGAGATCTGTTCCAAGCCTCGAGAGTTGTATTTACCATTATCCGTTGACGTTCGCTACTGCTGTAGAAAACCTAAGAGAACCAGTGAATTGTACATACTGCTGTTTACGCGTGTATACACCAACACACAGTAAGTTGATACTTATCGCAGTTCTCTTCATTAGTGCTGCGAGCAGAAACGAACGATGGTTAGGTAGTCGAAGGATTATACTTACAATTCTAAGTTTGTCAACTTCTTGTTGTAGTCTATTTACAGTGGTTTTGTCACGTGCTCGATCGGTTTCCAAGGACTTGATGGTGCGACGGAGCTTGTTAATTTCACTATCACTGTCGACGACCTGTTGGTTCATCTTCTTGATTTGTTCTCCGTGGTACTTTTTGGCGTCGTCCAATCTGAAGGAAACAAACAAACAGACAATTAATAAACGCACGGGTTATATTAAATAAACGAATGAGACAATTCATAAACGCATACACCAATCAATAAACGCATAAGACGTTTAATAAGCGCATAATGTCATATAAATAAACGCATAATGCAATTAATAAAAGTATATGTTATATCAATAAACGCATACGACAATTGATAAACGCATAACCCTTTCCCTCATACGACAATTCTGCAGCAGACGACTTTAAACATATTTTGTCAGAAAATCTCTATAATTGAATCGATAACTTATGCCTAACAGTGGAAAACATTGTGGCAGAAGGAGTTCTTCTTTTGTCACTATGTTTTTAAAAAGCCGTCTGCAGATGCGTCGGAAAGCGTCTATATAAGGGAAAGGGTTAAACTTAGGTTCAATAAACAAGCCAAACATCGCACCACAGTAGGCGTAACACGAGAGGATATATTTCAAATCATAATTAACTGCTTGTTGAACCAAGAGATGTCCGTTTTGGATTATTCCAACGAACTGCTGTGAAAAAATGTTCATACTTTCCATATTTGAAACAAATCGAACTGGGTACGTTATATTGAGACGAACCAAAAAAGATGTCAAAATGAAAATAAAACAAACAAAAAACCAATAGTGAATAAAATTGTTATTGCTATCAAACTGTAATTACAAATCTTATAGTTTCTGACTTGAATCTCAAATTAGAGACAGCCCTTTATTATACAACAGAGTTGATATGGGCCACCCATATAAACCATATACGAATAATTTAGGGGACGTTATATCGAGTTGCCAGGATGGTATACTACGAGTTAATTATGACTGACTAGAATATCAGATAGTGATCACACGGCGCCAAGATGTTAAATATATAAAACTGTGCGGTATTGACGTTTGATAAATGAATATGTCTGTATTCGAGTCAGCTACTAGATTTAACGCTTAGACCACGTGGATTAACACGAGACTGAACAGTAAGACGCTTCATAGTTTCATATGATTAAGGAACAACGGTCAATGCGTAATTTACATACGAGGTAAACATATGCAATATATGTTGCCATAAATAACAACATCCGCTAAGGCAAACCACTAAAGCTTTGAAAGAGACATCCCCTCACACAGAAACGAAAATAAACAGGATCGCAGCTCAAGTGTGAGAGTTTAGTTTAAACTTATTTATTTTACATCGATTGCGAAACAAGCCCTAGGCTTAGATTAATCACTCTCGATGTCTGCTTCCTGGAGACTTAACCAGTACTCGCGCCGTTTGTGTGGAAAAATCCCCGAGTCAGGACCCGCTCATCACGGAACTCGAACCAGGGACCTTTGATACGAGAGGCCGACGCTCTACCTCTGCACCACTGTCTTCCACGAAGTGTGAGAGTAAGGTCAATACTTCCGCTATAAGATAGCGATGTAGTCCTATGTCTCGAAGATAAAACAAATTATTTGGTTTGTGTCAAATAACACGATGGAGTAATATATTGGAGTAATTTCTTTTTTACGTTTTCCGACATACAACAAATCTGTATCAGATGACTGTGAACTCATTTGGACAAACATATTGAACATATGTACGTAATTATTGAAGCGAAATGAAAACAATGTAGCAAAAGGAGAAACTGCTCATTATGCTTTAGATGCTTTCAAATGCATCTGCATATAGGAAGGAGTTCAGAAAGAATCGATTGTATAAGTTCGATGTAAAACCATGAACACTGATCCTTCTTGATAAAATTACCTCTAACAGGCGAAAACGTTCACACAAAATGTCCTTGTAAGTTTCCTTGAGAGGATCGAACCTGATTTCGAAACTCAAAGCATTTGTACACATTTGAGTAACGCTAGTTGAAAGCGGGGTTCTTGTATCCTCGTTTCGGACAGTGAAGACGGTTTGAGAGGCTGTACGTACAGCACAGACTCACCCAAGTCTTCGCTGTTCCCACTTGTAATACATCTCTATAACGCCTGCATGATTTCTATATTTTCAGACGGACACATTTTGAACTGAATGATAAATATTTGTGCAGGGTGTTTCGGTGATGTTTGATTCTTTTTCTGAACATAAAACGGACGACCAAACGTTATTTTAGCCGTCACGTGAGAAAACCAACAGTGTGGATTCCTCGTAAAGTATCGAACCGCATCAGCCTAAGCATGCCGCGCAGGCTTACCCGGATATACACTTTTCGCCTCCTGTGGATTTTCTGTTTCAGGAATCATTACTCTATATCTCTATCCTCTGAGACAGGATGTGTCGGCCGGATCAGTCTGCGCGAACTGCGCAGGCTGATCTGTGTCGATACATTACGCAGAGGCCATAATGTTGGTTTTCTCGAGGGACGGGCTCATTTTACTATTTCTATTGATGTTTCACCCCGTCTTCACCGATTATTCCCAAAGCTACCATGACCAAGTTGGCTTGACAGATAAGGTATCAAGCATAAAACACATTTGTATATAATTCAATAAAAAATAATTATTGTTTTAACAAGTTAAGACAACACCAACTGTTTTCTTATCATTATTTTACTTGTTTAGACATGATAACTGATAGAAAATGTCATAAGAATTGTTCAACGTTGTAAGTGATCAAATATTTAAACTAAAAACGTCTTCAAGAGGGAAAGAGTTAAACATATATAGAATGATGCGGACGCCATTTTCCCGGACATAGACCTCAGATTACCCGTATATCCGGTATGTGAAATTTCTGACACGCTGTGTCGATGACCGATGCAGGTACATACATGGATGGTGTCCAACTATATCGTTATTGCACAGAGGTTGATATTTCTATCTTACGTAGACATTTTCTTTATTATGTATAAAGTTATTTTTGACGGGAAATACTTTCTCTGAGATACCTTCCCAAAACATGACGGCCATACGCCAAATCAAGAAGAGCACCACGTGATAAGGTACTTCAGATGTGAATCTTTTACTGACATAGAACCGTCCGTATCACTTATAACAACTATTGCGCTTATTATTATAGCATAGATGACCGACGTCCTTTAACGTTGGGTGACATGGTAGAGCATTTTGTCATATACTTGCTTACAAAGAGGGTCAACTAAAGTATGTACGGTCCAACCTGTGTATAAAGACCATCCATGGGACATGAACAATCTGGTCTTTGTTCACATGTGGTCTTTAATTGCAGGGTCATTTACAAAGAAAATGAGTATTTCGGAAACTAAACGTATGTGTTGAATATCTGTTAGATCTATATATGGAGAAAGCAGATAAATAAATGATTGTTCGAACACGGAATCGGTTTAATTATACACTGCACGGGAATTCATAAAATACAAACGATAACATGTATGAATCATTCTGCCGTACATGTACCCTCATTAAAATTATGATGTATTTGTTGAAGGAACCTTTTGCCTCAATGCTTCCAAAACTCTCAATTGTAATACCTTTATATAAAAACATTTTCCGTCTTTTTCCCAAGATATTTCAAAGTCGGCTGCTTCAGATTTTCTTTAACCCTTTCCCTCATAAAGACGCTTTCTGACGCCTCTGCAGCAGACGGCTTTTTGAAACATAGTGACAAAAGAAGAAATTGCTCACAACGAGCAATTTCTCCTTTTGCCAAACTGTTTTCCACTTTTAGTCATAGGTTATCCATTCGATTTTAGAGATTTTCTATCTTTTGACAAAATATGTTCAAAGTCGTCTGCTGCATAATTTTCGTATGAGGGAAAGAGTTAAGGAATAATAATGGGAATAACAAGTTTAAAATTGAAAGGGTCTGATAGAGATATGAAGTACCGGTGAAGGCGTTGATAATGATATCATTTAGACACTCCATTTTTCTTATGTGCTAAAGTCTCATTACTTCGAGCCGTCAAATTTGTCGAAAGAAAATAAGTAATATTGGTCTTAGGAACGGCACAACAAAAGTCGTTATTTACCAGCTATGTGTAGAATTGTCCATGTTCCTCTTTTGTCTTTAGCGCTTAAAATATAGTGATTGCTACCTAGGGGTAATGTATGTCTATTCTTGCAACGTGATTATCCCTTGCCGAAAATAAGGACGCAATTTTAAGTATCTGCAGCAGTCGACTTTTGAAAACAATCTGACAAAATGGATTGGTTGCTCATAATGAGCATTTTATCATGTTATCATAATGTCTACAACTCTATTCAATTCAATTACTTTCGTTTATAGAATGTTTTCATATGTATGTTTCTAAGTCGTCTGTTGCAGATGTGTCGTATGTTGGAAAGAGTTAGTCCTTGTGATCAGATTACATATGAGCCGTCCCGCGATAAAACCAACATTGTGGACTCAAGGTGCGTAAGGTATCGACCCGGATCCTCCTAAGTTAGCCGCGCGGGCTTACCCGGATAGACACTTTTCGCCTCCTGTTGATTTTTTGTTTCAGGAATCATAACTCTATACCTCTATCCCCCAGAGACGGAATGTTTCGGCCCAGAACAGTCTGCGCTGATGCGCAGGCTGATCTGGGTCGATACATTACGCAGATGCCATAATGTTGGATTTCTAGCGGACGGCTCATATTATGTTGTCATTACAGCTTTAAAGATGCTTCAATGATTTCTTTTATTCTTAGTTCAGTTTAAATGTATTCATTGTATATCGCTTCCTGGACACGTATTAACCCGTATCTCCGCCGTTTGTTCTCGATATATCTCGAAGAAAAAAGCCGCTCATCACGGTATTCGATTAAAAAGAGAGGTCACTGTTCTAACACTGCATTACTGTATTCGACACTTTGATACTTGTACTATTGTACTACATGACGAAAAGGAGAGACCGAGATGTCTCCGCTACTGTTTAGCCTTATTCTACATAGAACAAATCTGCAGCAGACGATTTCGAAATCATCTGAGTTACAATTGGAGAATACCTATTTAATTAATATGTTAATAATTTGAAAGAGTTTAACACATTATGACAAATGGATAAATTGCTCATTATGAGCAATGTCTTCTTTTGTCATAATGCTGTTTTAACGTCGTCTGCTGCAGAGGCGTCAGAAAGCGTCTGTATGTTGAAGAGGGTTAAGTCTGTCCTGTCTCAAGGATTGGTTCTCGAGATTTTAAACGTCGTCTGCTGCAGAGGCGTCAGAAAGCGTCTGTATGTTGAAGAGGGTTAAGTCTGTCCTGTCTCAAGGATTGGTTCTCCAGATTTTAAACGTCGTCTGCTGCAGAGGCGTCAGAAAGCGTCTGTATGTTGGAGAAGGTTAAGTATGTCCTGTCTCAAGGATTGGTTCTCCAGATTGTAAACGCCGTCTGCTGCAGAGGCTTCAGAAAGCATCTGTATGTTGAAGAGGGTTAAGTCTGTCCTGTCTCAAGGATTGGTTCTCCAGATTTTAAACGTAATCTGCTGCAAAGGCGTCAGAAAGCATATGTATGCTGGAGAGGGTTAAGTCTGTCCTGTCTCAAGGATTGGTTCTCCAGACTTTAAACGTCGTCTGCTGCAGAGGCGTCATAAAGCGTCTTTTTAGACAACAAGTTTTATCGCGAGGGTGAATCCTTGAATTGTATCAACTGGATTTAGGAACTAAATCATTCCGTCGTTCCGCTTATTTGTATGCAAATACATGGTAAAAGTAGAGCTCTAGAAAAAAAATGAATTTTGCATCCCTAAGTCCTTATCCCGTTCCAACCTGCAGACGCATTTTGACGCAATAGCAGCAGACGACTTTTGAAATCATTGTGGCCAAAGCTGAAATTGCTCATGATCAGCAATTTTCCCTTTGGCCACAATGTTTTGAACTTTTATGGCGACTTTTCAGATTTGTGTCACTACGTTTTCAAAGTCGTCTGTTGAACATGTGGAAAATGATTTAAACAATTTGCATATTCGGAATATGAAAACTGCTTCATAATGCCCCCTAATACTAAGACAATCTTTCAGAACGATCTGCTCGAAACGAAATTGATACGAAATAAAGCGTTCGTAATTCAATGTACGAATAACCAGACTGTAGTAATTATTCTCTAGTAAACTGTATCTATCTACATACATAACTAGTCAATGAGGGACCAAATAGTTAGTAGGTCCTTTTAGTTGGAATCTTTGTCTTTATCGCTATTTCGCAATGAGATATTGCAATTACTCTGTACACATTAATCATAAATGTGTTAATTAAAGTGATGATTCAAAAGAGAAAAAATACATAGCAGTGTTTAAAGAAAACAAATGTGGAATTACTGTTTAAATCTAATAACAATTGGCCAAGAAAATGCAATTATAAGTGCACCATCCAGTGCAAAGAAACCAAGGATAAAAACAGAGGAAACCAAATGGTAGGACCTAGCTAGATGTAGAGAGTAGTAAAGGGAGATAACTGACCATTGTCTCCCATTGGGGGTAGTCTGGAGTTCCTTCCCCTTATTACTATGTAAAGGGTCAGGCACAAACCAAATAATGGCGGACGCCTAAGGACTATCAGGTAATATCGAAATTTCTTATTTTGTCGACCATCGGGATAATAATTCATTTATCTTATTAAAATAAGGTAATAAATTGATTCCAAGTTTTCATTTTATGATGCTTTGTTCTGTTTGGAAGACAAAATATGTGTTATCGAGTAGTATAGTTTTCGGATAGATGAAAATGTATTTGAATTTCGGATACACAGGATCTCATTAGAAATAAATGGTTTTATCTTTATGAGATACGTGTATATCATTTAAATGTTCAAATGTTTCCTTTATTATAAGTTTTAGTAGTCCCCGATTAAGGCAATATAGGCTCTATTTTGAACAATTTACTATAAAAGATTTAAATGTTTTAAAACTGTTTATTTGATTTCTCAAGTCAAATAATTTCCGAGTTTCTATTGTCAATTAGATCCAGATCAGCCTGCACAGATAATGCTGATCAAGATCTAGATTGTTCACTTCACACATTCCAGCATAAACAAAATATGCAGAAGACGACTGAAAACATCTTGAAGATCTCTAGAAATGAATATATCTCTAGTATAATTACTGTAAAAAGTTGAAAACATTGTGACAAAAGGAGAAATTGCTTTTCAAAAGTCGTCTGCTGCAGAGTAAACACAGATGTGCAATGTATCCTGATAATATTTATTAATAATTTCTGACTGTGTACTAAACTAGAGTTAAAGTATGTTTTATAGGACATGTGAAACAAGTTTAGATCCAGATCACATATGTGTATTCTGATCATGATCTGTATTGGTTGCTAATATATATATTTTTTTTTTCAATTGAACAATAAAGATCCTTATTCGGATGAACGGACTAGTTGCAGTAATTCAGATCCAGATGAGCCTATACACAGTTCTGTATGACATCCATAGTATGCTCATGATCTACATTGTTCACCTTGTGAACAGAAATAATATGAGACATTTTTAAGCCAAAAGTTCAGATACTGAGCAGATTGCACATTTAGTTATGTCCATGCAGAACGTTATTTAAGTTGTTTCTATTCGTTCACAGCATATGTCGAAGAGGTAGGGACCGAGCCCCGGTAGCTCAGTCGGAAGCGACGCGGGCTGTCAATCCAGGGTTGTGATTTCGAATCCCAGCTCGGCCAACATTCTTTCCGATGTTTGACAAAAGTCACTGTGACCTGCGTCATTCGTATTTCACCAATGGGCTGTTTTACAGTCTATGTGGAAAATTAGCTAGTTGCTTGGAAAGTATGTTGTGTGGTGTACTGGTGTGGGAAAACCAAGAAACGCATGAGTAGGGGAACTGGTCGCCGTGATATGACTACAATTGTTGAAAACGGCGTTAAACCCCAATCAATCAATCCAAGAGGAAGGGAAGACCGGCAGATCAAGTGGTGAAGCTGATGCCATTTTATGCTACAACAAAGTTGACGTTGGGCTTCCTAGTATGAAAAAAGATATGAAGGAATATTGTCCTAATAATGTTACATGTCGGCGGAGAACAATAAATAGTTACCTTGATTTTGAAACTGTTAAAACACCACATAACTGCTGTACACACAACACTTTAGAATTGAATGGGATTTCAATAATTTGGCTATGAAGTAGAATGTCTCTCTTCACAAAGTTAGATAACATTTAAACCTTTCCCTCATTTAACCATTTACCTCATATAGACGCTTTCAGACGCCTCTGCAGCAGATGGCTTTTTAAAACATAGTGACAAAAGAAGAAATTGCACAAAACGAGCAATTTCTCCTTTTGCCACAATGTTTTCCGCTTTTAGTCATAGGTTATCCACTTAATTATAGAGATTTTCTATCTTTTGACAAATACGTTCAAAGTCGTCTGCTGCAGAATTGTCGTATGAGGGAAAGGGTTAAACGCTCCCTGACAACTTTTGAAAACATTGTAACAAAAGATGAAACTGTTCATTATGAGTTATTTCTCCTTTTGCCACAATGTTTTAGCTTTATTCAGTAATTAAACAAAACTAATTGTAGAAGGGGAAGGGTTAAAGAGAATATTTGCTTATTTAGTATTTTAAGCTTATTTAAACAGAAACTGTGTTGATTTTGGTGTAAGATTGCATTTAATTTCACCCAGTGATCTCAGAAACCTAGAATATATGTTCACCTTCAAGTGGCTACTAGTGACAACATAGCCTAAGTGTTTTTGATCATGATTGAACACATTCAATCTTGCACTGAAATAAAAAAAATAACTATTCTTATGCTTAAATTCAATTTAAATATCAAGATGATGTTTATTGAAAATAATGTGACACCATCATCATCGTTATGTCATTAAACAATTGGACCAGTCATAGCAATGTTGAGTATTTTTTTTGAAAACACATGAGATCCAACATCAAAAGCAGTGAAATTGTTATAAAATAAACTGATTGAAAAATACTATCATAATAATAATAAGACGGCTACTTAATTTCAAAATTTGAAACTCTTTCAATGATACCAGTAATAATATTTTCAAAATTAATTTTGTCCAGATTTTTTTCCAAATTAGTCTGCTGTAGATTTCTTGTTTATGTTTATGGGGGGGAAGATGAGTTATTCACGCAACAGTTATATCCATTCAGACTTGACACACATGCATAATGCTGAATAGGGAGAGAGACCAGGATATCAACGTGGTAATGGCTGACATGTGGTTAACTTGAGAGGAAGAGAATGAAAGAGAGAGGACGTGTCAAAATACAGACAAACATACAGACATACACAGAGAGGGAGGTAGACAAAAGGGGAGAGACATATATATATATATATAGAGAGAGAGAGAGATAGATAGAGAGAAGTAGAGGGGTAGAGAGGGAATGAGATGGAGAGAAAGAAATAGAAAAAGCGAGAGAAGGGTGGGGGGAGAAGAGACAGAAACAGAGATACAGAGACAGAAACAGAGAGAGAGAGAGAGAGACAGAGACAGATACAGAGATATACAGTGATATAAACAGTGAGTGTGTGAGAAAGAGATATAGAGTGAGAGAGAGGGAAAGGGTAGAGAGACCGAATAACAGAGAGACAGAGACAGAGGCAGAGATAGAGAGAAAGACAGAGACATAGACAGACAGACAAACAGAGACAGAAACAAAGAGAGAGAGACAGACATAAACAAAGAGAGACACAGACATACAGACAGGCAAACAGAAAGACAGACAGTCATACGGACAGTGAGGGACAAACAAAGACAAACGGAGATAGACAAATGAATAAGTATCAAATTCCTTTGTACGCTAAGAATAATTCGAAAACATTTAAGTAAACAAAAATAAACTTTAGATCGTCAGTCAGATAAAAATATGATTTGTGCCTAATCAACTTTGGTAGTCACGACATGAAATGCAAATATGACCTATCAACGATATTGGATACACACATTCAGTTTCCTGTATGTTATATATATATACGGAGATGTGAGGTTTATTACATGGAGACACGATAACAAAGCCGATCATTTGAATCAACCTTCTTTTAACCCTTAACCCTTTCCCTCATATAGACGCTTTTCTGACGCCTCTGCAGCAGACGGCTTTTTGAAAACATAGTGACAAAAGAAGAAATTGCTCAAAACGAGCAATTTCTTCTTTCGACGCAATGTTTTCCTCTCTTAGTCATAGGTTATCCATTCAATTATAGAGATTTTCCATTTTTTGACAAAATACGTTCAAAGTCGTCTGCTGCAGAATAGTCGTATGAGGGAAAAGGTTAAGATTTGAAAACAGTATGGCAGAAGGAAATGTTTACAAATTTTAAGTTCAAACACATTGTGTAACCAGTAGCATTTGCATTCAATTCGGAAAATGTTACTTTTTGACCTTTTTCAATAGGAGTTTAATACCTATTTTGGCCGACGGCCCTATGTGACCTTGCACTCAGCACTACCATTTATAGAATTAAGCCCTCGAGGTATTGATCACATGCAATATTTGAAAACAGTATGGCAAAAGGAAATGTTTACAAATGTTAAGTTCATACACATGTGTATCCAGTGTCAACGGCCCTGAATGACCCTACACTCAGCACTACCATTTATAGAATCAATCGGAGTTAATTTAGGGGCTAATGATCACATGCAAGATAAAGCTGCAACCATTTCTATTTATGGAACAATGTGAGAAGAGTAGGTATCATTCTATAGATGTAATAGCGCGTGATCAGAATAGTATTGACACTTGTTTCGAATAAAACGATAATCTTATCTATATAATTGAGCCCGTACTAACGTTAATGTACCACTTGGCATTTATGAACAGTGTACACACGGATCAGTTTGCGAATCTGGTCAGTCAGATCAGAATCTATACGAGTTGACATGAGCCGATTTCGAGAAAAACCAACATCGTGGACTATGCGTAAAGTATCGACCAGATCAGCCTAAAAGCATGCCACACAGGCTAACTCGGATAGAAACTTTTCGCCTCCTGTGGATTTAACATCATTAATCTTTACATCAATCCCCCTGAGACGGAATGTGTCCGCCCGAATTAGCCTGCGCGGACTGTGCAGGCTGATCTAGGCTGATACATTACGCATAGGCCATACTGTTCGTTTTCTCGTGGAACGGCTCACATCATCTTCTAGTTAGCTTATTCAAGTAATACGCGACGTGTATATGATGACGCGAAAACAAACTATTGTTGAAATGTCCAGTGCTATCACAGGCTGATCTGGATCTACACTGTTCACAAAACCCCAATCAGTACCTTTTTCCCATAAACGGGCTCAAATACGAAAATCAATATAATTGTTTATAAATAATATCGAACGAAATGATCACTAATTACGATAAAGCTCTAAAAACGCAATAGATTATCAAAGACTTTATTCATTTATTATAAATTTATTTGTGGAAAAATACTTTTAGTAAAGCTGGGCCGAGAGATTATACGGCGTTTTATTGTCTTGCTTTCCTTCAGTTTATCAGGCTGGTTTATGATATTGTTCGGATTATTAACAAAGTGTTATATAATACTGGATAGAAATCTGATACCGACAGTGCTGTAGATACTAATGGAATCTAGTGGTTCCTCATAATTCTATAGATAATAATCGTTTTTGCATGTACTCAAATCCTTATTTGACCTTTAAACCCCATGTTGTCGGTACTCAAATGACGATTTCTTTGAGTACCCACAATAAAGGGTTTGGTTTGGTTGGGTATTAAGAGAGATAGTGTATGTACACCTCCTTATCCAGGCCTATTGTATAGAGAATCGATACTGTGCGTGAGCCAAAATGAGTATAATAATTGTTTGACCTTCAAATCCTATGTTGTTGGTTCTCAAAAGAATCATCTCATTGAGACTGAGACTATTATTTTGAGTACCCATAACATAGGGCTTGCTAGTGTAATGAGAGAGATAATGATACCCAGACCTCTGTCTGGTCTATAGAGAATCAATATTATATGAGCCGTCCCGCGAGAAAAACCAACATTGTGGACTCGGCGTAAAATATCGATCCAGATCAGCCTAAGCATGCCGCGCAGGCCTACCCGTACGGACACTTTTCGCCTCCTGTGGATATTCTGTTTCAGTAATCATTACTCTATACCTCTATCCCCCTGAGACGGAATGTGTCGGCCCGGATCAATCTGCGCGGACTGATGTGGGTTTTCTCGCGTGACGGCTCATATTATTTGGCGGACGACGATTACATCCATGTATAAATTTACAATTGTTAATGAATTATTTTTTCTCAAAAAATATTTCTTTTAAGAGATCGTAATCGTATGACCTTTACAAAGTTGCTTCCCTTTACACAATTCTTGCTTCCCGGAAGTCACGGGTAGACAACTGCTTCCGCTTGAACAACACCTTAGCTGCACCTAAATAGTCCTAGTTTTGTTCTATATTGAATGACTTCTACTAGTTATTTCAATACAGTGAAGTCATGTTTATACTAACGAATCATCATAGATATCAATTCCCAAGAAAATATCAAATTAACAGTAAATGCATATATCTCATGTGTCGGTAGGCACGTATGAATTCCGAGTTTTAGGCCAATTGACTAGTAACGTAGTAAATAGGTGCCCATTATGTAACGCTAGCAAAAACTTGACCTTTGACCCAACGCTCTAGACTGCAGAGCTCCAGATAAGGTGCGTGAGTACATGATCACGTATTGAATTGCAGGAAAAACGAATGAAAATATTTGCTGTTCGTCGTATCAAGCATTTAAAAGCGGAAAAACGAATAGAAACAATTTATGTGCGTCGTTTTAATCGTAAGACAAAATGAAAGTGACACGTTTTTCAGAGAAATCTTGATCGTTAAATATAATCACGGTCGAATAAATTACCCTAACACCGTATGTTAATTTGACACTTCACCGATATGTACAGTTCTTACGATACAACGAGTTCTCACGCTTTGGAATTGATACACAAATACTGTTTGCTCGCGGGCGAAAAAGATCCGTCTGCACAATCAATTCAACCTGGTTCGTTATTAAAATATATCAAAATGGAAGAACTGTTGAGTTCCGCAGTAGCAGAATACGTTTTTAATCATTAAATCGATGACGTGGTATATAAACAACAGCCAATTAAAAGAAAACATCATGAAACAGTTTTCCCCAAAACAATCCATCTTTGGATATGGGAGTTCCCGTGGTTGAATTTGACTGATATAGTTATGTATTTTGTTTTTTCGTCCCTAGTAATACACAATGTTTCCCTCAAATAATAAAGTTCATCAAGATTAAGTGATTTACCAATATTATTTAATATTTAATTCACACACTGGTCAATGAATCATTCTTGAAACCTGACTTTAACCCATCGGAAGGGTCTGTTAGGTGTGTTCAAGTAAGAATAAAGTTGTTAAACATTAGGTTAAAAAACATTAAATATTACATTTAGTAATGTATTTTGGACAAATTTAAAGTTGTACAAACAATTGATTTCATTATATAATGACGTTGCATATGGAATAGACCCCCAACACCAGGGATTTATCTACGTCCCTGCCTATTTCACACTATGAGGCGATCAAACATAAGCCTTTTGAGATACTTACAGAAATAAAATCCATTTGATATGAGTCTTTTGTCTTGAAATGCATTGTATACTTAAGTAGTCAAAGGGAGGTAATTAATTAATTTATTTATTTATTTATTGGGGTTTTACGCCGCTTTTAACAATATTTCAGTTATATCACGGCGACAGTTCACTTATTTATGATCCCTGGGAAAACAAACCAGTACTAGGCTAGAATATGTGCCTTGCTCCAAGGGCACTCCACCATGACCGTAGTGCCGCGACTAGGGATCGAAATCCCCGACGCTAACCACTCGACCACAGCGGATTCCGGGAGGTAATTAAACAAGATTTATAAACATGAATAAAATGTTTATTAAAGTAAATTGTAATTTCAAAATAGTGCAGTAAAAGGAAAAAATGCTTATATTGAGCAATTGTTCACGTTTTAGTAATGCTTCCTGCTGCAGTATCATCAACAACATGTTGTCATTATGATGAACATTTCTCTCTCTTTTGTGTTCATGGTCGGATACACAGCAACCGTATATTGTTGAAATCAGAGTTGTTAATTTACTCTTTAAACTGTTACAATGATACATAGGTAGTGGAATGCCTATTTAAGGTAAGGAGCATAATACATACGTTAAAAACATGTTGACCTTCCTTATTTTGGGGTGATGAGCTTCTTTAATACTTAGTATAGGGAGTGAAACATATTTGACCCAAGTAATTGTATGGAGCTTTGTATCACAGAGAGGCCAACACATTTGTAAAAGTATCGTTGTGCATATATTTATTTGTTTCCTTAAGATGATAGTAGAACACAAAATGACATACGTGTTAACACCTAAACGCACACAGGGAAATCACACCGTTTTGTCTCAGTTTCCAACTTGAAAACGGTGTTTTAATTATTGACCATTCATTTATATTCATCAGTCATTCTGGCAAAGGTGCGCGTCAAAATGCTTGTTTTATCAAAAAAAGCGTCTATTTGTGGGAAAGGGTTAAGTATGCTAGTCATTATCTATTGTTGTTACCATCCGCAACAGGTTTGTCATGATGCATTTAATTTATCAGGGATCAGTAACTCATATATCCATACCACTACAGTATTGAGACACTTATAACATATTTATGCTTTTCACATTATTAACATAAAATTGTTTGCAGAAGATTTGTGCACATTTCAAATAATGAAGCCTTTACTCTATGGTGTAGAGGCTTTCTGATGACAGATATCTTTAGAACACATTTTGACTGAAATAGAACTTGCTCAATTCAAGTAATTCCAATTTGCCCATAATATTTTCTTCCCCTTTGTATTATACCTCCATTTATAAAGCTTTTGATATTTGTTTGCAAAGATATGTTCAAAGTCGTTTGCTGCAGATGTGTTGTATGTGGGAAAGGGTTAATTAACAAACCATGAAACAAGGTTTAAAAAAAATGAAGCAAAATTAGATGATATCAATAAGGTTTTACTCAAAGGGTAAAGTATGAAAAAAAAACATAGTATGCAACAGTGCGGCTAGCATATTTTACCCGTTATGCTGCATCATTATGCATGTTTAATTTTTAAAATTAATCCTGTTTTACCCATACATTTTTCACAATTATCCTTTACACCCAGTATATTACAGTATATATTGAACATTTCCAGGACAGAATATATGGACAAAGATTATTTATGATCATCAAATAGACTAGATTGTCTTAAAACTACTAAGTCTTAAAGCGAGTTTAAAACAAACAAAAAACATGATCAAATGCAATTTTTAATTACATTTTCAAAATAATTCGTTACCAGTACTTTCAGTACTTTGATTATATTTGGACTCAGTAACGTCTTTGCAGCAGATGACAATTGAAAACATTGTAGAAAAAGGAAACATGCATTTACATAAGTAATTTCTTTTCGAACAATAATTTTAAATGATTATCAAAAACTTAACTTCAGCCTTTTTTCTTGATTTTTCAGATGTTGCAAGTAGCATTACAGACGACGGTTAAACATAATATATTGATATTATAATATACTGAAGGTTGCTTTTCCCGTGACATATATCTCTAGATGGGGAGCGTTCTTCGGGTTCTAATATCATAACTTGCCTGTCAAAACCTATGTTGTAGATCTCAATGAAAGGGTGATTCTTTTCGATGTCAGAGTTATTTGTTAAGTTGATTGCATGAATTATTGGTTAATTGATTGGGCTTTAACGCAGTATCAACAATTGTGCAGTTATAGAAAAGCGACCAGTTCCACCCCCCCCCCCCCCCCCCCCCCTCTTGGCCTTCTCACATAATTACCGTTAACACAACTGTATTTTCAAGCAACTGGCTGTTTTTCCACATAGACTGTTAACTTGTTAGAAATAGTCAAATTACAAAAATAAGCATGCATTTGTTCGCTGTTTCCATACATCAGTTAATCCTTTCCCTCATACGACAATTCTACAGCAGACGACTTTGAACATCTTTTTATAAAAAAAAAGAAAATCTCTATAATTGAATGGATAACATATGACTAAAAAGTGGAAAACATTGTGACAAAAGGAAAAATTACTCGTTTTGAGCAATTTCTTTTTTTTGTCACTATGTTTTCAAAAAGCCGTCTGATGTAGATGCTCAGAAAGCGGCTATATAAGGGAAAGGGTTAAAACCATCTCTACATTTCTAGGACCTCTATCAATGAAGGTGACAAAATGGTGCATATGTATAGCAGTGTTAGTAAATAGACGTTGACTTACTGTCTCTGCACGTCTCCGAACTGTTCCTGCATGCGGCTGGACTTAATCTCCAGGTCGGTCTTGTCCTTGCTCAGCTTGGTCACCTCCGCCTCGAACATCTGCTTTGTCCGAATGGTCTTTTCGCTCGATGTGGACGTCAGCTTGTCCAGTTGTAACTCAAGATTCTTGTTCTGGGCCTTCAAGAATTGAACTATTTTGATATAGTTAGCCAATCGCACGTTCAAATCCCGCAAATCCTTCTTTTCCCTTTCTCGGTCCACATTTCCGTTACCTTGCGACATGACGATTTATGTTGTTTTAACCCGAAATTTATTGTAGAACCAGTCACTGTAATAAAGATAGATCCGTGATTAAAGAAAACCTTTAATACAATATAACTCTACTCCTTCTCTCTCACAGCGACATGATAAACCATGCAGTAAAAACGATACACAAAATAAAAACAGGGACGTAGATAAGAGGGATAGGCAATTCCACCTGTACACCTGTTATCTGGTTAAAATATCACACATAGAAATAAAATTGTCCAAATTTTCACATTTTGTAGCAAATAAAACTTTGAAGTCACATTTGGCACATAAACAAAGAATACATATTCTGAAAGCTTAACATTTCAACTTAAGTTAGAGATACAATGAATAACTGGAATTTCTTTGTATTTTGAACACTATTTTAAAAGACACAGATATTGGGATTTCTGAATTATATTATTTTTTTCCAAAAATTAATAGACTGACATTTTTCATACGGATAACATATTATCAAAACCTGTAATATATTAAAATATGTTTATCTACTGCAATAGAAGAATGTTTAAACTTCCAGAAAATATTTTTATTTTCATATCTTGAATAGTTTTTTAGTTTTACTTGCTACAAAAGTTGGCACGGGTGATATTTTAGCATATAATTTAGTTACTTATCCCTCTTATCTACGTCCCTGATACAACATCACAACTTGCCAAATCTTACTGTATACATTTACTTTTATAACCGTAGTATTTTCTATATATAAATCCTTTACAGAAATGAAACGAACGCCTTAACTTAACTTAAACAGTGAAAGTAAAAAAAACGATAACTTTTAAGATCCTATGAACTTTGATACAAACGTATATTTATAGTAAAATATAATTACCAAATAATATCAACGGAAAAATAACGATACAGGTGCAAAAGGATTATAAATATAAAACAGTTGTTTTAATATAACCACCCAGACTACCTTTCTCAAGCAGTGTGTAAAACAGTTCTCCTAAACCGGCAGTTTATATTATGTACATACACTATTAATAATTTGATGTAAGTTTTCCGGATGCAATGAACGCGGCAGATTTTAATCAAAATGGATCTAGCGGAGGATTTTCCATTTGTTGCAGATATCCAATGGCCCTTTTTTCCCTGCCGCGCAGTCCCAAAATAATGTATCTTATACTCCAACAAGAATATGCAATACATTTTCACTTGAAAAGGCTTCAATTTAACCTCATTCAGGCCAATTTTATATGGAAAAAAAGCGATTTGTGTCGAATTTGGAAATCATAAAAGGGAGGTAACTGAAATAGTGATATGGTTCAGTCAAAATCTACAGCTGTTTTTGGCCTTTGAACATTTTAAATGATAGACTTAGGTTAAGCAAGAATTCCTCTGCATGTATATCCGTTGAAATCAATCAAGAATATGTTAAAAATAGACCAAAACCCAGTTTTTAGTAAAAATAAATTGATGTGAACAAAATGAATAATAGTAATAATAACCAATCACAACGAGGTAATTTGTGCACATGAGAGTGCTAGAGCAATGTCGTCATGTTGTGCAAAGGTATTATACTCAATGCTTAAACTATGGTGATTAAAGTTCAAAAGTGTAAACAATGGTGATTTCAACTTAAATGTGTAAACAATCGTGATTTCAACTTAAATGTGTAATCAATAGTGAGTCAAACTAAAATGCTTCAATAATGGACGTTCAAACTTAAATGCGTTGTTGATGTCAAATGAAATGTATCAGTGTTGGTGAGTAAGACGATTTCGAAATCAAAGGTGTAATTTGTTTCTTGGTTTCTACGACATTTTCAAAAGAGAATCAGTTATATCACAGCTTTTCCTTGATATATGAACTGGCCCTCGTGATAACTAAAATACTTATAAAAACTGCTTTAAACTCAAATCAATCAATAAATCGAAATCTAGAAATCGGGGTATCGATTCATACCAAATACTTTGTGGAAACTGCTTTGAACTAAAATCATTCGATCAATGAATCGAAATCCAAAAATCGGGGTATCGATTCATACCAAAGACTTTGTGAAAACTGTTTTGAACTCAAATCATTCGATCAATCAATCGGAATCTAGATTTGTAAGACACCACTGGGCTAGTTTAAGGTTGGGATTTGATTGGTGGATTCGGCCAGAACACGACCAATAGCTAAATGTACAAGGTAAGTCTGAATACATCCGGTGATAATTTGAACTTCCGAAGTGTTCATGTACCACGGTCTGATGGCACAACAACATAACCTACTTATTTTATAAACACAAATCATGGTGACATAATTCAATGGTAATAGTGTTTTTTAAAACAAAATGAAAACAATATGTTTTCTATACGA
Source organism: Serripes groenlandicus (assembly GCA_031761405.1). Lineage (NCBI taxonomy): Eukaryota > Metazoa > Mollusca > Bivalvia > Cardiida > Cardiidae > Serripes > Serripes groenlandicus. Next base: position 7,059,174 of record JASEVX010000016.1, read on the forward strand.
TTGTAGCACATACATAGGTACCCATTATTGAAAACAGTGTATTCCTCTTGACATTTAACTATTGCCGTCACTTGACGGATTATGTCAGAAAACACGATACGCGTCGTGTTTTACGACATCCAGCATAAGAATATCTTTGACAAGGAAAGAAATTGATCAATGTTCAAATCAATATTATGTGATCAAAATGTACAGGTACATCGTTTCAATTTCGTATGCTGTGCATTTTGTGTATGTGGGAAAGTGTTAACATAGTTATTATGCATGCGTGAAAAGACCTACAAGTGCACTCATTTTTAGCCTCCAAATGTATACTGCTTTACAGAAGTGACGTGAAACCATTCTTCTATGATGTCATTTGCGAACAGTTTAGAGCAAGATCAGACCTCATGGATTTAATATTGGATGCTGGATGCCCTGTTTACTCAACAATGTATCTGATCGTTAATTAGTTTGTAAACAAAAATGGTGTATTCCGGCTTTATCATTCCAGATCAAAAATTACGACACAAACGTCAAAGAACCAAAAGAAATCCAACCTTTTCTAGGGGCAGACGTTTGTGCGAGTGTATGCTCCATTTTTATTCCAAACGAGAAAAGTTTACAGATACAGTTGATTACTCGAACGCGGGACTAAATGTGAAAATAAAGTATGTAACAATTGTGCTACAGACCTGTTGAACCGCGTTTAAATATGGGAATTGTAAAAGTGATTCCGTTTTCCAAAATATGTTCAATCAACGTCTGCTGCTGATGCAACAACACGCATATGCAAGTGAGGGAAGTGTTAATATATAACCTAGCATGTCAGGTGTAGAGTAAAGTTAACCCTTAGACAGTTCTCATCGCAAAAGTTTAGTCAGTTACTCATAGGGCATATGCCGAAGGGCTGTGTGTTCGAACCCCAGCTCTTCCCAATTTGATAAAAACAATACATTTTATCTAAGGTTATTCGTGGTCCACTTGAAATAGGCTATATGGAATGGTAGCCAATTGCATCATATAAACTGTTGTGCTGAGTACTAATGCTATAAAGACGGAAAACACAAGTTAGGTGAACTGGTTACCGTGATAAGCTGACATTGCTAAAAACGGCGTCAAATTCCAAACAATCGAATTAAATCTTCAACATGCTACACACGCCTTAAACACAAAATGTGCCTATCGTACTCTATCGTACTCTCAAAACCCGTAACATCATTTTGCCCATCCTTGCGAGAAGGTACAAATTAGCTTGTGTGAACAGTGTTGATCCATATCAGGCTGTGTATCCGCATTATCTGATCTTGATCTACAATGTTAACATAGTACATACATGAGCTTGTTGTAGAGAACCTGATAAAACAGAGCAATGCGTTGCCTGAACTGATCCTGCACTGATCAGAAATACCAAGTTGTACCTTTTCCCTAGAACGGACTCGTTTTTATACAGTTTAGATCACTATCAGTCTTTATATCAGAATATCGTCTATTCGGTACTCATTTGACAAGTTTAAAAAGGAAAACCAAAATCCTGGTTAAATATGTATGAGCCATGAAAGCAGGTGGCAACGCTCATCTGATATTATTCATCCTATCCCACATACAAAGAATTTGCAACAGACGACATTTTAAACATAAAGATAAAATATTGAAACTCTCTATAACTGAAAGTACGATTATGAATAAAGTTGAAACAATGTGGCAAAAGGAGAAATTATTCAAAAAATGTTTGCGAAAAGACTCTTGTATCAATGTATGTTATGGATTTGTGTTGCTTTGTATGCATGGTGTTTTAATCCGCTTTCAACACTTTTTCAATTACATGATGACGTTTCCTAGGTAAGTTACCAGTAATCCAGAAACCAGCGAGTATTGCTGACCCCATAGCCCTTAGCTAAATCGAGAGAAAACCATTACGTTCTACCATGTTAAGGACCTCTGGTATGAATAGGCCTCGGATGGACCCAGCAACCTCTCACACTCGAAAAGCTCATTCTTTTTAATAAATTGTACGAGACTTCACTCAGATTTACAGTTCAATTAACGTTTTCGCTGTAACCACATATAGTGTTGCTGTGTAACATCTATCACTGGATGAATATCCAAGAATTCACGAATTTACATTCGCAGGCGCTATCCATTCCCGCTCCCGATGGTCGGTATTAAAATGGCACTGCGTAGCCATTGTTAAAGTTCATTCCATGCGCTTAACTAGTTATCATTCATTAACTGTACAGACCGTTTCAATACACTTATCCATGGTTTCTGAACGAGTTACCAGTACTAGGCTAGGCCGTTGGTATTTCTTAAGGGTAATCAACCGTGTTCTCGGCAAACGGGCTCAATACTCGAGACCGGTTTCGACTCATGTGTCATTCTATTCAAGGATTACCTTTAGTTATACCTATATATATATATATATATAGAAATTGAATTGACGATACTTGAAATATTTATCCACGCTATTTTGTTAAAAACTAAAAGTAAAGGTTTACCGATAATCCATTTTACGCGTTTTGTATAAGATGTCAATACTGTAGATAACATGTCAAACTGATAATACTTGCTTTGAGCTATTAAAGTGATCGATACAATACCGATGGTTTCGTTCCGAACCAACGTAACTTGGTGTTATCCCACGATGACCACTTCGCGGTAGCTCTGGCCCTATAACTCAAAGAGGAGAAGGTTTGTAGCCAGGGAGTGACTAGAACCCTTGAAGCTTTTGATAAGGGTAACCGGCACTTGATGGCGATGAATTTGCAGAGCCCCACAGACATGCTGTCTTTGAATGGGGACGCGACTTTGGTCAAATGTATAACATGTAGTTACGTTTTATTTAATTATACATTTATTAGACATATCCGTTGTTTCGCCGTGAAATTATCCGATTTCGTATTTATGTTGGTTAGCAATCCGGTACTTGCAATTGTTCGTGCCCATTTTGAACAATATTTCAGTTATAAAATAATAAGAGAAATGTTAAATTGCTCCTAATGGGCAGTGACATATTTCTACTCTAATCAAAACATCCATCCTTCAAGACTGTCTTGAAAATAACCATTTACAACGGTATTTCAGTTGTTTTATCTACGTCCCTGGTTGTGCATACATGGTAATCAGAACTAGATGTTTCGTAAAAGAAATACATTAATTAATTCTGAGCACTTTGCTGACGTATTTTTCACGAACATTCATTTCTTCCAAATTCACGAGTTAAACGGAAATATAAATGCGAGTACTGGGATTTGAACAAAATAAGATAACTTTGCAGAAAATAACGCATTTATAAACTCTTTGTTGGAGAAGCATGCATGGGTCGAATATTTGAATATTCGAATACTAATTTTGGTATTCGTTGCCATCCCTAGGTTCAAATCACGATGACACAAAATGAGCCGTTCCACGAGAAAACCAACATTATGATATATGCGTAATGTATCGACCCGGATCAGCCTGCACAATCCGCGCAGGCTTATTCGGGCCGACACATTCTGTCTCAGGGGGACAGAGGTATAGAGTAATGATTTCTGAAACAGAAGAACCACAGGGGGCGAAAAAACATTTGTCCGGGTTAGCATGCAATTAAAAAGTAACACTACAAACAGCGCATGAGCCAATGGGTTAGGCAACATATCATAAAAAGCCCTCCCCAATTGCAGAAAAGTAAATAAGCGAATGTTTTGATGTTTATGACGGAGTGTATCTCCATATTGAAATAGTTTAATTGTTTTAAACTAATTACTGCAGTCAGTTATGTCGAGTTCAGCACGGTAGTTGAACTCATATGCTCTGTCCACCAATAACACACAGAAAGATCCCCCCCCCCCCCCCTCCGCACTGTCCACACCACCTCCTCCCCTATACTTTTGTTTCCTTGATACATATCTGAACTTCAATAACAATTGTAATGAATAGTTTTCATCTGATATATTGTCATTTCCAAGTGGTAATGTTCTTGTCATTAACGGGCGAAATAAGTGAGTTTTAATGAATAATATACCCCGCTGAAGGAATGATATATTCCTATGAATTTGAGTGCATGCATGAATGTTACATATATTCTTTTGTAAAAAAACAACACATTTGATATTTTCGACGGAATTTTATTTAACAAAGAGGGAAAGCGATGACAAGGCTTGAAATCGCATCCTTCCGCCAATACATACCAGCAAACATGTATGTCACTCGGATGTCTCCGACCATCTCACGGAAGTCACCGAATTTCGTTTAACATGTAAAATTATCTACTGAATCAAAACCATACATATTTGTGTTTCCAGAGGCATGTTTCAACAGCAATAGGGTACTTAAGTTATTCACACATGACATTTGCCTATTTTGAGTATTCAATCAATATGTGTAAACTAGTTTACAGTGCCCCTTCTAAAAATAGCTGAAATATTCCTGTTAAATTGGAAACGTGTAAATCAATTCTTCTGAGATGTTCTCCATTCTATTGATATTGGCGGAGTTTACATGCTCTATGTTAAAGTGGTAGTGTACCATAATGGATATTTACTTCTTTGCCTTGAATATCGCCTCTATTTTCAATATGTGTTATCAAGACCAATCACCAACCTGGGCAAGTCGACTTTATACTAAACACCGTTGAATCACAAACATGCTAAACTTCCAATTAGTCCACTGTTTGTCTAATCAGAGAACGTAGAACTATAGTATACAATTTTCGTATCATATATTATTGTCATTTATATGTTTATTTATTTTTTATTCTGTTCAGCTTTATCATATTCTTCTTCAGTTACGACACATTTCGTAATAACTGATTTAAAAGAGATACACTAATTGGCCAAATATGTCAATTAAAGTATCATAGGGGTGAAGTTCTGAATGTGCGGTGCGTTTATTTGTATTAGGCACTTCATTTTGAAATAAAATAGCATGAGTTAGGTTACAGCAAGTCAACTTACGAAATCGGAATGAGTCGTATCTACCTATAATCGATTGCAATTGTTTAAGGAATTATATTCATGTATTCTCTGTAAACAATGGTACATACAAAGAGGACCACATGCCAGTCTTATTTATCATCAATTTAATATATAGGTAAGATACAATTATTTATTTCAGTAATATAGAGTTGAGTGCTGGTCCATCATAAAACAATAGTTTTGTTTGTGTCTTTACCTTGTTAAAATCATGAGAACAAGAGGAAAAACATCCATTGCGTTTTTATCTGTTATTGTATTGTCACGTAACAAATAATTAATTAATAATTTCACAAATCGTCGTGATCTCAAAAGACATATATTTTTAAGAACAGTATATTTTCATAAAACAAATTTGACCTTAACTGGAAATTAAAAACAAAATATTAATAGAAAAGATTTGCAACATCACTATACATAGACAAAGACAATTATTGTTCTACATACAAAGATACAGTTGAATTGGAAAATTATCTTCTTAAACTAAGAAGGACTGATGCACTTAATTTGATAAATTTTAGAACATGTAATCATTTCTTTCCAAGTGAAACTTATAGGTGGGATGGCCTTAAGTTAAATGACGTTAAGTGTAAATTGTAGGTCCGTGAAGTTAGGTTGACGAGTGACGAATTGACGAGTGACGAACTGTGACATTTTTTCTAAAAACTTTATTTCTTTCATTAAGATAATGTATCTGGATGTATTGAATGCAAATTAGGCCCCATTTCACGTTTCATTGCGATCAGTCAATCAGAAGAGCTTCGTCAAGTTCGTCAACTCGTCAATTTAGTTGACGAAATTGACGGGAAAAAGTATTTTTGTAAAAACTTTATTTCTTTCCTTTAGATAATGTGTCTGGACGTATTGGACGTATTGAATGCAAATTAGGCCCTATTTCATGTTTCATGGCGATCAGTCATTCAGAAGAGCTTCGTCAAGTTCGTCAATTCGTCAACTTGTCAATAAAGTTGACGAAATTGACGAAAAAAATATTTTTCTAAAAACTTTATTTCTTTACTTTAGATAAGTATCTGAAGGTATTGAATGCAAATTAGGCCCTATTTCATATTTCATGGCGATCAGTCAATCAGAAGAGCTTCTTCAAGTTCGTCCATTCGTCAACTTGTCAATAAAGTTGACGAAATTGACGAACAAAATATTTTTCTAAAAACATTATTTCTTTCCTTTAGATAATGTATCTGGACGTATTGAATGCAAATTAGACACTATTTCATGTTTCATGGCGATCAGTCAATCAGAAGAGCTTCGTCAAGTTCGTCAATTCGTCAACTTTTCAATAAAGTTGACGAAATTGACGAACAAAATATTTTTCTAAAAACTTTATTTCTTTCCTTTAGATAAGTATCTGGACGTATTGAATGCAAATTAGGCCCTATTTCATGTTTCATTGCGATCAGTCATTCAGAAGAGCTTCGTCAAGTTCGTCAATTCGTCAACTTTTCAATAAAGTTGACGAAATTGACGAAAAAAATATTTTTCTAAAAACTTTATTTCTTTCCTTTAGATAAGTATCTGGACGTATTGAATGCAAATTAGGCCCTTTTAAAATGCCTGACCATCAGTCATTCAGAAGAGCTTCTTTAAGTTCGTCAATTCGTCAACTCGTCAATTTTATGACGAAATTGACGAAAAAAATATTTTTCTGAAAACTTTATTTCTTTCCTTTAGATAATTATCTGGATGTATTGAATGCAAATTAGGCCCTATTTCATGTTTCGTGGCGATCAGCCAATCAGAAGAGCTTCTTCAAGTTCGTCAATTCGTCAACTTTGTTGACAAATTGACGAAAACATTATTTTTCTAAAAATCTTCATTTCTGTCTTTTAGATAATGTATCTGGACGTGTGTTTTTGAGCGAAGGGTGCGAAGCGATCTGAAAGCTCATAGCATGCCTGCTTTCGAAAATCCAACTTAAAGCTGCAACCACACTCAACCGCGGAAGGATTTGAGATTACTTCATTTCTTTGGGTTTCATTCGCATCGCACTACTTTCGACACGCCTTTTTGCCCGAGTCCGCCTTCCTCATGAATGAGTTCAAAAAGTAATTCCACTGTGGACTAGATTGTTATCAATATGTACAATGTCAAATACTTTTGATTGCATTCAATATTATCACACGGTAGACTAGTCACCCAGTCACTTTAAACAACGTTTTATAATATCATATTTAAATGTATATACACAGACAACTCGGAGGAACACTTTGAAATGGCAGGCTTCGAACGTTTTCATTAATAAACTGTCAGTGTTCACCCTTTACATGATAGAATACGACACAAATGAAGCGGGTGAATTTTGAAAACTTTTCTAGAAAATGTAACAATTACTCAAAATGACTTATTCCTCCCTTTTACACAATGTCTCAAACCTGTAGCATGAACATTAATTTAATATGATAGATATCACACACTTTTCTACAGCTATTCTTATACCATTTTCCGCCACTAATCTGCGTTCATGTTATTAGGCAGGGACGGTGTATAACACTGTCCCTGTATTAGGGGAAATTAAGCAGAAAACTTTTGAAAATCATTGTGCCAGCGCTTCACGCTTTATTCAGTTAAATTTATTATTCCCATATTTTTGTTTGGATATATGTTCCAATTCGCCGGCCTCTAAATTCGGTTTAGAGAAAAAGGGATAGTAAGTGTAAAACTATCAGATATCATAAACGGTTATGAGGTCTCCTGTTACTATCTCGATTATATAACTGATTCTACAGTCAAATTGTTTCAACAACAATACACTTATCCATGATAATACCAAGGTAGTGTTATTGCATTATTTTCTGCGAATGGACAGATACTCAAATTATTCTTTAAGGTCAATTAGCGCATCTGCGCATTCCGATCAGGATCTGCATTGCACACACAAATTAGTCATAGAAAGTTTAACCCTTTCCTTCATATAGACGCTTTCTGACGCATCTACAGCAGGCGCCTTTTTGAAAACATAGTGACAAAAGGAGAAATTGCACAACACGTGCAATTTCTCCTTTTGACACTCTGTTTTCAACTTTTAGTCTTATGTTTTCCATTCTAATATAGAGATTTCCCATTGTTTGTAAAAAAAAATGTGTTCAAAGTCGTCTGCTACAGAAATGCCGTATAAGGAAAAGTGTTAAAGGATTTTTTTTTTGAAACACAGAATTCATTTGTTTCTTATGTGTTGAACCTAAGACAGGTCTTATTGGAAGCCTCCAGAAGGCGGCTTCCTGTAGGGATGCTTTTAATTTTCGGTCAAGGAGAATATTTAGACCTGCCAACGTGACCACATATCTTGATTTCTCTTTGTCCTTTCTAAGTACATTAATTTAAGGTAATGACTTTTAAAACATCCCTTTTACACTCTATATACATGTGTGAGTTTTACAAATTAAAAACAAAAGACAAAGGCCAGTATATTAATTGAATGTATGTACATTTTTATTTAAGCGAAATTCATACTGTATCTTGTCTTAACAGTAAACTGAATTGGTTACCTGCCTCATACACCTTTTTTATTTCGATAGTATGTTAAACCGGGAACCACAAGCAAAAGAAGGTACGCAGTAAATGTAATCTGTTTCTTGTTGTTGTTGTTGTTTGGCGTTGTTTATCCTCGCGCTCGGCATTAATGCCATTCAGTTCCTTACATGCTATAATATATTACGCAGTAATTCTAGATGAAGAAATGCAGACATGAACAAAATATCTGTTTCACAATAAATGTTGCCGTCTAGTTGAAATGTTAATGTTTATCAAACTTATTCATACGAAGCACAAGAAAAAAATCCTAGTAGTACTTAAAGGGAGGTAATTTGAAGTATATAAGCACAATTTAATTAAGTTCCCATTTGGTCTGACACCTTTGTCTAATAATACACATGCATGACGATTTAAATAAACAATTCAAAGGGAATACAAATATTTAACACAGATAAACATTTATTTAAGCGAAATTCATACTGTATCTTGAACAGTGAACAAGAGAAGGCACGCAGTATATGTAATCTGTTTCTTGTTGTTGTTGTTTACCTCGCGCTCCGCATTAACGCCATTGCGTTCCTTACATGCTATCATATATTACGTAGTAATGCTAGATGAAGAAGTGCAGACATGAACATATATAAACCACAGAAATATCTGTTTCACAATAAATGTTGCCGTCTAGTTGAAATGTTAATGTTTATCAAACTTATTCATACGAATCACAAGAAAAAATCGTGGTAGTACTTAAAGGGAGGTAATTTCTAGTATATACGCACAATTTAACTAAGTTCCCATTTGGTCTGACACCTTTGTCTAATAATACACATGTATGACGATTTAAATAAACAATTTAAAGGGAATACAAATATTTAACACAGCTAAATATTTAAATACATGTTCAGCAGCTAACCGTTTCCCACATATAACAACCAATTTGGTAGAGGAAAGTTTACGTCGTGCCGGGTTAGCTAGTCGCAATATAAAATCGCAAATATTGGATATATACTTATACACAAACGGACGTTTCTAGTTTCAGTACATACAAAAACGGTTCATTCTTTAATTTACTTTAACATGTTGGTATATTGAAATGGGTGTTTCTGTGAGATTCACAGACTTAGTACGTTGAAATGAAAATTTGTTTATAGCATTATAAATTTTATATTCATACCTATACATTAGGGTATCTACAAACAATTAATGAAATGTGTACACATTGATCTTGGCTTAAATTTGATTTTGATGTTGTTACTAATTTAAATAATAGTTTTCATTCATATAATTTCAATGTTTATTAATCTTAATAATACGAATCACAAGGTAAATATCCTTGTATTGCTTAAAGGGAGGTAATTTGAAGTATCCAACAGTCTTCAAAGGGATAAATATGTCAGCGTATTACCGCCTACAGTTATTTGTGGATTTAAATGTTCTTTTTTCTTATTTCTACATGAACAACGAAAAATTGCGGCTTCTCTTTGACGCTGTGCGTCAAACATTCGTCTTATATTTCGTTTATCATGCTTAACTTTCTACTGAATCAAAACCACATAGGCGTTTTTCCAGGTGCACGCTTTCAACAGTTACGGCGTAATAACGAAGTTATTCACACGTGACATTTGCCTATTATGAGTATTCAATAAGAATTAGTGAACTATTTTACAGTGCATCCATTGAAAAACGTTTCGACCGCCATAAAAATGTTTTTGGCGTCGGGTTTAAATCTGTTTCTTAATTCAAATAAATGACATTAGAAAGTATTGTTATCTAAAGATTGTTTTCTCCTTTTCCTATTTTCTTTGAAACTGAATAAAAATGTATTTCCAGCAGTTCAAAAATTGCATGTTTTCATCGAATGTTTAACCCTTTCCCACAGGTAGACGCTTTCTGACGCATTTACAGCAGGGGCTTTCGAAAACATTTTGGCAATAGAAGAAATTGCTCTTAATAAGCAATTTCTTCTTTTACTAAAATGTTTTTTACACTATTCAATTACAAAAATGTATAATACTTTCGTTTATATTTGATAATGTGTCGATACTGTGTAACAGTCGTCTGCTGTAGGTTTGTTGCATGTGGGAAAGGGTTAAAAAAGTTGCGCTGTTGTAAGCGTAAATAAACTTGTCATTTGAATATTATCTAGTATCGTCGTCCTTAAATTGAGCTTACTTTTTCTTAATTTTGAGAATTTTAGTTCCATTTCCTTCAAATATGTATTGAGAAAATGTTTGAAAGCATTCGAGACCCCGAAAATACCATGTATACAGTTTATAAGGTTTTGCGCATGAACTGATATAATTAAGAAAAATACCGATGAAAGTTAGAAACTAAGTCATAATAATATTACCAGACATATAAATGATATGAGCCGTTCCACGAGAAAACCAACATTATGGACGCAGTGTAACGTATCGACCTAGATCAGCCTGCGCAGGCTAATCCGGGCCGACACATTCCGTTTCAGGGATGTAGAGATATAGAGTAAGGATTCCTGAAACAGAAAATCCACAGGAGGGGAATATTGTCCTTCCGGATTAGCCTGCTCGGCATGCTTAGGCTGATCCGGGTCTATACTTAACGCAGAGGGGAGCGGATCATATCATTTGCAATTGAGTAACTCGAACCGTTCCGACAAACAATGCAGCAGCAGCTCTGATTGCCAATGCGAATAATCGGAATTGCTGCCGAGTTGTTTTCGTTGATACGATTCTATCACTGGTCTGTTCTTCATAATGAGAAATATCAACATAAATGAATAACTAATATGGACCCTTTTGAAGACGACTCTATATGAAAGTGCATGTACGAGTATTTTCTCAAAATGTTGTGGAAAATGTGAAATTTTAAACATTGAGAAAACTTTCTTTTCCATATTATTTTCAAATGTCGTGTTACATGTAGAGAAAACAAATTGCCATTTATATTTTAAACCTACCTTATACACTGTGCATATTCCCGTCATATGTCTATACGAATAGGATATGTATATGTTTTATACCCGTTTATATGGTTTTTCGTGGAAAGTTTATTTTTACGTTTTTCGTAAAACTTGTTTGCACATGGTTGAACTTTACACATATTTATTGTGCGCATATTATACCCTGCTAACGATTTGGCATACAATTACTGTTAATGGCTTACTCTTGTTCAACACACAGACGCTTTCTGAGGCAGACGACTTTTGAAAACATTGTAGAAAAAGGAGAGATTGCTCATTTGTTAGAAATATCTCCTCTTGCAAAAATATGTTCCAACACTTTTCAATTATTATACTTAATTCATAGAAATTTTAGTATAGTTTTGCCTACAAAATTAATGTCGTCTGCTGCAGATCTTTTATATATGTTGATAAATTGATTTATTGGAGATAAACGCCATTTTCAACATTTTTTTCTGAAACAGTTTTCAATATTTATTGGTTTCCGTTTCTATTAACCGCAGTTTAGATGTGTGTTTATATTTGGTCGAAGGGTAATGTTTGGAAGTTGTTTTTACCTCTACTTATTTCATCTCTTATTTCTTAGTCATAATGAAAGGCATTGAAGAAGGAGAGATAGTTAACTATAGACAGCTTGTCTCCTTTTCATAATTGCTTTCTTTTTGACCAAGTTAACCCTTTCCCACATACAACAAATATGCAACAGACGACTTCGAAAACATGTAGACAGAAATATGGAATATCTCAAAAGATAAAAGTGTACTTGCTGAAAACATTGTGGTAAAATGAGAAAGTGCTCGTTTTGAGCAATTTCTTCTTTTGTCACAACGTTTTCAAAAAGTATTCTTCTGCAGAGGCGTCTGAAAGCGTCGATATGTGGGAAAGATGCTAAAGAATGATTCTTATTGTATGAGATTTTCCCTCTAAAATAAATCCCCTTTTAAAATAGTATTTGTGTACACGATTAGCTATGGATACCCTGTCTCTCATAAACAGAATATCCATAAATGAAAAGTACATCTGAGCCGTCCCGTGTGGACTCTGCGTAAAGCGTCGATCCGGATCAGTCTAAGCATGCCGCTCAAAATAACCCGGACAGACTCTTTTTGCATCCTGTGGATCTTCTGATTCAGGAATCGTTACTCTATACCTCTATCCCCCCGAGACGGAATGTGTCAGCCCGGATTAGCCTGCGTAGATTGCGCAGGCTGATCATGGTCGATACATTACGCAGAGTTCATAATGTTGGTTTTCTCGGGGAACGGCTCATTTATCAACACTATTCTCCTGCTTTTAGGTAAAACTAAATATGAGATCATGTGACAATATTTCAATAGACGCCTTGTCTTGTACTATATATCATAAGTTCATAACCTTACATTCATCAACACTAGTATCCTGCTATGAGTATAATCAAACATATGATCAAGGGACAAAACTTAACGAGATTTCTTGTTTTGTACTATATCATTAATTTATGTTGTACAACGGTATATGTACCGAGACAGTTATTAACGTTTAATTATGTAAATGTTGTTGTTTTCACGTTAAACATTTAATTTCTAAAAATATGTGATTTAATTCCTGTAATTTCATGCAATTTCTTTTTAAATGAAGGAAAAAAGTAAATCAGTTTTAAACAGAAACAGCTCCAGATATAGTCGCAGTTTGTTCATCTTAATATTCCAAGTAAGATAAACACTTTCCCTAATACAGAACAGACGACATTTTTAAAGCGCTTTAGCAGCAGACAAGTTACACGAAACTAACAATTTAACATTCAACCCATCTGCAGCAGACGACTTTAAAAACATCTAGGCAAAAACACGGACAATCTACATAAAAGAAAGTATTATTACTGAATAAAAAAGTTTCAAACATTGTGGCAAAAGGAGAAATTGCTCGTTTCCTGTAATTTCTCATTTGCCATTATGTTTTCAAAAGTCATCTGCTGCGGACCCGTCCCAACATATTGCTAAACACTTACGAGGGATAAATAACGTAGCCTTTTAAAATATTCCGTATGCATTGAATTATTTCTTAAAACAAACTTAATAAACTTAAACCAGAATGTGTCTAATTATCAAATCAAACCATTATTGAGAAAAGGTCTACCTTATTAGCATATCACATTTCTTATTATTTACATGTTTTCACAAACACCTTTGCTGCATTAGCATTAACAAAATGATCAAAAGATATCCGAGAAAAACATTAATACTAAGAAGAACACATTACAAAATTCATTTCTACGAAAAGGATCGTGTGAACCGAGGCGGGGAAAATGAAACGAAAACCGAAATATCTTTTACTTGTTGGTGAAATTTTACTTTGTACTTTCTCAAGTGTGTCGCTCGATTGAGACAGAGAAAGGGCGGGATATAGAGAGAGGAAGGGGAGGGTGAGAGAGAAAGAGAAATGGAAAGACATATAGCGTATATATTGATAGAAAGAGTATGTGTGTGAGAAAGACACACACACATACACAGTGAAGGAGAAAGAGTGTGTGTATATGTGTGAGCGAGAGAGAGAGAGAGAGAGAGAGAGAGAGAGAGAGAGAGAGAGAGAGAGAGAGAGAGAGAGAGAGAGAGAGAGAGAGAGAGAGAGAGAGAGAGAGAGAGAGAGAGAGAGAGAGAGAGAGAGAGAGAGAGAGAATGGGTGTGTATATGAGCGCGCGAGAGTGTTTCTGTGAATTATTACACCGGATAGTCAAATGTATGAGTCGGCTGAAGGGAATGAGTTGGTTAAAGTTGGACATGTTATCATGACCATGCATCGGGTTGTTTTGTATCTGCCTGTCAAGCTGTGCTATTTTTATACACGGAATTTCAAAAGAGAAGTTTAAAAAGTATTTAACCTTCAATACTTATAACACAAATAAAGATGCGGATGTACTTCAGAAAGGAGGAGCGACCTCACTCCGTGTTGCGGGAAATATCTTATACAAGCTGTGGCTTACAGGTCTATAAACAATAAATAACAATACTTTGTCGCTCGCTCACCAGATCCCGAAACGCTAAAGGTTGTCACCCAAATATCTCATGTATATCAGTTTAAGTATATTCTGTTCTGTTATTATATAGGAAAGGTATGGCATTAATAAATGCCCATTTTAAGTCTTGGTTATTTTTACATGACATACTAGTCCACCTGTCCTCGGTCCATCCTTTGAACAAGACATAAAAGTAAACTATCGTGATCGCTTTACGTGTTCGTTTTTCTGTGCCAACAACATCTCCTCCTATACTAAGTTCATCCAACCAAGCCATCCTTTCCAGTTGTTTATCAAGCCACTTAGTTCAAAATCATTACTCAACTCTGTAGTTGAGAGCTCTAGATAAGGGGCGATTTGTAAGTTCTCAAAGCCTAATTTGACCCGCCAACCCTTTGTTATGGGTACGCAAAAGAAGTCGTCTAAATGTACTTTTTTTTTTTTTTTATATGTTCGAACTTTTTTTTTTTTTTTGTGTCGTGATGTGTACATTTGTTCTCTTGTATAATACTATGTGTTAGGCATTCTGTTTGTATTCTATGTATTGTAATGCTCTTCGTTATTGGAGGAATAAAGAAAATATGTTCAAACTTCGACAGCACAGATAAAACCACCATGGACATTGTTGACAAAGTACTTAGAGCTGATATATTTGCTGTAAATGATTACAGGATTGTGTAGATTATGGCTCTACTTAGTACATGTATATATATAAAAAAGTTCATCTTATATCAAAACGAGTATGCAGAAAAGAGTTAAATATTGACATTGAAAACATTGTGGAAAAAGTTATCGTTTTGCATATGTTTGATCGAAATGACATGCTGTGTGTAACACGTTTAATTGGCCTGTATACTCTATTCGATTTCCGTTTGTCATCCCAAATGTTACGAATGTAATCAAATAGCCAAATATTTTATATCCCAGTCAACAACATGTTATTAGATTCAAAAAGCCAAATTTGTTTATTAGATTCCTTCTAACCATAATAATTGTGTGTATTTATAACTTTGTGAAAATAGGAGAAATTGCTTATACTAAGCAATTTTCTCAGTTCCCACAATGTTATAACATCATTGAACTCACTTTAGTGCAAAAAAGAAATTGCTCATTTTTTAAGAACATTACGACACAAAAAAGTCAATTCTTTAAACGTGTTGTTCATTGGAAGCCGCCATGGAAGCCGCAAGGAGGCGGCTTCCTGTAGGGATGCTTACAAATTTCGAACAAGGGGAATATTTAGACCTGCCAGCGTGACCACATATCTTAATTTCTCTTTGTCCTTAATAAGTACATTAATTTACGGTATGACTTTTAAAACATCCCTTTTACACTCTATATACACGTGTGAGTTTTACAAATTAAAAACAAAAGACAAAGGCCAGTAAATTAATTGAATATATGTACATTTGTATTTAAGCGAAATTCATACTGTATCTAGTCTAAACAGTAAACTGAATTGGTTACCTGCCTCAGACGCTTTTTTAGTTTGATAGTATGTTAAACCGGGAACCATGAACAAGAGAGGCACGCAGTAAATGTAATCTGGTTCCTTACATGCTTTCATATATTACGCAGTAATTCTAGATGCAGAAGTGCACACATGAACATATATAAACCACAAAAATATATGTTTCACAATAAATGTTGCCGTCTAGTTGATATGTTAATGTTTATCAAACTTATTCGTACGAATCACAAGAAAAAAATCCTGGTAGTACTTAAAGGGAGGTAATTTGAAGTATATACGCACAATTTAACTAAGATCCCATTTGGTCTGACACACAAGGACGTTTCTAGTTTCAGTACATACACAAACGGTTCATACTTAAATTTACTTTAACATGTTGGTATATTGAAATAAGTGTTTCTGTGAGATTCACAGACTTAGTACGCTGAAAAGCATGATGATGATATATGACGTTGTTTACCCTCGCGTTCGGCAATAATGCTGAAAAGCAAATTTGTTTATAAGCTTATAAATTTTATATTCATACCTATACATTAGGGTATCTACAAACAATTAATGAAATGTGTACATATTTATCTTGGCTTAAATTTGATTTTGATGTTGTTACTAATTTAAATAATAGTTTTCATTCATATAATTTCAATGTTTATCAATCTTATTCATACGAATCACAAGGTAAATATCCTTGTATTGC